>VZSC01006675.1:111753-226179 GCA_013398225.1 Steatornis caripensis
AGAAAGGCGACTGTCCAAATTGGCAACAAGACCTTTGGAGGTAAAGAACAAAGCTTTGTTTAAAGCCTGTCCAGGAATAAACAAGGAATATTTCAGGTCTCTATACCAGGAGTGAACTGTTCTTGTGTAGCATCCTCTGCTTTGTTTTTTCTAGCAGGAGTGTTTCATTCTCACCTGCACAGCTGCTTCTACACAGGGCTATGGGAATTCTGTGCATTTTGGCTTGCTCAGCTTTTCTCCATTCTTCCGCAAGCGAGAGGAAGATTTTCTCTCTGCTTAGCCCCACAGATACAGCTGGGGACCAAGATCATTCATGAGAAATTCTCTTGCTTCCCAGTCCCTGCACAGCCTAGAGATTTTCCTGCAAGCTTGAGGGTTGAGATTTCTTGAAAGCGTGATGGGAATGTCCGTGAGAAGCCAGCAGACTACCAGAGGCCACAGAACACAGTTTGTGGAGAGGTGTCTTCAACCCCTCTGCAAATATAAAGGGCTCTTTGAAGGCTCACCACTGAAAGTCCTGAAAGGCCAGTTGCCCAAGAACAACCAAGAAGATTATAACAATCTGAGAATCACTAAAGAGTAAAATCCCTCATATTCAATTACACTGGAGAGCACCTTGATTATGTTGTAATAGCACGAAAGTCAAAGCGGTTCCCACAGGAAGAGGCAGCTACATGCCATATTTACTCCACACCACGCAGGGAGTTGCTTTGTCTCTACTCTTGCTCTAAGGTTTCTATTCCATTCAGAGTTTGTAAATCAATTTCCTCTTCCCATTCAAACCGAAGAAATCCACATTCCTGCATATTTTATATGACTATTTGCATTACACAGAAACCAAGCACCTTGCAAATGGCATTTCAAACTGCTTCTTTTTTTGTCTTTGCTCCTTACAAGATTTCCTAATGTACTTGGCATCCGCAAGCTGAAACTTAAGTTCTATCCCACGCTGTATTCCCATGACACAATTTCTGCCACTGATTTTGTTGTGGAGGTGCAAAATCCCGTATGCATTCTATCTTCGTTGTCACTTTTCCAGCTTTTGAAAAAGAAGTTTCCTGACATCTCCAGAAGTACCAACTCTCACTCTGTCAGTAGTCTGTTTTGTTTTTTAAAGTGCTTCCTCTGATACAAAGACTTTCAGACCGTATTTTTTTTTCTACGTGTCTTCATTTATTTCGAGGCTTTAGGATCTTTCTTTTGTATGTATAAATCAAGCTATGTTAAAAAAAAAGAAAGGAAATCCATTTTTTCCCCCCTTGTATCACTGTAATTGAACTAACAATTTGTTTAGATCTGATTTATATTTGCATTCAACGCCCCCTGCCTCTGCTGGCGTTGGTGTAAATGATCATCAGACCTTAGTTTTTACTCCTCAGAGATGGCTATAGCATTTATCCTGGATCACAAGAGAGAAATATCAAAGGGTTGGCAGGTGGGATAGGATCCAAGGTTAAGACTCTGCAATTTAGTGTGAAGACCTTGGAGATTTCTGCACTTTGCACAAGGACAGATATAAATCTTATGTAATCCTGATCCAGCAGAGAGGCTTTGCATAAGGACTTCTACAAATGAAGCACCTAATTACCACAAAATATGTGTCAAACAAAGGAGTGAGAGTAAATCTTTGGTATGCTGTACTAGTTCTTAGAGATCATGACAAACCAAAACATCACAGAGGAATGCAATTGTATGTAGAAGATTATAAATGTGGACCGATTCTCAGCTCATGAAGTGATGAAATCTAGGTTTGGCATTATCAAGGTTAAAAAAGCCAAAGCCACATTCTCCAGAGGGGTGAACCAGTATAAATTCACTGCACTCAATAGAAATCATTCATACCTTTCTGAAGTGGTTTCTTTAAAGTGATTTCTTTTGTCTAATAGAATTTTTCCCACATGGAATATTGTGTATCTGTACAATGCCATGGCTGAAGTGTCCTCCATTCTCACAGGTTTACACCCTGGACTTGCTCTTTTGCTTGAGTATTCAATCTCAGACATTTTGTTGCCTTCTGCCAAAGTAGCCTCAATGCATCTCTTCAGCAGGTTCCTCTGGCTTTGAGGGAAGAAATAATTCCACTGGTGTGGAACGACACTCAGGATCACATCATCCAGTGTGAGGGTTGTGTCACAAGGTCAGTGGTCACCAGCTCGTGATCCCCCTTCTCCTTCCCACCCACTCATCCATCCTTCATGACCAGTTGGGGATTCATGCGTCCGTGACTGAGTTTAGGTCAAATGTCACGCTTCTCTCCCAGTCAGAGAAATACATGCAACAGAAGCCCCAACATGCTCTCACCGCAAAACCATCTGCTGCTTTCCAGTTACACCAAGCATACCACAAGCTGTTATTTCCTAGAAACCATTAGGACTTGCTCCTCTGCCTCTCCTCCCCTCGCAGGTGGAGAGCTGGGGCAAACAGGTAGGCCTGTCTGTCACCAACACTGTCGCACCAAATAGATTCTGGTAAGGAGGAGTGGAGGATTTTGTCTTCCAGGACTTGGTATGTCAACCACATTTATTCTCTTGCTCAGGTGCTGGCACTGGGGCATGAAGACACTCAAGCAGTAATAATTTTCTACACACTCGGTGAGAATTTGGGAGTTGAAAGAATGAGAAAGGACTCAACAAAACCGATGGCCATGACTGTGAGATGGGGCCAGCAAATCACTACAGGCTTGGAGCCTGTCCAGAGTGCATTAGGCAGCTAAGTGGACAGTGGAATGCAAGGGATACCCAGCAATGCACTCCATGTGTGCTGATCTGATGCCAGGTTAGATGTGCTCAGATTTAAGGCAGATCGCGATTGTACTGCGAGGTACCTAGCCATGCACAAATCTGGTGGTAATTACCTTGAAACCATGGGCTGCTATAACTGGTGGTATGCAGAGTTCCTAGAAGTAGGACTCTTATCTCCATCTTCTCTTCGGGATCAGCAACATTTTGACATGTCTTACTGTTGTCTTTCCATAAACAGAAAGTACAGATTTCAGTTCACTTATACCAGGCCTTTTGGTTTCACACTTCTCCTGAGTTTGAACTGCTGTGCAAGAAATTAGAATAGAGCACCTTTTCCCAGAGTGCCAGCTTATGCAGAAAGGTCTGATCTTACTTACAAAGGTGTCTAGTGCTACCCACCTCTGAGGAGATACGGACCCTGACTCTGGAACCTGTTAGCTTTTGCCCTGGACACAGGAGTCTGTTCTTCCAGGCCGTGACTGCGACAGCCCGGTTGACAGTCTGGTGCTGCTTCCATTTCCTTTAGCTTTCAGGTTGAATAAACACAATTAAATATAAAAAATGAACATTTGTTTCTAGTCAGTTGCTAGTTATTTCCTTCTTTTGCCCTGGAAGAAAGAATACAACTACTGAGAGATATGGATGCAGTTTATTAATCAACTTTTAAGTGCATTTAAAATTAAAGCCAAGAAACTATATCCTCAAGTTGACGTTATTACTAGAAGGAATGGAACCGTTTACAATAAAATGTAGTAATACAGCACAGAAAGTAATTAAGAGAGAATCATTTACTTGGGTGCTTTCTTGCCATTTTATTTTGCTTTGCAATTTTAAAACACAAATCTGTTTTGTAAATAAACAGTGCATACATATTAGCAGTAAGGATGTTGTCAATTCTGTTTTTAAATAGTTGAATAACAGAAGTATAGCTGCAATTGGATACTAAAGAGTGGAGACAGATGGATACAGCAAACATTTTTTTTCTATGAACATTGGATAGTTGGTGCTTGTTGGAATGAAGTAAATACCAAGCACCCTAAAATAATTTTTATTGCCTTTTCTCAGCATTCATTTCTGCAATCATTTGTGAAACCAAGGGGTTTTTATTTAGAAAATTCAAAGAAAGGAAGAGTCTTGAGAACGATTGTGGATATGAAGGCTCACCGAATGGCTTCTAAACCATCATTTTCTGTCATTTTATCAAAAAGGACTAGATCACCTTCCTCCTTTTATCAAATGAGGCAAATTTTGCCTTCCAAAGTCTACAACAGCATAATTTTGTCTACAGAGCTATCCTTGAGGATAGCCCTGTAACAGAAGCAGATTGCTAAACGGTATGTTAAAGTTATTAATTGTAAATATTTTACATAAAGATGCTAAAACCTTTGCATTTGGATATATTTGTATTTTCTGTCATTAGTTGGGCCCGTATCTGTTCTCTATCCAGAATTTAGTTCCTGCTGGGCAAAAGTCTCAGCCTCTGCTATTCTGACTTTTAGAACAAGTTTCTTATGCTTCTTTTTGTCTCATTAAATCTGCAGCAGGTTTCAGTTCAGCTCAAAACACATCACTCAGAATCTCATTAAATCTCTCTTAAATTCAGCCTTGGTATTTACTCCAGAATGCTGCATATGTTTTACTCTGCTCCTTTGGATGTTGTAAGTCCACTTTGTATATAAAGTGTTATGCAGAATGAAATTGCAATCACGATCACGATGGTTATATCTGGAAAATGTATTCTTCAGAGGTTGCCACGAGACGGTAGCTGGTTGCAATGAGATGCTAACTGGTGAAGAAGACAGCCTCTGGTACCAACTGCATCCTCCAACATGTTCTGTGCTTTGAGAGATCTGTTTGCAGAATTGCATTTTCTGAAGAAAGCAAACAGATCCATTTGCTTTGAGAGTCTTTATTAATGTAATTCATGGAATGAGAAAATCCCTTGGGAATGGCAGTCTTGCCTTTGAATTTCATTGTAATTTTATTTCTGACAGAGCTTTCATACAGCTTTTGAACTTCCCTTCACCTCTCTTTCTCAGCATCATTCCTTCCCAAGACTCTGCTGTCAGTTCCAGGAACCTGACCATCCCAGCTGCCATCCATCAGAATATGTCAAATCAGACCATTTTTTCCTCAGTTAGGAATGAGTATTATACAAGTGAATAGAAGGGCTCAGTGAGAGACATTTTCCAAGCCAGGATGATAATGGCCTATGCCTGTTTTAGCAAGCCATTTGGAGCTTAACCCCCCATATGCACTTTACACGCAGTTGGCAGTTTTTCCTTCAAACAACATTCATCCTTGTCCCCTGAGCAAAGTGTCCCCAGCAGAGGTGGTTCAAAGTGCATCTAAAGTGCAAGTCATTGATTTAGACCCATATACCCCTGCACCCCCCAAGCAGTTGGAACATGTTTGATGGGTGCCTGGGACGAAGCTTCTTCTGAATCTAATTAATATGCATCAGTTTCTCTGCAAGTCAAACCAACATGATGGGAGATTCATTCTGAAGCCACACCAAACCAAAATGTTAATGTAGAAACAGTCAAAACTTTCTGACTAGATTTCTTTACTTCAACTTGATTTAGGAACCAGAACAAAGACAGTCCCTTTATCTTGCTTCACAATAGCTGATGCCTGTCCAAATGCCACTGTCTGTGAGGAGATAGGATTGCATGATACGTATTAGCTTATGAAAGCTGTATCGAATTTAATTGAATCCATGCCATGCCAATAGGCCTTTAAGTCTCAGTTCAATTCACGATGGAATAAGATTGCTATCGGCATTTAGCAGAATTTAATCTACAGAGTAGCATGTGTTGCCTTGTACAACTGGTATCCAAAGAAGCATTTGTCCATTAGGAACGGCTTCATGCTTCACTAGTACAGGAGGTTAGCAAAGAATGTGATGTTCCTCATAAAAGCTGTAATTGAGCTAATAGGATCATCTGTTTAAAAAAATTTTGACAACGTTGCAATTAATACCTGAAATCAGTAAGAAAAATCATACAACTTCTCACTCTTTATGCTTTTGGGTGTTTTTTGCACTTTTTTCTCTCCTGGATGGTTAGAGGACAGTCTCTTCCCTTCAGTTAATGGTCAATTTGCGCTCAGTCTCAGGGTGAGAACATAAGCACAGAGTTCTGCTTTGCGTGCTTCACTCTGTATGTGGGAATTGCATTTATTAACATCAACTTTTTTATTTCATGAGGATGTTTATTAGTCAAGAACTTCGTGAAAAATTACAAATCTTGATTTTGTGCCAGTTTAATCTGATATAACAGATTGTCTTCTCTTTTACATTTGTAAGGCCAATTTATGTTGTTTATTGCATGTAAAATTCCTTTAAAGTGGATCCAATTACATTTTCACTGTTTTACTTGCCTTAATATAAATAAGAACCTATCCATATGCTCTATTCTTTCCTTAAGCTAATATTAAGTGGGTTTCTGGTCCTGGAGCCAGATCTGCATTCATTTACATGGTTACGGCTCCCAGTAACATTAAGCCAGTATAGAGACTGGATACTTAGGCTTTATCTCATCATTAAAACTAATTATGGGAGAGTTAACAAAAGCTGAGTAAGCGCTGAATCATAAGATTATGACTGTATCCTTTACCGGCATTCCAGCCATACCAGCATAGGTGGCAGATTGGATTGCTTCTTTTCATTGTTTGTAGGTTTTTAATTCTCCCTACCAGCTACTAAATGCAGGCTTGGAATTCACAGTCTGAACCAAAGTGAAATTAAATGGAAACTCTATTAACCCAAAATCAGGATGTACCATTAATGCAGAGCTACTTACCTGATTATGTACTTGCTTGTTGGGTTAGGTTAGGTTGCATCACAAAAGACCAGCTGAAAACTGGTTAAGCACACAGCTAAGCCGGCCACATCTTTGCACAGAAATGTTGTAATACTTCTTAGCAAAAGGGAATTATGATTATAAATTGCACTGTCAAAAAGAATTCTTTTTACTGCATATTCCATCAACTAATAATTGTTGGAGTATTCAGTCTGGAGCTGCAGAAGAGGTTTATTGCTACTTCCTGGTCCTTGAAATTCTCAAAGGGCAAGCATTCATTTACAGAATTAAAATGAAAAAACACAGATGGCCAGTGTTGATAACCATACTAAAAGCAGTTAGGGGCCAATCCTGGAAACATTTACTTACTCAGACAGCTTCTTCTCACGCAAATTCTTCTATTAAAGTAAAACAGATTACAGATATAAGAAAGGGATGAAATGCATAAATGTCAGAAGAATAGCTAAAACCTGTAGCACTATGTGTATTACATCTGGTTGAAAGCATTCCAACACATAGTCATATTCTTCAATCTTTTTATTTCATGAAAATGTATCAGTCTAAGCTTTTCCTTTCCCTGCTACAAAAGTGATCTGAAGATGTGTAAGAGAGCTAGTGCTTCCCATCAAATCTCCAGGTAGTTGCAGGTCGAGACTCTATAGATCAGCTAATCAATAATATCAATTTATGTTTAATTTAAATTTTAATCAGTAGGAACACATCCTAAGATTTTATTGCTCCAAGGTGAGATGAAATCCATTAAAAAAGAGTATATGAAGAACATGAAATGCTTCTATTGAATATTGGTGCAGTGTCTATTAAACTGGAAATTCAGTGTATAAGATTCTTTCATAGACTGTCTCCTTGGAGCTATAAATCAAGTGTGCGGGAAATCCTTTCTAGTGTCAAGACCAGCCATTTAACACCATTTACGCTGACAGTTCCCTTCACTGATCAGAGGACAGTCTGGGTTTCATAGCCACGCATGTAAAGAAATGCTCTGCATTCAAAACCTTCCCATGGTACGTGTGTAAATTTTTGAGACGACCCTACATCCATCAGGTTTTTTTAAACCTTTCCATTAGTAATGACAATACTTGATGAAATAAGTTCCTCTAGTTCCTTCTCTCCCTTCGACCTCCACCCCACCTTTTGTCTTTCATTCTTCATCCCATTTGCTCTCTCTTCATCTGGATTTTTTCCTTTACACCTCCCCTTCATCCCTTTGCCCTTTTCCATGACCTGTGTTTTCTTTTCCTGTGTGGTTTGCTCTGCTCTGTTTGCCTCTGTTTCTCCCACTCTTGTTTTAACACTCTGTCTCTGTCCTCCTCCATTCTCTCTCTCCCCACCCATCCTTTCTTGCTAGGTACTGTGTCAGAGAGGGCAGCCTTAGTGACAAGATTCAGTTTTTCTAAGGCTGCTGACCATGGATTGATCTTTTTTAAAGCCGATGTTTTAATTAATATATCTGGATTTATACCCAAGCCTGAGTACATCTGCAATGAGAATCATTATATTGTAGAGCAGACCAGAAAAAAGAAGTTTTCTGTCTATCAGTTAATCTGGCTAATTATCAAAGCTATCACTGCTCAAAATGTACCCACTTCCCAGAACGTACTACCTTCCCAGAGCCCAGATCTCCTCACTTCATCCCATTAATTACCTAGGAAAGCAGAAGGGCACTTGAGCATGCCCTGAAGGTCAAACAAATGTGAATAAAATCCTAAAGCTGATGATAAATTCCCACTATCTATCAGGCCAAAGTGGGCATGCTTTCCAGGGCTGAACAGGACACAGTTTGCCACTGATCTTCCTTCATTGGGTAGCTATAGCTGACCACATGTATTCTTGCAGTTTTAGTTATTTATGCATTTGGGACTCAGTTGCATTCATATTAAGCCTTCTTTACACTGCTCTGCCAATGAAAGGGGACCTCTGAGTAGCTGTAAATTACCTTAATACCTCAGACTGATGCATTAGAGCAAAGTGGTTGCTGGCCCCTGGAATTCAGCACAAATCCAGGAAGGAATTTTCAAGAGTGAATAGATGTCTTTCCAGGAGATGAGCTTTAGCTGTTGCAAGTTACTGGACTGGGTGAAAGATTAACTGAGTGAAATTCTGTGATGCAAGCTATACCTGTGATGAGATCGAATGCTCACGGTGGTCACTTATAACCATAAAAATCCATACATCTTTACTTTTTTCTCTGTAGATCTTTATTTTTTTGCTTTTTCTTTGTTTGCAAACAACTTTAAAAGATATGGCATCTTTGAAATGGTAGGAGAATAGATAATGTTCTTTATGTGGTTTGCTTGTTACCTTTGAGCAGGATTCATATGGAAAATCATGAATAAGCTTTTTAATATGAGTAAAAATTGTGAGGGACTGTCAATCTGAGCATGATAGTCTTGTTTTTTATTTATAAATTCTGTTATTTCCAAAGCAGATTTTGAACAGAAACTTCATGTTCATGCCCAAGTCAGCGATAAAAATCATTGCTATTCAGGTGCTCTAATTAACTTAGTTCTGTGAGGTTACAACTCCTTGTCCTTTCTGTTTGACTGAGATCTGCCTCTGTCCCTCCACCCCAGCCTCCTCTGTCTCTGGGACAACAACCTGGGAGATAACTGTGTAATGATCTTGATAACTGTGTGATTATGTTCTGAATCCTCTATAAATGTTTTTAAAGGCAATAATAAAAATGTGTGAGTAACAACAGACAACCCTGGAAATCCTCTCTTACTGCTGCAAAAGCATCACTCAAATGCGGTTTCTTTTTCTGTCAACAAAAAGAAGTTCCTTAGGAACTTGGATCTAGACTAGGATTTCCTAAAGTTTTCATCCTGGGTAGATAAGCAGAATGAGCACAACATTAGCTAGGGGCTGCATCACAAAATTCTCCTGCACAGCCTCAAGTGAAAGATCCCTCTGTGGCTGCTACAAGTTTTTGCAGACTGCTAGCAGCTTGGGAGGAGGAGAAGGGGTTGGGAGAGTGTGTTTGGAAATCCTTAAGCTAATGATAACCCTGATCTGGATCAGTTATAAAAACATAAAGATCATACTCCAGTACAACTTCAGCTTTGGACTGCAAAGGTCTTTTGCCTTTGAAAAGCGGGGAGGGCTTTACCTAGGTAATTTCCACAAATACTGCAAAACTGTGTACATTGTGGCCTCCCAAGCGATTCTATCTGTTCAGCCAGAGAAGCTGAGAGCCCAAGTCCCTGGGTAGAGTGTTCAGTGGGGAGTCTTTATGCTGAGGAAAAATAGGAAAGATGTGTAACTAAAAATTGAGTTTTGTGTGTATTTCTGAGCTGTGTGGATGTCTGGTTTTTGAACACAGCGTAATCAACCTGAGCTTGAAATGAGAACTTGTAGCACAAATTCTGGGGCAAACGAAGGGGGTGGGGGACAAGGTTGAAAATGTGTAGTTTGTGTTAATACTTTTTAACCTCCTTAACATTTAAGCAGGCCAGCAAAATCAGAAAATTTACAGCAATTATCTTTGGTGTATGTGCATATATGAACAGAAATTTATTGAAGCCTGTTTGTGAGTACAACTGTATCCAGCTAGCATTGAGAATATATTGTAAAGTGGGTGTGGGAGGTTGTTTTCTGGTTGTGAAAAGACAAATAATACTCCTTGGAGTATAAACAACATCTCAGTTCATAAGTGTGCACTGAACACAGACTCAGCATTTATTGATTCTTTCTGTTGTTGTTGTTCTGCTTTCCAAATGGTCCCTTTCAAAATTTTTCTTGTTTTTCTCCCTAATCATGTTTCATGGCTTTTCTTTCTAGCTCCTTGTCCCTTCTTTGTATATTTTTCTTACACACTGTCCAATTTCCTTCTTCTCCTCCTCTGATTTCTCTCATTCCCTCTTGCTAGAGGTGTTCTTAAAATAATAATACGACTACAGAAAAAAGGTTAGTCAGATCCACGTAACCATACACTCCAACCATTTTCACACATCCTTCACTTTCTTCCATTCCCTCGGGCTGTCTGTGACTTTACAGAGAACACTTTTCTCACTGCATGTGTATCAGGGAGCTGTGCCTGAAAAAGCTCGTGGTCAAGCTGCCTGTGAGGGGTGGTGGCTGGCTGGTGTGGACCCCTCGGTATGGGTGAGCATGGTCTGCCATAGACCTTTATCAACACAGGCTGAAGCCATGCAAACACTGAAGCAGAATGAGAAAGACTTTGTTCCAGTGCTCAGGTCTGTACTTTGGCCGTGGTTAGTTTACTAATGCCAATATCCCACATTGCAGGAGCTTGTTTTCAAGGTGTGGTTAATGCCCAGTGCTGTTTTTCCCAGCTGGTCCTTATATCAAGAGTGGATGCAGTGAGTACAAGAGATTTTCCCAGAAGTCAGATTATAAGGGACATCTCCATCTTCTCAATGGAAATTTGCAGCTGACGCAGCCTCGCTCATTACAGATTTTCAGACCAAATAGTTTCTGCCCCAGTTTTCTTTGTTCTTTTCTTAAATGTACTCCTGCAATGTATAGATCAAATTATTTTAGTGCTTTTTTACTAATAGGTGTTTCTTGGTGTTCGATAATTGCTTGAGCAACAAAACTTGGCTGTAGCCTGTAACTGTACAGAGTCCCATATTAACTAGTAAGTTGGAGCTGATCTATTACCTATAGTCAGCAGAAAGACAAAGGGGATGTAGACATAATAAGCGTGCAGGTGTGCAGAATTGAAAAATGGAAAAGAGCAAAAGGATTTTAAAGATTGAATAAAACAGTAGATGTGGCATTTCTGCTGAACACAGTGCCATGAAAAGCAGAAGTATTACGCAAAGAAAAAGTATTATGCAACAAAAGCATAATGAAGAAGGGAAGGTGGTTGTTCTGTTTCGTGGGTGTTTGTGCACATCCCTAGCACCAACTGTGAAGCAGTTCTCACAGGCTGGCTTCTAAACCTCACCTATGAGTGCTTTGCAAGAAACTGAAGATAAATTCATAACTCCTCATTGTGCATATTAGTTTTTAAAAGTCCTTCCTTGATGTTCTGGAAAAGCAATTTAGAAAAGCCTCTCTGTCCATTCAATGCAATCACAGGCTCCATAGACAGAAATTCCTGAAGCATTGAAATCAATCTGCCTGAGATACTCCTCCCCCATCACAGACAGCACAGTAAATCCTGATTTACTGTGGTTACAGACACCTGCTGTGGAGAACTGCTTTTAGAGTCCTTACAAGCTCCGGTGTCCTCCTGTTACAAGAAACGTAAAAGGCAGTGACACCAGGAACCTGCATCTTTGAAAAGGGAGTTCCCTGTCTGTAGTTTCTAGCAAAATCAGGCATTTGTGTTTCTGTCTAACTGCAGGAGGGAATCACTGACCTTCAGCTACAGTCCTTGCCTTTTTTTAGTCCCGTTTTCCTTTTCTTACAGCTCCTGAGGCCCCGCATCTTGTCATGCCTAACCAGAAGGGGATCAATAATGTATTGGCTTTACATCGATTCAGTTTAGCCTTGCCACAGATAACAGCAGCGCTGATGGAGGAGGACACTGCTTTGGGAACAGAACAGCTGTTTTCAGGCCATTACCCTCAGCTGGGAAATACAAGTTTTCTTGTGTTATGAAAGCCTGGACCCTGCTGCTAGTAAGTATTTTAAAGCTGCATATCTTGATGCTTGGGAGGAAAACCAGAAAGAAGCTAAATGACGCACAGCGTCTTCTGATCACTTGCAATCAAGAGTGCTTTACTTGAGAAAATCATACAATTTTTGCTTCACCTTTACTCTGGACAGACAGGCACACAGAACTCATAAACAGCGTGCTGGAAAACTCTCAAATTCTTAAGGCAATAGGCAATTTAGTCTCAAGCAATATCAGATTAATCTGTCCCAAGTAAAATAGAAATGAAAGCCACAGAGCTTGACTGCATTTTCAAAGGGAATTTCAGCGCCATCCATCTCATTACGTTTATGTGTTTCTCTGCCCAAAATGCTAGTCATGGTACACTGGTGAAACAGGAATCTTTCACATTCCACAGGGTCCAGACATCACAGAAACAACCGTGAAAAGTTCATATGGCAGGTCAGCTCGTCCTGCATTGCTTCAGTCAGGCACCACGCATTTGTGAACTGGGAAACTCATTGTCAGTGCAGCCCTGGCAGGATTGCAGCCATGCCAGGAGGTGTGCCAAAACACTGCTTAGGGCTGTGTGGGTGCGTGAGTTGCTGCTTAAAACCATTAGCTGTCTAACATGAATGTACTCACCATTAACTGAGAATATTACAGTTAGATAATCCCTGCTTAAGATGATTTTCAGTTGCCAGGTATCCTTTATTAGAGATAGAATACAATTCTCATCTTGTCCCATTTCCTTGACATGGTAGTGCTTAAAAACGATAGAAGTCAGTCTAAATTTCTAGCATGATGAATATAAATTCTTCACGGTAAAAAAAAAAAACAACTTTTGTTTTCCAGGCATGACCACAGGCCTGTTTAGCCTTCAGCCGTTGTTATTCTCAGAAAATTCATCAAATGCAAGGTTTAAATTAGAGAGGACCCAGAGTCAGAAACATGGATCCTCACCAACACTCTGACCTCGGGCATGTTTCACTTATTTTCAGAGCATTTCAGCTGGGCCACTTTCTATAAAAAAGACCAGACATAAACCCTTAATCTGGACATGCTGAAACTGCAAAGGTCTAAACAATATAGCTTGGCCTTGCAAAAAGCTGAAACCAATTTTGTCGTTACAAAATAGTGACTTTGGGTGACTCCATTTTGGAGTGTTGAATATGAGATAAAATTAAGTATCTTGATTTTCTTACTGTGGGTGCTTGAAACATTTTGAACACCCAGGTTTTTTAGGGAGATTTATACCTCAAATCACTTATGACTGTTCAAATTCTTTTTCCTCCACAGGACTGTTTAATGGTGGTCAGGACTTACTTGGAATTCATTGTTTCACAGATAACTAATGGATTTAATAACAAAAGAATGGTGATTTTATATATATTAACTCATCAGGCACACTTTAAAATATTTGGAAATCTAATTCAATGCATACAATTCTATGCTTCTGCTTTACAACTTTGCCAGCAATACAATCTGTGTCATTCACTCAGAGATGTCCACTGAGGTTTTACACTTCGATATGGACTAAGTAAATCCTATAAGCATGTAGCTGTTCCCACATTTTGGCACCACAGGTAGGTATATCCTGAGCCTGCGGCTTGTAATCCGAAGGGTGTCCTGGAAAAAAACAGCCATCTACCATTTTAGGTAAAATGTTCCTTTAGCCCGCAACAGCATCTCATGAGCTGGGCAAGGTGAAGGTAATGTCCCTCTGAAGAGCTCGCTGGTGTAATGGTATCGTAACAATTCACTGTGGCCAAAGACAAATTTTATTCTGATTTGCGCCTTCTGAATTACAACTGTGATGTCAAGGAAATTACCCTGTGTAAATGGCAACAGAACTCAAGCCCAAAGTGAAGTCTATCTTAAAGTTTAACCAGTTTTAGTACTTCTTTAATATTGATTGTGCTGTCCATTACATTTCAAGCAAAACATTGCGCATAACTGTGTTACAGTCTTTCAGCAGAGCAGTCTATACTTGCTTCCAACTCTCCCTAAAATAGCATGGCATCCAGACTTTTGCTGTAACACTCCTGCTGTTTACTGACCTTTCTCTGTTAATGTCTATGCTTTTTATATGAACACAAAACATACGTTTTTCATTTCCTTAGAATAGTAAGAAATCTTTTTACAGAAACTGCTGCCTAAGCAAATTACAAGTCTATAATATTTCCATTAAGGGATCCTACTTTCCCAATGTCGAGTGCTTTTGGTGGTGTGTTATGAAGTCCAGAAACATGGAGTGAAAATTGTTCTTGTGACCACAGAAGCACTTCAGATTTTTCCTGTGAGGCCCATATCCAGGTCATTTTAATACATGTTTGCTTTATGCTTCCTCTTTCCCCTCGTAAGTTATAGGGATCTAGAAGAGATACAGATTTCTTTCTGCAGAGTGTTGTCTAAAAGAGAGCAGAATCACTTGCACAGGACTTAGGTTATGTTTTGCCTTCCTGGGGAGAAATAGGCAGATGTGTATGGTAGCTGCATCAGCAGTCTATAACTACCTCAATGTCTTTATGGGAATTACTGCTGGCCAGTACAGGTTAAAGCCATCACTGGCTACTGAGGACTGGGTGGGATAAGAGACAGGAGAATTGAAGAGAGATGCAAACCCTCATTCAGCAGTGACTCATCTCGCTTTTGCTGCACACAAAGCTCCTTGAAGAAGTAACTCTTGATGAAGTAACTCCTTGATGAAGTAACTCTGTTGGGCCCAGTATAGTGGAGCAAAGTGTCAAAAGTTTAAAGCCGTCTGTTGTAAAACCTGTGTTACAGACTCAAATATGTGGCCTGAGAGCCTGATTTACATATGCGTGCAGGCTGGGAAGTCGCTGGCTTTTTTATGCCCATATTGTACATCTATGTCAAGGTGAACCTCACATTTACCAGTCAAGTTTTCGGTAGCTACAGGCGCTATTTCACTTATTCACGTAATCATGAAACAACGTTTGCAGGTATTGCAGTTGTGTGTGTATGTCCTAGCAACTTTGCAGACTACCTGGTTGCATGCCTGTGGATTGCTAAGGACCAGTTCACAATGTATGAGGCCTTTGGCTGAGTATGTCTGTGTATATACAGTCACGGTTTTCTCTAACTTGTTTGCCATGATGTCTACTTCCCATTTCACTCAGCTTGAAGGAGTTGAGGGAGGGTCCTTGTATTTTATGAAGCTAAACAGATGTCACAGTGCAAACACCCAAGACAGGGATGGTACACAGAGCTTTATTTGCATTAGTTATCTCAAGAAAAAAAAGGCGCTGAGAGTCCCACTTGGACCACCTCCAACTGCAGTGGAATGTAAGGATAAAGACAGAGTAAGTTCTTCTCACCCAGGAAGAAACAGGATCTGGCTTTGCATTACAAAGCTGGAAAAAGGGTTATGATAAGTAAACAAAAATCTTCCCCCTTCATGGCTTCACTGGCCTGTCCCTTACCTGTAATTCCTGTGGCCTGCTCTGTACTGCGGATGCTGAAGCATACGTGCCTGGCGTCCCCTGCCTCAGCAAGCAGATGATCCAATGAGACCCAGGTTTAGGCAGTTTAAAATATCTGGAAGACTATTTACTTGACATTATATGGTTTGCAAAAATGACGAATCCTTTTTCTATGTTACCCCCTACCTGAAGATTTTATGCTTTCAAGAAATACCTGAGAATCTAACAGTCCGTCACTCTTTTCAGCCCTTAACCAGGATGGCCAGCTCTACTCTTGTGTAATAGAGAAACGATGTGTGTACATGCATGTTTATTTCTTTTTTTTTTCTTTTCTAAAACATGAAAAAAATTGCTGAAGATTACAAAAATAGAACATTTATGTCTGCAATATATCCTTCTACGTAATTCATTTGCACTTGGAAGAGGTGTGATTCCTGGGTAAAGAAAAAGACTGGATGATGAGACCATGAAAGAGCTTTCGTGAAAATAGAGTGAGTGTTTCAGGAAGGGGAAGCCATGGAAGGATGCACTGCTGGTCTCCACAGCAGAGATGCACGTTCTTCCAAAGGACAAAAGAAAGAATTCTCTGGAAACTCATTGTTGATACTCTGTAAAAGAGGGAAAGGAATAACATAAAATTGTATTTGGTCTGTAGTTTTTTTCATAGCAGGTGTGTTTATTCAGATGGCTTACAGATTTCTTAATATACAAATTTAAAAATGCAGAGGTGCATTTTTTTCAGAGATGACTACTTACAATAGGATTTTTGGATTTAGAGAAATGTTACTAAAATGAAATTAAGCAGTCCCCCTAGTTACAGCTCTCTAGCTGTGCTGGCCCTTTCATGCCCATGGAAAAGCACCAGGGCTTAATCAGGTATTAACCATGATATTCCAGTCCTGTAGGGATCCTGGCTCCCATCCTGCCTGTCCTTCCCAGTTAGAAAAGTCTTACATTTTTCTCCGACTCCTCGTTCCCCAGGCACCATAATATACATGGGAAAATCCTCCCCAGCTCCACAGTGTTCGCACTCTGCTATGCACTCACTGTAAAACATTTCTGTTTTGTTTAGTGGTTTTCGTTTGCTGCTGGAGATCTCACCCATAAGGCAGGTCAGGCCACTGGGCATGCCGACTCAGTAGCCTCTGCCGCAGCTTGCTGTGAGCTGCAGGACTGCCCTGCATCACAGGTGAAGAGGTCACTGCAAAGGACTCCTGTTCAAGCTGGTTGAGTTAATTTCCCAGGTAGCACTGGGTCTGGAAAGAGAACACAGGAAAGTACTAAGGAAGGAGCTGTGTGATAAGGCTTGGGGGGACGGAATCTCTGCATGATGGTCTGGATGGTCTAACGAACAAGGGTGGGTGACGGTGGAGCTGGGAAATTCAAGTTGTCAGACCTGGATTGGATTTGACACTGGTTGTGAAGGGAAGGGGAAAGTCTGATTGAGCTGATTACACTGGGATAAGACGCATCCCAAGGGAATGAGAAGGGTTAGGGCTGATGCTAGTGGGGACAGGCCGGGTGGCTCTATGCTGACACTGCAGCAGGGCTCGGATTAATCCCAGGAGAGTTCAGAGACAGAGTTTCAGTTGTCAGGAGCTGATGAATTGGGCTGTGGTTCAGAGGCGGTGCTGAGCTAGGGGAAGCAAGTAACTCATCTGTGTTTCAGTCTGACTCTGCACGTGTGGCCTGTGAATCCTTTTGTTTAACCTTCTTGCTTGCCACGAGTCAGTAGCCAGCTGGTCAGTCAGATTTCCTATATCCAGTGGTCTCCAGGCTGGCTGTGACTGCCTCTTCATCCAGATAGAAAGTCAAGGGGAAAAAAAAAAGGGATTTGGAGGGGAAAGGGGGAGGTGGAAATTTTGTGTGCGTGGGCAGCAAGGACAAAAGCAGTTTTTCTTGAGCAGCATAAAATCTTTGAGCCAGCACTGGATTTTTTACCAGTGCATCCATTCCAGTGAGTTACACTGAACTGTTCAGTGTGTTTAACTGTGTCTTGCAGACCTGGTCCTTGAAAATGCTTGAATCATGCTGTGACAGCGAACAACCTTTCGTTTGGTAGGCTGGATAAAAGTAACGGTGATGCACAAATCAATCACTTCTGCCTCAGAAGAAGAATCCATAACGTCATCTCAAATCTGTCTTTTCCCAAACTCTCTGACATGCCATCAATCTGGCTTCTGCTCCTTCCCCTCTGCTCACCAGACACGCTCCTCAAAATGCTGTGCTCCTTCGGTTCCACTGCTCCATCCTCTCTAGGCACTCCTCAGACCTTCCTGATTTTCCACTCTTGTTCTGTGGATTCCCGTCTTTGCCCTCTCCACCATATCGGGCTGATCTTCACATTATTACTCCTTCTGTTTTTCACCCACTTACCCGCAGATCAACCTCTCACTTTCTGAGCCAAACTTTGTAGATGCTTTTCCCAACAGCTACACCTGCCTAACCAGTTCCTACCCACGCTCCTGGTTGCGTCATCTTCACGCCTCCCTGTTACTCACGCTAAAACAACTGTTCGTGGTGCCACATCTGATGTGACATGTTGGAGCGGGTCAGTGAACTCCTCTATGCTAAAAGCATATGTGGAGAAGGAGGAAAAGGCTTTGCCCATTGCAATTTGCTTCAGCGCTCCTCAGGCTGCCGCATGGGAATAACACGGGGGTGGCGATGGGAGAAGAACGAGTGCTGGGAGCGCTCGAAAACCACAGGCTTAATTCGGCTTCCTTCAGACAAGCCTATTGCTCTGGGCATCTGCCTGTGCAGTGCATGATGAGTGGAAACAGTCTCATCTTGCCTGCGCTCGGGGCTGCCTGGAAGCTGTGTTACTATGTTCGTGTGGCCCAGAGTCCAAACTAATGAGCTCCATTAAAGACAGGTTATACCGAACCAGCCTCAAACCGCCCTCCTTTGTACTTCGTCTGTTCTTCTCACTGCTGACATGGACAGAACTGAATTCCTCTCTCTCCAGCTCTCTTCCTTGCATAGTGCACAGCACCACAGGGGCTCCAAATCAGCTGTGTCCAGCACATTTTTCCTGTCATTTTGTGTGCATTCCTTGGATGTCAGCCTCATGGACTTAATGAAGCTTGTGAGTGCTGATGCCTACACCGCTACTACCTAGTAGATCCTGCTAGCTGCTTTCCTGCCTCTTCTATGGAAAAGTCTTTAGCATTTAATAGGGTTGCAAATAATAGTATTATATGGAAACAAAGTTGGAAATGTCTGGGATATACCCAGCAAATGAAAACTCAATACTGAATGAGATCCTTCGACGAGAACTTTTGGCTGCATCTAAGGAATTTAATAGAAAATTCTATCCATATAAAATGCTATAGACTGGTTTAAATACTTTGTATGAAGGCACTAACATTCTGTGAAATTCACTTGGCCCTTTCCATAATGTTTCTCAGCTGCATCTGTTTAATATTCTCATTCTGATGGACAGCATTTTCTGAAGATGCTTATTCTGGATTACACTTTCTGTCTACTGGTCTAATGGCAAAATTAAACAGAAATCTTAAAAATACCAACTGATTGGCATATTGGTGAGAAAACATCCAGAGTTAAAGACTAAAAGGTTGCTTTACTATGACGACTGGAATTTTTTGGCATGCAAACAAAGTTGCCAGCTGGCTATAATAGAAGAAAAATGAGCAGAGCATCTGCAAGATATTTACAGTAAGGGTAGAGGGAGGAGGGGAGCAGCCTTCAGAGTTTATCAGTGGTATGCAGAGGTCAAAACATTTATCAAACAAATTTGATGTGAAAAACCCTAATGAGAAAGGGTTTTTCAATATTCTGAGCAAGTCCCAGGCTGATGAGTTGCATCTTCCTAAGAGCACTTTGGTTCCCTCAGGAACTGGACGGAGGGGATGGGAAGGGGCAGTGGGAGGAAAGAAGAGGAGGCTGAAGGAAGCTGATTCCCGTATGTAGGGGTGAACGGGCATGGTGTGGAACCACTGGGCTGTTGCCTGTGCACAGTCAAGGCCTTGGCTTGGGCTGCATGTGCTGCTTTACCCGCCATCCCCGTTCCCCCTGCCCTGAATGGATTTCATTATCCCTGTCTGGAATGCAGAAGACATTTCTTCCAGACAGTAATATACGTATATAAACTAAGTGGAAACGCAGAGGAAGCAGATGCTGGTCTCCCCCTCCCAGCTCTGAGCTGACCCCTGGTAACTCCTGTCCCACATGGAGGCTGGGGGAGGAAGGAAAAATCCCCTCAGTCATCCTCATTTTCATGGATCATTTGCTGCTGAAAAAGCCCAGGCTCCTCTTCTCCACTCCCTCCTACTGTTCTTCACCATCCTGCAGCTCCCGGTCCCATTGTTCTGCAGCATGTGCTGCTCTGCCCCACTGACTGTGGCACTCTCTGCAGCCCCTGCCTGGCTCCACAGCCTGGTTGGGCTTTCCGGGAGTGTAACTCTGGTCATTTCTGGCTCACCTTCCCAGGCCTGGGGCTGCTGGAGCTGCCAGGGGATTTCCAGGAATGGGGAAGTTTTCCAGCCTTTGCTGTCACTGCTGAAGCACAAGGGGCTTTCCAATGCACAGACTCTGATTTCTGACACTGACTCAGAGGGAAGGCTATCCATACATTAAAGCACATCAGTTCAGGGTCTCAGCTCTCCCCACCACAGAAAGTGCGCAGCTCCTGATGGCCACTTCTTCCCCAGGACAGAGAGGGTTAGGTCTCTCTTGGAGAGGAAATTTCAAATTTCATCGCCAGAAGACTTCACCCCATCCTTTTCTCTGTCATCTCTCTGACCAGTCTTCATCCAGCATCTCAGTGATACTAATCAGTTCAGCCAGAGGCGAGGTGCTCAGGCTGGCAAGAATGGATGGGAAGGATAGTGTGAGAAACAGTGATGTTTGCACAGTTATTGGGCAATACAAAGAAATGTGCTTATTGTGGAGCTCCTCAGCTGTTCCTCAGAGCCTTGTTCAGCCCACCATAGGGGCGAGCTGTGAGGCAGCAGGACTCTGCAGCAGCAATCTCCCACCGCAGCCATTCCTGAGGGATTAGTCACTGACTTCCCAGGAAACAGCATCCAGTCCTGAGGGTCTAAAACTTTGTTCCCTGGTTTGTGCACGATGGCTGGGGAGACTCCTCTGAAACAAATGCAAGCACAGAACTGGTTTAAGCAAGAGCCTTTGGCTTTTTAACTCCACACTGTGCCTGAGGATGTTTCTTAGCTGATGGTGGCGGTTGTTCAGAGGGAGATGACTGAAAGCACACTCTGGACATTAGCCGTGAGCAATGGCAACTGACTTCAGGCATGTGACTACTAAGAATTAGTGGCATCTTCTTGTTCCTCATGCTGTGCCTACACTGCTTGCAGCTGCAGTGTACATTACAGCTGTCTGCTGTCTGCTCTCAATGAAGTTAATTAATCCTAAGAGATGAAAACCACAGCAGGGCTAGACTGTGTGCAGTCTGGTTTCCCTCCTCTCCCTGCCCTCCTTTCCTTGACAAACTGCTCTACCTTGAGGCTGACCCAAAGCTCAGGTAGATGAGACTCCCCGGAACCCCCTTCAACTGTTTGAAAGCACCTATATGAAAACCTGTAGTAAAATGCTTGAGTTAAATGTGTATGATCAAATTTGTCTTACTTAGTAGGCCACATAGCTGACCTCTGGTGGAAGTTACAGTAGCTTACTCACAGCATCCTGCCAGTAATTTCAGGCCTGCAAAACTAAAACCGAATGCAGTTTGTGAGGTGGTTGTTTAGATTAAAAAGCTACCAGCTGCTCAGTGTGTGGCAAGTCTGGGTATGCGACAGGCAGAGAAGAGCAGAACAAGGTCCTTCCCTGCACCTCAAGCACCCCACACTAAACTTTCATGGCATTTGCAAGTCACTGTATTGCCTGCCTAATGCCTCAAAATATGTATTTCAAGAGAGGAGGGACTATGGAGGGTTTTGGCGTGGGCAGCTGCGGCTGGTCTGTGCAAGATGTTGCGAAGCTTCGAGGGCTGGTATGCAGGACGCTTGCAGCCCCTTTTCTCCACTGCTGGTGGAGGAGGTTTTGATGGGGAATTTAGTCTGAGAAAACAGTGACAAATCATTGGTCTCTGGAGAAGGGATTAGGAAGAAGGGGAGAAGAGAGAAAAGAGAAGATAATAGGGAAGGAATGTTGTTCTTGGAAGAACATTTTAAAGAGGAAGCAGATCATGTAACAGCCATGGGCAATACCACTTGCATCTTTCATAAAAACAAGGAAACTAGTGCTATGATTCACCTCATAGCATGATACCAACAGTCTTGGACAAAGAGGCAGTGAGGGTCAGGACTGGCTTTGCATCTGTGCGTCTTGGATGGTCACAAGCCTTCTGCTCCCCTTGTGATTTGATTAACTTAGGAAATGAAGTCACATCCCAAAGACTATTGCTCCACAGCACAGCTTACTGTGTAAGATGGCTTTTTTCCCTACGTCCCTCTTGAAAACACGCCATAAGCCCACTCTGAGGCTCCACAACATGCAGGCAGCCCTGCTCTACTCTAGGTCTTCGCAGGGAAGAGGGATGCGTGCTACCAGCCCATGGACCAGAGGGGCCAGGCCTTACTCCAGCTCTGAGGTAGCAGCTGTGCGGTGAGATGGTGTAGAAAATGGCTGTCAGGGCATATAACGCCACAGCATGGTGCATAAAGCTGGTATCAGCATCACTTTGATATTCTTATGTTTTACTTTGTTTGGCATTGCAATTACTGTTCCATTACATATTGTTCCTGCATCTGGGACTCCTGCCTGGGTCTATAACTTACTTAACTACCCTTGTTTCATCTTGAGAGAAACCAAACTACCTCCAAAAGCATTGAGCCCTTCAATGCCTTCTTCCATGCCTCTTTTCATACCTATCTTTGTACTGCCATTGACCCTGTCCATGACGACTTTGTCCATTGAAAGGATCCTCGGCTCTGATCTGCAGCAGGCACGGAGGAGCCACGCAAACCTTTCCGCTTCCTCCAAGGTCAGTGTCTCCTTCTCTGTGCAGTGATTCCTCAGGGCACAGTATTGCTTCACAGTACAAATTCCATCTGGAAGGGATCTGACAGCTCATTGTCTGGCAGGAGTCATTTCCTTTAGGTAAAATGCCTTTTTTTACACTTGGCAGGGTTGACAGTTTCCGAAACAACTCTCTGCATGGAAGTGTTAACACAGAGTGGTTTTCTGTTGCTTTGCCTCTGGAGTCTCGGTAGGAGACATATGCGGAGAACGTTCAGACGGTGACCTCTCAACAGAAAGCATGGGTCTCCTGTGATCAGCCCTGCGGGGTGTGACTCTGCTGGCCTCCTTGGTGCCTCCACGCAGAGCAGCAAAGTCTGTGCCACTGCCCTTGTCCTTATGATGTGACAAAAACATTGTTAAATATAAGTAGGAAGGCACACCCAGCACTGCTGGAAAGGGAGCTCCAAGAGCTATTAACTCATTTAATTATTCTTTTGATTTTTTTTTTAAGTCCTGTATTCCTGTTCCATGAGGTTTTTCAGTGACCTGTTTTCTTGGCATGCCACAGAGTCCAGGGATGGGAAGGTAAATACAGAATGAGCTGGCATGGACAAGGCTGTCGCACTCTCATGTGGGCTTCTGGGGAAAATCACATCCTGGGGTGGCCGCAACGGGAGCAGGCAGCTGAGCAGCCACTGCCAAAGAAGCAAGAAGCCCGGGGAAGGAGGTGGCCCATAGCAGCCTTGCCACGCTGGTCTCTCCCCCCACCACAAAGGGTGGCCTGAATCTCTCCCAGAGGTCCACATACCACAGCCTGCTTTTCCTTCAAGCCAACCACAGAAAGATTTATTTGTCTAAAGAAAGGGGAAGCAGGGATTTTAACTCCTTACTGCTGCAACCGGTCAGTGGATTGCTCCCATATGCAGCTACCTACCAGGTGGTCTAAGCCTCCCTAGTCCGGGAGCTCTGGGCCGGTGGGATGCTGTTATTTAACTCTTACTTTTCTCAGCAGTGATGGAGACCTCCCTCATCACAGGAGGTAACACCTTAAATCACTACAGCTGTTCCAGCGGGGTGTGTGTGTGTCTGTGTTGGCTGGCAGCTGTCAGAGATTTTAGCTATATGATCTCCCCAGTTTCAGTACAGCTGTGCTGAAATAGCTTTGCTTTGGTTTGTCCGCTAGACACTCCCAAGCAGCAGCTTACCCTTGTTTCTTGGGGTCTAAGTCTATATTCACAATGTGTCCCTTGCAGCACTAATCACAGCCCTTTTGCTTATGCTGGAATGTTTCCATTTCCATCAGAAGCCCTAGAGAAACTGCCCCCGTCCATAGGATTTATTCTTCTGCAGCTCTGCCATGTTGGCATGTGTCACATGGAAAATGCAACCAAAGCAAATAGTGATGCTGCAGGAAATGTGCTTGGCAGTGCGAAGACATTGTTCTGCTCTCTGCCTCGGTCCAGTAGCTCTGCACTCCCACTCCATCCCACTGCCCCCGTCTTTTCTGTGCCATGATATTTTGCCTTTGTAACTGTCCTGCTCCATACCTGATCCAGTAAAGCTGACTTCACTTGTTTTTAGCAGCTTTGCGCTGAGCTATGCAGTGAGCCATTATTTATTATTCTGTAAAACATGTTGAAACTTTAAGAAGGTAAATGGCTGTGTTTCTACTCTGCTGCGGCAAACCTTGCTCTTGTGTCGGGAGGTCAGAGATTTCTGGACACTTACAGCTGGAGAGGAGAGAGGGTGGGGGAGGAAGACCAGGTTTTAGGCACCTACTCATTTTCCAGCATTTCAGTTAGGTTCCTTGTCCAGTGTCTGGAGAAAGTGTCTCATGGTATATTTGTTTAACTGTGGCAGCAAGCGGTGCTTGGGGACCACAAAATGCATTTTTCTAATAATAAACATTCTCCATTCTCTTAAGTGACTATGGAGCACACATAACTTATGCTGGATTTTCTTTAGGTCCATTTGCCTGGAGCCCTATTTATCTTCCTTTGGAATTTCTGCTAATTGTGCTGTAGCTGAGACATCTGTTTGGGCTACGCTTTTCCAAATACACAAGAACACTCGACATCATTTTATCTCAAGTGAAAGATGGAAAACCTTCTATCTCTTCGCAAAGTCATTGGGTCAGGAATCCTAAAGATCTTTGTGATTAAAGAGTGGGATACCAGTAATTTAATTTTAGCCATCTAAAAGCCGTAGCATCTCACCTAAGCTATTTGTCTGGTCTCTCTCTATAATCAGTGGAAGGAGATAAGCCTGTCTGGGGATGACTCATTCCATCTATTTTAGGGTGGGGTGAATCACCCCTTTGCAGCTGCTGTTCTCTATCTGTTGACTACAGAAGGAATCAAAACAAATCCCTTAGACCAGAGATACGTAATCTGAAGTAGCTAGAGTTACAGCTAGAATCACCCACTGTTGGCAGTACTGATAAACACAGTCGAAGAACCCTTTCTGCTGCCTGGACGTTGTCCTGTGTGGTGAAAGGATTGCATGATAATAAAAATAAAAGTGATGCATCTCCATCTCGTTTTCAGACCCTGCTATGCAGGACCCAGCGATTCGTTTTAACCTGTTGGATTTTCACCTTCTCTATCTTCCTTGGATGCCAGAGGAGTTTTTTAGCAATGCCAGCTGTCCCAGTCTGTGTCCCGCATGCTCCCACAAGGATGGAGAGGCCACCCACAAGCCACACAGGGGACAGGTGGGGGAACTAAAGGCCATTTCCTCAGTGACTTGGTCCTGGACTGCTGGCTGACTGCAGGAGCAGGAAGAACATAATGTATGATATAAAGTATAGCGTAACTATGAACGCAATTAAGCATCACAGCGCCTTTCCTATGACTTTGACCTAGAGCTGCCTCCGTTCTGTATTCCCTTTTGTGCATGAGAGCTCACTTTGACCTCACTCATAGCAGCTGCACACCAGTATGTTCCCAAGTTAAATACCAGTCCAAGTGACGCGTGAATCACGCACAGCTCATTGTAACATTGCTGCTGCCTCCTGGGTCAGTAAGTGCGGCTGTGGGGTGAAGTACCTTGCCTGGTCCAGCTTTCACTGTGGCTGGCTGGCTGCACCTCCAGGCAAGAAGGTCTGCAAAGGGGCGTTGGGTATATGTTGGGGGACCAGCAGATCCCCATCATGGATGTGTGGCCTGGATTGGCCTTATGGGAACATCATGTGAAACTGCAGTGGGGTGGTGTGCAGGAAAAGGAAAAAAGTAAAGAAAAACAGTTTGGAGGAAGGGAGAGGCAAGTGGGGGGGATTTTTTGACAGGCGTATAACATCACTCTGTAATTGCTGCCTTTATGCCTGTGTCGGTGGTCTTATTGTGTGGTCTTACTACTCTCGTACTTCTGTTGCTGACTAAAACTGTTTAAGCAGTGTGTAAATTACAATTTAAAAATACCCACTCTAGCTTGTCCTAGGGGTTGATTTTGTTACTCAGAAGTACCTGGTCCCAGCCCAAGGTCTTTTCCACAGGATGCCAATGTGCTGCGTGGCAAGAGCTTCTGTTTCAGAGTTTTCCATCTGGGCTTTGAATCCTAGGCAATTGCCAAGCTGCCTGCCAGGCCGGTTAAGAAATCACTCAGGGTAGCAGCCCACAGCCTGTTTAACTAACATTTTCCTACAGTTACATAAGGAGGGCTTAGGATACCAGTTAGGGAGGAAAATCTAAACTTGTTTCTAAAAGGCAAAGTGAATTTCCCCCATTTCACCTGCTATATCTGACCTCACCCTCCACTCTTGTATGGCCAGCTTGCTGTCAGTCGATAGCTGTTTTCATCTTCTGTGCCAGTGCTGTTGTGGAAAGCTCTTGTAAGGGTTCATTCCCTGGCCAAGAATATTTGCTTATTGAGTGTTTCTTTATCAGTCCTGGCTGATCTGCGGTCTCGCGGTTTGCAGCTTCTTCTTTGGCTTCCTTTCCAGTATGTCCAAACTGGTGGCACCTTCTGCACAAGGTCTGCACTATGTCTAGTCCCTGCTCAGATCCCTTCCCCGGGCTGCAGCTGCAAGGTCCTCTGCAGTGCTGCACAGCCGGAGCTCCCGTCTCAGCCAGGTGATGCAAATTCTCCAGCCATTTGTTCTAATACTGCTTTTAAAAAAGAAATGATGTGAGCTGTGGGATACCTGGGCCAATTCCAGCTGGAAAATCTTGCTTAAAAGAACTTCCTTCAATAGTGGCTACAGGAAACATTATTCTCCCATCTCTGTCCTACCAAAAAAGGGTGTGATCGCACTGCTGTCATCCCATCCTTGGCTGAATTTCAGTAGGAGGGTGCAAGTACGATGAAAATGGTTTCACAACAAATTTACAAGAAAGTGTCCTCAAATAATTAATACAAGGATCCATCTAGGGAAGAACTGTTATTAGCTATTCACGTGTGGGTGTTAAGTGTCAACCCCCAAAAACTGCTTCTATGGTTCACCTTAGAGTACCCTGGTACCTTGATACAATGAAAAATTGCGTCTGCAGAAGAGTTGTCATGGAAACATAAAAATAGTTCTGGAAGGGATGTTGAAGAGCCAGTTAGTCCCTTCCCCTGTTACAAGATAAAATCAAATATAATTTAACCATTTCCGACAGACATTCTCTAACCTATTCTTAGAAACCTCCTCAGCTTCCCAAGGCAACCTGCTCTGTGACTTCAATTTTTCTGGGAAGACAGCGGTTTCCAGACAGCTGATCATTCTTGTTGGCATCCTTATTCCTCTTGGTCTACATCTTTTCTGAAGAACATTTCCTCAAAACAGGCTCAGGTTCTGTAGGTGAAGCTTTGCTAGAGCCGATTTGAAGTGACTTAATACTTTCTGCTACTTATTTATTACATGTAAATGTGGTGTTTACATTTTTGCATCAGTATGGCACTGCTGGCACATGGCAGGATTGTAACATGCCAGAGCTCCCAGAAATTATATTCCTTCTCCAAAAGAGAGTGAACTGTGAATACATCGTATAGTCCTAACAGCACGTTACCAAGGGGGCCTTCCCTTTCCACGGCTTTTAAATCCTTATATAGCAGACTAATTTGGACAGTAGGAATCACGGTGAAATTTAGGTGCTCCTGTTTGGACTGAAAGGCTTTTAGCTGGGACAAATACTGTATCACTATGGGTGAGTTCAGAGTTAACTTCCTGAAGCCCCAAATGTGCACGGAGGAGCAAATCCGAGGTGGTTGCTCTCATGCAGTCAGAGGTGACTCCTTCCCTCTGAGAAGCCAGAGTTTGTGTTGTGTGTTTACCACTGAGCAGATCTACTGGCAAGGTTCGCATGCAAGATTATTGATTAGGTTGTGCTAGGAACTGCTGAACCACGCAGAGTCCGCAGACTGTTTTATTCCCTGTTGAGAATGCGTCTGCTGGGGGTGGCGTGGCTTCTCATGCTGGCTTAACAAGTTTTTACTTCTTAGTATTATTTGAAATAATATAATTTTATAAAAGTAGTTAAATTGTTTTATTTAAACTGTTTTACCTTTGAAAAATATGGGTTTTCACTGCATGCATTTTCTGGGGGGAAAAAGTGTTTTTTAAGATTTCTCTTCATACACTGAAATTACTGAGTTTGGACACTGCATTTGAGTTTTCTTGGAAAAGGTGGAATTTGCTTTCATTATACCTCTGCAGTTTTGTGATTTCAGCTGAACTATATCTCCTGTGATATGATTCCTGCAATATAACTGTCTCCCTTTATAATAATGCATGATGATGGTATTTGCAGTTTGATAAACTTCTATTTAGGAAACAACTGCAGTCTAACTTCTGAGTTTTAATATGAATATTTCAAAGTTCAGCTTTTCTGCCAGCGAAAACATATCTTTTTCCTCCTGAGAAAATTAAATTATACTGTTCCACTAAGAAAAATGTTGGTGCCTTGAGCAGCACTGGGTCTTGCTGTAGACTTGAGAAATGTCCATTTGCAACATGGGAGGTGGGATGCCCTGTGGTGATGGCATTTGTCTCTTATCAAGGAAACCCTCTTAAATGTGCTGCTTGGAGGCACCCTCCCTTCACAGAGGATGGAGGCTTTGGGACATACACCTGCATAAAGGCATCATTTGGTGTCCAGGAGAGAAAAAAACCACCTGTCCTCTACCAAGTCTTTCCACCGACCTGGACCCAGTGCCTCGAGCGCAGCTGCACCACCTTGCTCCCCCTTCCGCTCAGTAGCTGCATTCTCCCTGCAGGTGCCTGCTGGCTTACAGTTGTGCTGTAATTAATTGTTGATACAGCTCGTCAAGGTCAAAGGGCCACAGTGATTTCATATGGCAGAGGGGAGAGAATGCAGGAGGGCAAGAGGCAAGCTTGCTGCCAGCCTTTGTTAGCCACAACCGAAGAGTTAAATCTCCTTGGCCTTTGTGTAGGCATGTAACCAGTGATTTCAATCTACTTGCTAACAGGAAAATGAAAACTCTTCAGGGACATTGTTGTTTTAGTGCTTGAACAGGCATTTGACATCTGGTGAAGTGGTGGGTGAGTATTGCTAAGGTGGAGACCTAGATATTGTTCAAGGGAAAAATGTGCCTGGCAGGGAAGGAGAAGAAATCTGTAGTAAAAGCAGCTCTTAGTGACCCAACAGTATCCGTTCACACGCCAGTGAAGGGTATGGAGGACTGGTGCAGACAGCCCCTGGCCAGTTTGCTGCTTACCTTAGGACAGGAGAGGGCTTTGTGCAGGGGGATTGCGCATCCAGGAGCCGTCTGCCTGTGCCAGCTAGAAGGGCCAGGGGCTCACACAGCCTTTCCCTGTTGTTTAATCAAGAGCTCACATCTCACACGCTCAAGGACAGCAGCAGGGTCAGTGGATAGCATGAACCAGGGACAGTTTTTGCGAGGCCAAGAATGTGGCCACCCTCTTTTTGAGGGACAATAACTGAACATGAGCTTTTCTGTGCTTATTGCTCCCAGGACACCACCATTTCCTCCCTGAATAAAATGGGGATCAAATGAAAGTGTGGGATTCAGAAGACATGGTATCCAGCCTCTGAGGTACGATGGGCCACACAGCCTCTGTAGGGGGTATTTGAGGGACACACACCATGTTCCTTCCTGCAGCATCTCATCAGATGTGCTGCAGAGAAGGACTGGCTTATCTATGACAGAGACGGTTGCATGTCCCTGCGGACAGCTGGACATGTGTCTGTCACATCCAGTCTGGGTCACAGGACTGAGTGTCAAATCAACAACCTGATGGGTGATCAGAGGAGAAGGGACTCCTGTCTGTGGCCACATGGTTGCACATCTGGGGACCTGAGGAATGAGGGGGCAGCTGCAGGTGGGCTACCAGCGCATTTCAAATGGGTCCTGAGGAAAGATGGTGGAAGACCTGGACAGGTGACAAACTTTTCTGGGACTTACCTTTGAGGTGGCCAAAGGAGGGAGCTCTTGCTGCTTATGCCAGCATCTGCTTCCTTGTGTCTCCTCTGAGACTCTGTCCTGGTTTGTCTTAGCACCAGTTCTCCCATGCCAGCACATTTCCATGGTATCCTTTCTATTTTCTGCTAGTCAAAAGCATAGCAGTGAAAATGTCTTTTCCATTTCTAAAGGAAATACAATTTTGAGGATAAACCTGATCTCTTTTCCACTCACTAGTGAAGACTGACTTTTACATAATAAAGTTACGAATACCCAAATGAAAGGGTGACAATATAGTATGCACAAGATTAGAGGCAAGATTCCTTAACCTAGCACTATGACTCAGTTATCTGAATACCTGTATCTCTACACAATGTAATGTAAAGGAACCATGCTCATCACGTTCCTTCCTAAGGGTCGTACAGCAGAGACTTTTGAAACTGTCTGCCTAAAGTTGTGTCCTCAAGCCCGCTGTTCAGCCATCTGAATAAGCTGTCTGATTTTCAGACATTCTGAGCCTTTTACAATTCCCACGTGATTCTGCTAACAGAATATCTTGGCCTCCAAGCCTTGCTGTTAAATTAAGCAGCACCAGGTCTGGCTGCGATTATTAGAGCTGAGAAAAACCTCCATTAGTGTTTCACCATGTGCCAGGCAGAGCTGGCCGGTGTGCCAGGCAGAGCTGGCCGGTGTCCCGAGCAGACCTGTGCTAGGTTGTCTTTTCAAGCAGATTTGCACAGCTGTGCTCAAAACAAACCCCAAAAATGTGGCCCCATGTATAAAAGTGCTGTGATAGGACTCCTGTAACTCCAGTATTGATAGAAAGCAGCTCTGAAACTGGTGTAGGTTCCAGCAGTGGAAGTGGTGAAACAAGCAGCAGTGGAAAAGGCTGCTAGGTTATGCCCATCTGAGGAATTTGAGATGTTCTGAGAAGCGGAATTGAATTTGCTAAGGTTTCAACTCAGCAGACAGAAGAAAAAGTCCTGTTTCAATGTACATTTCTAGTTTGCATACTAAACTGCTTCTGCTTTGATGTTTTTGAATATTCAAACATGTTTAAACTGTGTGTTATATAATACAATACAAAATACAAATGCTCCCATTTCGTCAAACTGAAATCTTCATAGGCTTGAGACAAGGTTTCTCCTCATAAAATAAATTCAGAAGGTTTGTTCCAGCTTCAAATGAATCAACCAGGAAAATCTTTAAATCTTCCACAGAACAGAATTTTCTTCCTCCAGACGTATGTCAGCAGCTGCTGCAGCTGGTGTGTCTGCCTGGATCAAAGGGATCGGGAACAGGCGGTGAGACAGCATAGCATTCATCCAGCATATGATAGCGAGTGCAAGGGTTAGTGCCTGGAATCATGATGTCATTGTATGAATTACAGAAAATCATTGGAGTCAAGGGAGACTTTGTGTCCCTTTCCTGGTTTGGAGAATATTTATTTTGCAAACTGGCTGTGGAAATATTTAAGTACAAGTTATGGTCAGTCAAACCTTTACATTTCAGTGGGAGTTTTGTGTTAATCTGGAATAAAGGGCTTAAAAGTTAGACTGACATTTCTGCAGATCTGCTCTAGTTGTAATTAGAGATTTGAATATTTGAGTCGCTAAATGCAATACTTGGCAACAACAGCGGCTTTTAGGGTGATACTGTTCTCCTTGTGCTCTGCTTTTTGAAGGAATACTATTCTGTCAAGGATAATTCAAAGTCATGCAGAATTTCCCACCTCCCAGGTGGCTTAGCTTGAACATGGCCAGTGAGTTCATGTGACTTCGAACTCGTATTGCTCTCCTCAGCTTTAGTTATTTAGTGATGTCTTTTTGTTGATTTATTGCCTGTGAGGGCAGAGATAACCTCTCATTTTCCTTGTAGCTCAAATCATCCGTGAGCACAATATAGCCTGTTCGATTCAGCTCTCTGATTATCAGAGCTGAGTTTGGAAATGCAGCTTTCCATGTATATCAAGTTTTGGATAATCAACTGGAGAATTACGAATTACAGCCCTGGTGCACAAAAAAGAACAAAAAATGGTGCTGGTTTACCTTAATATGCCGGTTATATATAGTTTATGGCAGTTCAGGAGTGTGTAAGAAGACATTCGGTCATGCCTGCAGGTGGGGCGGGAACCTCCGAAAGAGGGTGGGATATGGAGAGGGGGCAGGCGGTCAGGTCAGCTCTCCCAGACTTCTCATAAGCCTGTTGGTGAGTCAGAGCCCTCACCCCAGCTGAAGTCATTAAAGCTTTCGTGTGTCTCTGGCAATCAATCAGACACGTAATGCAGATGTGGCTGAAAACTGCCAGTGTTGCAAACCGCCCTTCCTTGAATGGACGTAGCGAACCGCATGGAGGCAACCACAGGCACTGATTTTTGTGAAGCAACTTAAAAAGCTTTGCTTCAAGACCCATGTGTCTGTTGATTTTACACGTGTAACTGCCCAATGCTTTGCAAAGAGTCTTTTATTAGAAAGATATAATCTTAAACAAAATGCGGTCGTTTTTGCTAACAGAACTCTGTAGGTGTAACAGTCCTCTGGAAGTCGGTTTTTTGGAAGGTGAAGGAAGTGTTATTGCTGTCTAGAGTTACCTAGTGGAAGGGTATGACTAAGCCAGGTAACTCACCTCAAAGGTGTACAATGGTAGGACAGAGGCAAGAGACAGAAGCTGGAGCCTTAGATAAAAGGAAAACTTTTTCACTGTGTGGGTGAACAAATCTTGAAGCAGAGGCCAAAGACGCAGGGGATCTCCATATTTGCAGATCCTCAACACATGGCTGGTGAAGTGCCTGAGCAACAACGTCTCACCTGCTTGGTGCAGGGTGTTGGATGGATTGACCTCCACTTCGGTGTCCCTCCCAAAATGATTATTTTTAATGATTCTGTGAAAGTAACAAGCTCAAACCCTCAAAGAAAAGCAGATTCCTAAGGAAAAAATATCTAGAAGTCAAGTTACAGGTAACATCAGACATTTCCCACCAAGAAGACAAAGAGCAGTCCTGCACCCCTCCACTTGTTTCTCTGCTTCAAGACGTGTCTTGCCCTCTCCCGTGTGTTTTTTTCTGGTGCTTCTTTGGCCTTTTGTTAAGCCACCCCAACCGCCTGCTCGGCAGAGTACTATGGGGGTGGCGCAGGCTCAGGGCAAGCCAGGTTGAGCAGAGAGAGGGTTGCCACAGCGTTTGACGCAGGAGGATGCGGCAGAGAAGCAGCATTTTCCTGCCTTTCAGCCATGGTGGCGTGTTTGGTTAGCTCAAGCTTATGCATGAGAACTGCACCTTGGTGATGTGTCCACGATGCAGACCCCTCAAAAAAAGAAAAAACACAGCACTTCCAGTTACAGCAGCAAACATCATATGGCGATGCAACTTTGCATTTATTGGACGATTATCCCTAAGCAACTCACAGCAAATATTAGGAGAGCTAAATACCAGTGTGCTCACGGTGCAGGCCCTGGGGCGTGCTTCACCGACTCCTCCAGGGAGCTAAACCAGAGGCGGTGTGCGGGCCCCTGGGCCATCCCAGACCCGTCACTGCCATCTAGCGGTCCCTGCTCCCCACGCGACCTCCGGCGAGGTCCCGGAGCGCCTGGGGCTGTGCTCTGCCCCGCGCCCTTGCCTGCGCCGGCTGGACGGCAGATCGTGCCCCGTCGCCTCCGTGCTGTGTGTTCCTCCTTGCTCTGTCCCAGCCGTGCCTGCAGCTGGAGCCGTCGCTGCCGTCCCCCTGCCCAGCCCGGGGGCCGGTAACGGGCCGAGTGCCGGGGCACGGCAGGGCCGTTTGGAGGAGCCCGCAAGGGTGCACGCTCACCCCGTGTGCCACGGTGCGTACCAAGGTGTCCTCTCACGGCGTGACCCAGGACGCTGTATTTATCCCCTGCCACATGATGCTATCCAGAGAGAGCAGTTTGGGAGGCCTCTTGCTCATGTAAGGTGACCCAGGGTGTTTTCTGAGCCGCGCACAAAGCAGGGCCGATGCCTACACCAAGGAGGCCAGATGCACCCTCCTGGGGCACAAGACCTTTAGCCTGAACCAGATCTCTGTGCTGCAGGCAGAGACAGGAGCCACTGGTCATGTATGAGACTTGGGCTTGCCACCACGTGCTGGTGGATGGAAAAGCCTGTCTGGGCATGGGCACAGGGAGCAGGTTCATGTGCCCCTGTGTGTCCCCTTGTGTGGTCTGCCTGTGGCATGGACTGGTGGTGAAATTGCTTTATTTCTATTTGACCTGTACAATTAATTACGTGTGCTTGTCCTTCTGGTGGATTCAGTGGCTGAGGTCTTCCCTTGGGGGGAGCACTCAGTGGTAAGAGGCTGCTGAGGGAAGCTGTGGGGAGAGGAGAGGTCCCCAGAGGGGTGAGCAGCCCTCCTGGGACTTGGTCATAAGGCATGAGCCACACTCAAACTCCAGCCGTGGTCCAGCTGGAGTAGTGCCACCCGCCTCCCTGCTCCCAAGCATCACTAGAGGGAGATGGAGCACTGTCTTGTGGCAGTGCCCAGAAGAAGGTTCTTAAGCCGTGTTTTCATGCCTTTTCTTTCTGCCTGAGGCTATTGCTGAAAACATGGCATCGCAGAGTGCACTGGACTTGCCGGGCCCTCAACCTCTTCTGCCAGGACCCCGCAGGGCTGTGCCTGCTGACACCGTGGACACAGAGCCCTGGGATGGCAGCTGGCACCAACATGAATGCACCCTGTCTGTAAAGCAGTTATGAGGCGGTGCCTATATTAGGGTCTATACTGAATGTGTAAGAAGACATGAGAAAGAAGAGTTGTCTGTGCATGGTTTGGGCCACTATAAAGGAAAAGCAGCAAGAGGTCCCGCCAAGCAGGAGTGACAGTCGGGTTACGGGAGGAGCTGAGAATGGATGAATGGCAGGAAAAAGGCAGAGTTTGCAGAAAGAAGTCTGTTCTTCCTGAGCAATGCTTATATAAATACAGCTAGGAGCGACCACTCCTTGGATAGCCTAGATCTCAGGTTAAAGCAGTGGGTGGCTGGGAGCTGGGTGAAGCCAGAGGATGGACAGCAGGCAGCAGCAGCCACTCCTGCCTGGGCATGTCAGATCGAAAGGGACGATCAGGCAGAGCTGGGACTCGCCTTGCCTCAGGACTTTGTCTGAAAGTTAAGTGTCCAGCAGAAGCTGTGTCATCTCCCAATCTAAACAACAGAGAAAGACACCCCCAAAAGGCAACTCACCTCCTCTTGGGACTGACATCTGAGATAAACGGTGTGATTCATTCCCTTCGTTTACCATCTCTATTGGCTACTGAAGAAGCCTACAACACCTCACCTAGAAGAGCTGCCTCATTGCTGGCTTGTGCTGGACAGACCAAGCATAACTTTTAGTTGGATCCACCGTGCATCTTTGCCCATTCCACACCAGCTAGTTTGTCCTCCATCAAGCATAAACAAAGATATCCTCCAGCAGGACACCTGCCAAGCACATCAAGGACTGGGCAATGTACTACTTGCACAGCTTTTCTGATTTATGATTTGAATTTGCCTGGTTTTAGGCTCTAGTCACAAGTTCTTGTGATGTGTTTCTGTCTTGGTAAGTGTTTTCTCCCCATGAATTTATTTAATCACTGTATTCAAGTGCCCTCTCAATTTACATTTTGATAAAGAGATGAAGGAAGAGGTTCTTAAAAGCATTCTGAATAATTTCATTACTCTTCAAACCTTTTTGAAATCTTTAAAAAACACTGCCAGCAGAACAGTTTGCTTGGTTCCAGAGCTGGACTCATCAAGGATACATACATGATCAAAATTATCTCCCTGATCATGAGTGTTTGTCCCTTGCGGGCAAATTCAATTTTGTCGCATCACACCAGGAGCTTTTGCTGAGGTGTTGAACCGTTATGCCTGTTGTGTTGTTTCGCTAGCTGAGGTTCCTAGGAGAGATCCCATAGCATATGCCTGGTATTTTTGCCTGCAGCTTTGCACGTTTGCTTCAGTTGTGTTAAAATACATTTTTACAGGACTCTTCCAAGATAAATACAGTAGTATTGGAAACTTTGCCCCAGATTTTTTCTATTTGATGAAATAAGGGCTTTTGGGAAAGGTTAATTTTGTGTCCTCTCTATTTCGCTTTCCATGTCTCTTTTATTTCTGCATTACGTTTACCTCCTCCTCCTGCCTTTCCTCAGGACAGACGTGCAGATACAGACGAATCCGTGTCTCTCAAACATTTGTTTCCTAGTTTTTGTCATGTGGATTGTATTACCAATTCAAAACTCAAGCAAGTTGCAGTGTTTGCATTCTGGAATATGTATGCCACATTATAGGAGAAGATTATAGTAAACAGCATGAAATCCAGCTATCATGCTGTTCTCAGCAGTTATTTTTCTCTGGTACGTTATACTTATAAAATTATGTCGCTGCTAGTATAACAGTATCTTATGTATAAAATTGCTACAAATTCTATTTATTTGAGACATTCTTGTGTTTCTTTCAAACTTTGTGTTAGACAAAATAAGAAAAGCCAGTCCCAGAAGAAGCAGATGCTTGGGAACTGGGGGACTTACAGCACTGTTTTCTTACCAGTGGGTAAATCAGTTCTCCTTTTTCTATTTGATTTATCCACTCGTCAAATAACAATGACTGCAGTGACACACTGCCATAGCTTGTAAAATTATTTGAGACCTATGGACAGAAAGTACATTTATAAACAGGGATTTATGATTAGAAAGAAACAATTTGCATTATATCAGCTATGAATGTGCATACACAAGGCTGGCAAAATTAACGCAATTCTCCTTGTATTGCCATCACAGTCCTGGGCAAAAAAGTTCCTTTCTGCAGAGCGGCAGTAGTGGACAAAGAGGAGTGCCAGAGTCCAGGAAACAGCCAGCCCTGCTCCAAGGACCGCACCGACTGGGGATGCTCCAGACGGGATGGCAGCATTGTGAGGGAGGGACCCTCCTGTAGCTGCAAGGCTGTTTGGCCTGGCCAGAGAAGTCCTGCGCTCTCCTCTGAGTGTCACTTCTGCCCCTTTGGGTCCACCAAGCTTTTCGCACTTCCTCCTTCAGCGAGGCTTGGCTGCCTGCCCTGCCTGGCTGTGTGAGCCCTCAATACAGCTGGCAACATCCTTCCTGCTGTCAAACCAAACCTTTCATCATTGCCTCCCCAGGGACCCAAAAAAACCACCTTCCATCTCTCTTGGAGACCAACTGAAAGGCTGGGGCACTACAAGCCTGCCTTATTCCAGCTCCAGGCAGCCGACCTGGCTGAACAGAGCCCTCCATCCTTCCCTGCCAAGTGTGACTGCTGCACTGGGTGCCACAGCCTCCCAGAGCCCTCTGCCAAGTAGCTGGTGTTGCTCTGTGTGCTGTCTCCTGCCTCCTCCTTCCTGAGACAGCCTGATCACCATCTCCGTTATATTTTTAAACAAATGGTCAGCTATAGAATTGCCAGATTGGGTCATTAGGCAGAGGGGGGGCAGTGGCGGGGAGTGGGGGGGAGGGAGGAGGGGGAAGAAAAAGAAAAAGGAAGAAAATGGGCAAAGAAAAAATAAAATAAAAAAAGGAAAATAAAAAGGAAAAAAGGGAAAGAAGGAAAAAAAAGAGGGGAGAAATAAACCAAATAAACCCCAGCATTTCCTCGGTCTGAAGGAGTGGAAAGCCAGGGGGAAGCTGTGCACTTTGGAGTGGCTGTGCTCCTCCAACAGCAACAGCAAAGCAAAGGCTGGTGGGGGTTAAAATCTGCATCGACAGCTTTGCTCATGGTGGCAGGGTGCATGATTGAACTGTGGAGAGAAAGAAGGGGAGGAAAGGGAGGAAAGGTTTTGGTCAGACCTCCCTCTCCTCCAGTGCACACTGTTTGAATGGTCGGTGGTGGTGTGGTGAACCTCTTAGAAAACGCTGCAGTTCCCTTTTCCCCTTTTTCTAAGAAGAAAATGAAGATGAGCAAATTCATGCAATGATCGTATTTCCTTCAGGCTTCTCCAAATCCTGAACAGAAAACTCCTGAGGAAAAAGATCTATTTAATACAGGTTCCGTACCACAAAGTCATGGGTCCTGCACCTGCGAGTGCCTGTGACTGAACTGTGACAGGAGCTCACGGTGCAGGCCCTGGGGCGTGCTTCACCGACTCCTCCAGGGAGCTAAACCAGAGGCGGTGTGCGGGCCCCTGGGCCATCCCAGACCCGTCACTGCCATCTAGCGGTCCCTGCTCCCCACGCGACCTCCGGCGAGGTCCCGGAGCGCCTGGGGCTGTGCTCTGCCCCGCGCCCTTGCCTGCGCCGGCTGGACGGCAGATCGTGCCCCGTCGCCTCCGTGCTGTGTGTTCCTCCTTGCTCTGTCCCAGCCGTGCCTGCAGCTGGAGCCGTCGCTGCCGTCCCCCTGCCCAGCCCGGGGGCCGGTAACGGGCCGAGTGCCGGGGCACGGCAGGGCCGTTTGGAGGAGCCCGCAAGGGTGCACGCTCACCCCGTGTGCCACGGTGCGTGACCAAGGTGTCCTCTCACGGCGTGACCCAGGACGCTGTATTTATCCCCTGCCACATGATGCTATCCAGAGAGAGCAGTTTGGGAGGCCTCTTGCTCATGTAAGGTGACCCAGGGTGTTTTCTGAGCCGCGCACAAAGCAGGGCCGATGCCTACACCAAGGAGGCCAGATGCACCCTCCTGGGGCACAAGACCTTTAGCCTGAACNCATAAGGTGACCCAGGGTGTTTTCTGAGCCGCGCACGAAGCAGGGCCGATGCCTACACCAAGGAGGCCAGATGCACCCTCCTGGGGCACAAGACCTTTAGCCTGAACCAGATCTCTGTGCTGCAGGCAGAGACAGGAGCCACTGGTCATGTATGAGACTTGGGCTTGCCACCACGTGCTGGTGGATGGAAAAGCCTGTCTGGGCATGGGCACAGGGAGCAGGTTCATGTGCCCCTGTGTGTCCCCTTGTGTGGTCTGCCTNATCTTGCAAGCTCCTGCTTTCTCACTTTGCAAACCATGCGTATGGGTGGTTGTCTCCAGAGAGAGGACCACTCTTGCCTGGCAGCAGCAGGACGGCGTGAGCTCTGACATGGCCTCCGCCAGATCTGGCTGCCTGAGAGACTGCAGCTCTTCCGTTTGATAGCTTCCCATAGTAATGAATGATGTCTTTAGCCTGAACCAGATCTCTGTGCTGCAGGCAGAGACAGGAGCCACTGGTCAGGTATGAGACTTGGGCTTGCCACCACGTGCTGGTGGATGGAAAAGCCTGTCTGGGCATGGGCACAGGGACCGGGTTCATGTGCCCCTGTGTGTCCCCTTGTGTGGTCTGCCTGTAGCATGGCCTGAGGATAAAAGAACAGGAACATTCCAGCTGAGAGTCCTCAGATGATGCTCCCTGTACCAAAGAAGTTGTATTTCACAGATGTGGCCAGACATCTTCTCAGCTTGTATGTTCAAGCTCCTCCCCAGCTGCTCAAAATCCCTCAGAGACAAGTTGGTGTAGGTGCTCCTACACATGGGTCAAGCACATCACCTGCACTGCAACTCCTTTCTTTTCACCCCCAGGCTCACTGTGAGTTGCTCTCGCATCTGCTTTTATTTCTGGGATGTCTGTGACCACTCTGCTTGTGTCACGGGTGATGCAGGGACACCCTGTCATGCTCTGCTGGTGGCACCACTCTCCTTCGCATGTGCCCCTCTATTCCCATCTCTGCCCCATGCTAGGGGCAGTTCATGCCCCTGAATTTGCTTTCCAACAATTCCAGTTCTTCCCTTCCTACCTCTCACTATGTCCCTTGCTGCATTTACCCCCTAGTTTATGCCCAAGGACCACCCTATATCCTCCAGTTCGTTTGCTACTTTTAGCTCTCTGTCTGTCAGAACTGTGTGCCACAGAAATCCAGTCTGGTTCGTGCTTAAAGATTCTAAAACTTAATGATAGTCATATCCACGGATCTGGGATACAGCACAATGGGAAACTGAGATCCTATCTGCAATTCCAGACATGTCCAAATTCAGAGGACTTTCAGACATTTTCTTATTTTTGCTCATGCATGCATGGAATTAAGAACCTTAAAGAATTGCTATGTGAGTGTGTGGTCATGACAGCACGCTCAAAGAGATGCCACCAAGTCACCACAAGCAAATGCTGCTGTTGCCGGGAGTGGGGAGGGCAGCCTGGCCAGGCTGAAACAAAGGGGGCATTAAATGCCCATTTCTTTGGCCACAGTTCAGACAACCAAAGCTGCTTCTCCTTCTGCTTTTTTCAGCTATTTGCGGGGCCACAGGATGGAGGGCATGTTACGTGTTAATAAACTGTAGTACACCGGAAAGACAGCTGAATGATATGGTCAGGGTTTTCCTCCTAGTGGAAACAAGGACCCAAGTATCACTAATCATCTTAATTGCAGGCAGTAATGTGACAGATCCATGAAGAAGAAGAAATAAATGCCTATTTCCCAGGAGGAATCTCCATGGAGATAAGGGGATATGGGACACAACTGTCCCCAGATACCCAGTACTGAAACATACGTTACAGGTGGCAGCAGCCAGTATGTGCACTCTCATCACCTCCAAAAGGACAGCCTCCCACCAGCCTGTTTATGCCTGTCTCAGTGTAATTTCATTCCTTGGGGCTGATCTCTGCTTAGCCTGCAAATCGAAATGGGGGCAGGGACCATGACTGGAGGTTGTTGCGTTACTCTCTGAATCTGCCTACCTTTGGCAATATCAGGCTGAGCAGCTTCAAATACTTGCCAGAGGATGTCAAGCATGGGTGGACACGTTGCTGTTACATGAGAGAGCCGCGGGTGGTTTTCCTTGGGTTGGACCAAGCCTCAGATGAACTCTTCTCCAGATGTGTGATCTCATGCTGGGCAATGGCAGGGATCATTGGCTGAGGTCCTCGCAAGCCTCCCTGCGGCACTTGCAGCAATGAGCCACCCATACCGCTTCTTCTGATCCCTGGCTGCACAGCCGGTGCATCCCGAAAGCCCAGGGATGTCTGCCTCACCCCTGCTGACCCCCACAGCATTCCCAGTTGGGGTGAACACCAGCCCTTTCCATTGGAATTGGCTGAAGGTGTCCTGCTTGGCCTTTTTCCTGTTGTGTGTGGTGTCCACTTTACCCCTTTGCCCCACCACACACAGTGTTTCAGATGTTTTCATGGACCACAGCATCTTCTACTTGTTTGTCCCGTCAGAAATCCAAGTCATGCCCCAGCCTGGTAGCTGTTGTGGCCTACCCAACACTGACACTTACACCCTATTAATCAGGAGATTAACCCATGGGTTAGTAACACATAAGGTAAGATACATACATGCACTGAGTATAAACTGGGCCTAGGGTGTGAAAAGTTATGTCTTCTGCTACAGTTAACTTGTATGGAGAACATCATGTGCCCCATACTTGCATGGATTTGCTTCTGTTATTTTCAACACATATGCAAATATCCAGCCTTGGCTCCAACTCTCCTCATTAGGGAAGCCTTATGATTCACTGTCATTACATTTAGTAGATCTCTGTGAAAAAAACTTTAAAATATCAGGATTCCAGGGCACAAAAGCTCTTTTATAGCCTTCATTCACAAGTAAGCTTGTGCTGCGTTCTTGCCATTTTGAAATGACCCTTGTCTTGAATATTGCATCTTGTGATGCACAAATTGACTACAGGAAAAGGTTTCTAAACCAACATAACTCATTATTGATAATACAATAGTTGTATGTTTTATCTATAGATCTCTGATCTAGCAAGCCCTTATTTCTTAGAGCCTTTGCCGTAGGAAGGGAGAAACACTGCAGAGCATTATTCAACATTATTGTGTATGAACAGCAAATTATTTTACAGTATTTTCATAGCATAAGCCTGTTTCAAGTACAAGAATATCCAGAAGAGTGGTCTCAACCCATGGCTCCCAATTCCCCATTGGCACTGCATTTAAAAGTGGCAGCTATAACCTCCCCAGTCCCTGCATGTATTTCTCATCTCCTCTGAAATGCATATATTAATAAGGAGCCTGGCATGACTCCAAAGAATCTATTGCGATTCATCAAGTGAGTATCATGCATTCGGAAATTGTCTGCATACTTACCTACGCAATGGGCTCCTCTGCTACCTGAACACCCCTGAGACAGCTCCTTCCCTAGTCCCACCCGGCCTGTCCTCCTGTTTCCTTGTTTATTCTCCTGCAGATTGGTGTTTCTGGCCATGTACCTCCATGTTCCCACAGGACTTTTTGGGAACACTGGGTCACACCCCGTCTACTGAGCCATTCACCCCTCATTGTGCACGTGTGTGGTGCTGAAGGGGCATGTATTTGTTTCACAAAGAAAAGCCTGGGGTTTTTTCTAGACTCTTTATAGCACATGGGTAAGCAATACTGATGTCAGTCCAATTCCTGTTGAATTTGCAAAGTGTCTGCTTTAGTTTAAACAAGAAGAACATTGTCTTCCGTCATGTTTTTTTCATAACAGACCTGTAATCCCTGTATAAATTATATTTCATTTTACATACTATAATAATTACTCAACTTATATCTATGAGTAGGTTTCACTAATCTAACCTGTGTAAAGCTCTGACTAAACCAGTTCCATGGCCATTTCCCTAAAAGCTCACTCTTCCTATGCAAACCCACTCCTAGCGTTCATCTCCTTACTCAGAAACCTTTAAAAACACACAGCTCAGCCATGCAAAATAGTTGTTCTGTTTTTATTTATGCTGCAGAGGTGAATGCCAGCATGGCAGGACCTGGGCTGGGCCCCCGTATCACCCTCAGCCACAGCCATGGTTTCAGCAACCAGGGCATCCCAGTGGCTTTCCTAGCCTAGCGTCTGGGGCAGGAGAGGAAGTCTCCCTTTTCTTCAATGCAAGCAGAGACAGCAGCAGGGTCCCCTCCATCCATTGCAGATGTTGGAAAACATAAAGGAGAAATACTTCTTCCAGCTTTCAGGATTTCTGCCTCTTTTAAATTACCTTACATGTCCCAGCAGGTGAGAGGCAGCACCCAAGTAACCACTGCCCCACTCTGCTCCTGTATTCGGGCGGGCGCATCTGTGGCAATGTCAATCTGTGTTAGATGCATCCCAGAGTTATTAGTGCAACCGTATCAAGAAGGCACGTATGTTCTTACTTATATTGAGCTTATGTCTTCCAACTTCTCTTCACAGCCTCTCAGCTGTGAGAGGCTGTTTTCTCAAAACAGAAGGTCAGAGATGAGCCTAGAGGTAACAACTTCATCCAAAAAGCTGGGCTGCATGTATGAGCCTAAAGCATTTGTCCATGCAGATGTAAAGGATAGGCATCAGTGCTGCTCTCAGCCAGCCTAAGCCATGTGTATCCCACTCCCTCTCTGTATTTCACTATGAGGTTAGCATCAAAGTCTTCTATGTTGTACTTTGTATTCCTTCACCATGTCACTGAGATACTTAGCGCTCTCTTTCACAGAGTTGCTCTGTGGGCTTATTGCTCCTTCTGAGTTTGTCTCAGCTGTTGAGAGTTACTGTGTTGATGGCTGGTGTAAATGGGTCGTGTAGGGGTCTGAAGATCAGTTTGCACTATCAGGATAGATATAGCCACCTTGGTTCTTTGCAGTGCCCCCATTGCTCCACAGAGAGAGATGTTTTTTCCACCAGCCACTCTTCAAGACTATTCAAAATTCTTAAGACTATTTCATCAAACCCTTTTAACAGGGATTTTCTGCTGTGACTGTGTGTGAAAGCTGCAGGAGGGGAAGTGCCTTCGTATGCTCACAGAGACATGCGAGGGGAAGAACAGTTCTTGTTAACAATCTTCCCCTCAGGAGTGCAGATGAAAGACTGTTGTGGCGTAAAAAGGCTATGAAGTCAAAGGACTGAAAATATAGCAGACGTGAGCTTGCAGACAGCTCCCCTTTCAGTGAAATTTTGCTCTCAGTTCCTTCCTATACTACTTCAGGCACTGCAGTGCCATGAGTTTCAATATTATTCCTCTTTTTTTTTTGTTTGTTTGATTGAAGGCCTTTGACTTTAGCATGAAACTGTAGGCCTCATCACAGCAGGACATGGAACATGGATGTAAGGAGCAAGTAGCCAGTGTCTTGGACTCCACAGTACAAGAAAACACTTGAACATGAAACTCAAGAATTTTTTTTTCCCCCTTTAGAATGCATTTCTATCACTTTGTAGAATCATTTTTATATTTCTTTTCAGGACATAAAAATATGTTAGCCCTGGATATACACGGTGAAGTGCATGCATCCCAATTTAAGTACTGAAAAAGATCGTGCTTGGACTAGCATGATAGGTGTCTCTGCATCGGTGACCATCCTCGGTATTTTCAGAGATACAGGTGCTTCAAAGAGTGTGCTGGAGCTTTGAGACAGTAGTATTTGGGCAGGACGATTGGAGCTGCCCTGGCTGGCAAGAGGAACAAGGTTGGCTCCGGTTTATCTGCGGCTGTGGTTGGTCTCTGTGGGACTCCTTGAACCTAGGTTATGGTTTCCCTTGCTGGCAGTTATACTGATGTGGAGGTGAATAGTGCTGAGTGACTGAAGAGTAAGGGGTGTTGACTTGAAAACATGCAGACAGTGCTCATAAGTGTCCTGACAGCTACAAGCAATCAAACAACTCACCGTCTACCCTTGTTCTTTGCTTTGAGTGTTATTTTCAAAAACATATTTCTTCTGTGGGATCTAACCAACATTTCCCACAGGGCTAGGGAAAGTGGAAGGTAAATGGCAGAAAGAAGGCTGGCACGAGTATCACCAGTAAAACCGCAGACAGTGTCCAAAGAAAGAAACCAAGGAGACAAAGATGGAAGCTTCCCTCAGGCTGCTTTTTCTCCCACCCCTCGCCCTTGGCTCAGAAGATCCCAAGTACAAGACAGCAGGTCGTGATGTGTGCTGTATTTGCCAGCAAGCCTTGGCTGTGTTCAAGTATGGTGGAGTTGTTGAAGCCAACCTGCTGCCGCCCTTCAGGTTTCTGTGTTCAGACAAAAACAAGGTCAAGTTCAGTGGTTACCGTACTTAGTTAAAATAATGGATTTCTTTGGGGTTATGCAAGCATCATGTTGTACCTCATGCCCAAAGCTGAGAGGTGCCTGTGTGACAGGGGTGTTGCACTCAGATTTTTGCAATCTTCTACCTCCTAGGCATACAACATTACCTAGGTGTCTTTGCCAGTGTACGCACTCAGAAGTGCTCTCCCCAGAAGTGATGTGATCTCTGCTTTATTCAGTATGTAAAATTCAACCTTGGTGGTCTTGCTGGTGAGAAATTATTCTCATTTCAACACTACCCTGCTGCACCCAGGTCTCCTGCATGGAGCTTCCTGGTCTAGTGCCTCCTTCTGCAGGTCAGTCTCACTTGAATTTGCAATTCAGGAGACGTTTCCTGCCATGGCAGAGCATCTTCAGCTGTAGCCTCCCATATTGTGGAGCTGAGGTCACACCACTGGACACTAGAGTATTTCTTTGTAACTTTTTTTGTCTTTCTCCAACCGATTCCCTTTATTTTAACTGACCATAAACACTGGAATATACAAAAGCCACGGCTGATCTATATACTTACTCGCTGCACTTTGTGGTATCTCACAGAGGAAGCACCAGTGCTCCTCTTTCATGCACTCTTGGCTAGAGTTCAGTGATATCCTAATTTTGCATTTACTATTTCTTCCTCCAGCAGCAGTTGTTTCTCTGATCTAGACGGGGATAAGTCAGGAGGGTGTTACTCAGCTGTGGCTGTGCCCTGTGTGCTGCAGTGGCCAGTGTGAATAAGGGGAAGCCCCATCTGCGCCTGGCTTTGCTGCAGAACGTAATTCATGCACCAAGAGGTCTGATAAGGGAAGGAGAGCACAGTCAGATGAGTTGATAAATTCCTCAACTTTCGCCATCAAGTTTAATGCAAGTGGCTAGAAAACGTATCCGCCTCCAACTTCTTGTGATAGCCTGTGTTCATCAAGTGGTATGGACACTTTGAACGGTTATTGCCAATTTCAGACAGCTCCCACATGTTCTGTCTGCACGGGAAGAAATCCTCAAACAGTTTTGACAAATATTTTTCCATCGAAGTCTGTAATGTAATTGATGTCGAAACCTTTTGTAAAATAGCTTTGGTTTTTGACAAAAATCTCAGCATGAAAAATGTAAATTAAGTAACCTAGTGTAATTCTGAAAACCAGCTGAAGAACAAAGAGAAATTTTTAGTTTCACTGTGCTCTTTAGTTTACTCTACTTCTGCTTTTTTAAATCTCTACTTTTCCCTCATTTTTAATATCTTCTGACTTTTACGCTGGGATGACAAGAGAAACCATTCCAAAAAAGCAAAAAGCAAACCAATTGTTTTTTCTTTTTTTTCACATTTTAAAACTTGAAGTGAGAACTGGGGCTTGATGTGAAACAAATGTCAGCTTTACTTTGATATTCTATGTAAAGAAACCAAACACTTGAGTGTGGGGAGAGACCAGGGGAGGGGAAGTAGTCACATTTTCCATCAGGCACCCTTAAGGTATGTCAGCTATAACACCAATGTCCAATTTTCCGAACGCAGCTTTGAAATAAAGAAGAACAGCAGCTGCCACTCTCCTCTGACTCTTTCAGCACCCTCCTTCGATCGCTCATAACAGAGAAATTAGTTTTCCTTGCGTCTCATTTTCAAAATTCAGACAAAGGAAATTATTGGTGCTGGGCCTGTGCAAGGCAATAGGCAAGGACTGCAGCGGCAGGGTGCAGCTCTTGGTAGCTCTCCTCTGTTCTGCGATGGGGACCTGGGGGCCCTGTGGTCATTCGTGTCACCGAGCACTAAGGCTGGGCGTTGGGCAGCAGCGGACCAATGCAGCACTCCTGCCCTGAGCGACCTCCTGCACATTGCTGCTCTGCCCTGCACACATATGGACAGCAGTAACATTAACAGTAATATTACTGCACTGCTTGCAAAAAAGCACATTCCTTGCCATGCAAATAAACAATAAAACCTGAAGATTATAACTGCCAAATGTTTTACTGAATAACTTAGACTGTAAGACTCTCTTTACAGCAGACCAGTTGAAATAAAATGTCCTGTCTCCCAAGTTTGGGTACGTGTGTGTAGAGCTTGCCCAGCTTGCCTTGGCTCCAGCCATCAGCACTGTCAAGACTCCCTGGAGGAAGCTCTCATGCCTAAGAGAGCTGCAAAACCTAGACAAACAGCAGCGTTTGCCTCCTAAGCTGTGGACAAGGACCTCCACCTCCGAATAGGAACTGCAAAATGATGAATGGGCACAAGCGTAACAGCCCAAGAGCTCCCCGTTCAGATTTCTGCTGTGGTTTGCCCACGTCTGCCGCTTAGCCCAGACGCTCTTTCATATATTGGCTCACACTGCACTGAGGAAAACGGAGAGAAATTTTCCACTGTTGCTATCAGAGTTCAGCCGCAGGCAACATGAGAGCCCTACTGCGAGACAGCTTGCAGCTGGGTAGCAGGGCTTTCAGCATGGTGTCATCTAACCCTTCTGGGAGCAGGCGTCGGGAAAGTGGTCTGGAGAAATGCAGCACCTCAACCAGTCAAATAATAACGGGTGGTGCTACTTGGGTAAGATGCATCCTGAGACATACACTCAAGCTGACGTTCGGGGATCAGACTAAACCTAGAAAGTATTTCCCATCCCTAGTGGTTATAGTTTTATGAGGGTCATTCCTACACTGCAAGACTGCTGGAGAAACGCAAAATCATTCCTGATTTTACCAGGTTTTTTAAAAAGCGTCATGGATGGGGCATTGTTTTCATAAAATGAAAAAGCAGCTGTGATTCAGCCCTGCGTGTCCAATAGATCAGGTTAAATTATTCCAGTCTAAGACCACCCTGAAAATAAACGTTTTCCTCCTCATTTAATTTCTGTTGTATATGGTTCATTTCTCCTAATCATCATCTGGGCAGAGAAAAAGCTGCTGTGATTGACAGCACAGAGAGCAACAGATGGTGCTGTTTCTGTTCAAGTGAGACCTAGAGAAATAAACTTATTCAGTGGCATTACTCTAACTTTACCTCTTCAAAGTCACTTTTTTGTGATGAGCTCTGTCAATATATTCTAAGTCAAGCACTCAGACACCACGGACTTTAAATTTAAAAACAAAATCAAAAACATTTCTAGACTTGTGTACTTTACCAGTATTTCTTACAAGTTTAAAAGTAGATGGTTTCTCACACAAGCATCCGTAAGGGCGCTGCAGTACAGAGCAACGTACTCATGGTGCAAACTTCCCTAGTGATTGCTAGGATTGATGGTACTACTCACTACGTAACTAATATGTAACATATATGGGAGGCTAAAAAGCATAGTGAGTGTCACAAGAGTAAAATAAGTTAGTTGAGTGTGTATCCACAGTAATTACAGATATTACTCTGAAATGGATGGGCATAAGTGGGAATATTGTATCTGCGTAATTCAGATAAAAAGTGCTCAGCAAGTTCCTACTTTGCATTTCCCAGAGAATGAATTTTCTATGCCTCATTTTGTCTGCGCAGTGAAAACATAGCAGGTCTGGCAAGCAAAAGCCCCAGTAATCCTGATGTGTGCAGGAAATCTCCCATGTAAAGGCAAATTTCAAGCTATTCATCTACGGTTTTGGTTGCCTGGACCAAAACACTCTGTGTTTTCTAAACTTGCTCTTTCCCTCTCAGAAGCATATTCAACCAACGCGATTGTTTGGACACATCCTCCTCTTTTTAGCTGAAGGCAGTTTCTGAATGACCTTCACAAGCAACTCTAAGATGCAGCTTAATGTCGAATTCCCAAATTCTCCCTGGCCTGCAGGGCCAGTGGCAGCTCCTTCAGTTCCTCCGGCATCCTACCTGCAGCACACAGGGTTGGGGCTCCTCATGAAGCCCCAGACCAGGACAGCAACATAAACACTTTGCCATGTTAAGGCAGATGAAAACACAGGTTTAAGGACTTTCAGAAACTGGAACCAGAATTGGAAGTTTGATGCTATCCCTGAGCAGCAGGGATTTGCTTAGCATTTTTAGAGGCTTCAGTCATTATTTTCACCAAGTATGTGTTTCAAAATTCGATCTTTAAAATAATGGAGAAAAACTAACTTTTCCATAAGTGAACCTATTGTTAAAACACTTCTTGGTGCTAATTGTATTGATCAGTAGTTAAAATTAATTATTCTCTGCCCACCCAAGTGGGTGAAGTAGTTGGAGATACTCTGTTGTGTGATGTTACTTCCCAGGGAAGGGACAGAGGTGCCAGAGCAGACATAAAATTTTCCTTTCCTAGGAGGAACTTCTTTGGCTGCAGCAGCTGAAGGTGGTGAAAGGCAAGCATCCAGTGCAGGGACCTCTGCCACAACGATCGCCCCGTTCACTGTACTGCAGGTATCATTCCACCAAGGTGCTTGTGCACTTGTGGGGCTCTCTTTTATCTCAGAAGTCATTTACATTGCTCTGGTCACAGATAGGGCTCTGCTGTCTGTGAGGGAGGTGAAGTACTTGAGTCTGCTGGAGCTTTGCCTGTTTTTCATTACAAAACTATAAATGAGGTAATAAAATCTTGACACAAACTTGCTGTTCAGGTCTGTGAACTTACATTAAACCATGCGCTTGTGACAGTAGCAAAAAGGCACGTTTTTCTGTGGTTTCTCCAGCCCTGTTCACACCAAAGCTCAGACCAATGTGTAAACCAGCAATGGTCTGTAGATGTCAAAGGCTGTTCACCTTCCATAGGGATGGCTGTGACCTCTGTCACTGAGCAATAGAGACAGTCGTACAAAACCTACGTCCTTCCCAGATGTAGATTCTGCTCTTTGCTTTAATATATGAAGAAGAGATAAAATTCAAATCTATAACAGCCACAGCATGAACCATGAGCAAGACATTTTACCTGCAGTTTTCAACATGGATCTCTGAAGTAACGTGTTAAAGCTGTGGGTGAATGGATTTGCAGATGAATGAATGGCAAGAACTGCTCTTGCTACATTTACAGGCTAATGACTAAGGAGATCCAGTGGACAAGATATGAGTTAGAGGCTTCACGTAAGGTTTCTGAATCTGAATGCTAGTTTTTTGCCCTTCAGGGTTAGAACGAGTTATTCAATAGGTGAATGTGTTGCTCCCCTGAATTCATTCCTTTGAAAACCTGCAGTCTGACGTCTGGAAGGCACTTCAGAGTATCAGGTGGTTCATACAGAAGCAATATTCTGTCCCCACACTATCAAAATTGGGTTTGTCCCTAACTTCAATGAATTTAATCCCTCCCCCAGTATTATTGTTAATCTCACTGCCACGAATAAGCATCCAGTATCGCAGCTTTTGCTCCAGTCAGCTTCTTTCATGTTAGCAAGGAAGGATGTTCAGGAAGGTACTGGAAGAAAAAGGGGGATAACTCATCCATACCCACTCCTGCAACATGACATGGAGCCAGCATAGGGAGAGCAGCTGCCCCGCAGCGCTCTCGCCTACAGCACGCTCCAGCTGGCGCAAGCGGCCGCTCCCTGGCGACGTCCTCCTGCAGATCCCATTGCCATGTCTGACGCCAGGTTCAGTTCCAGTTTTTCATCAATTAAAAGAGATGTGTGGCACCAGGCAGGATCCGTCTCCTTCGTCAGCAAGTTGCACGCTGTCTATGCACTCCGGGCGTGGAGACAAGCTGGGCTGCCTCTTCTTTTTGTTGATGGAGCTTATGCCAAATATGAGTATTTCAGATAGCTGAGCCTGGCCTCAGCTGAAATGTTCCTTTTCCCTTTTTTGCCCTTCCTTCCCTCCCTCTGCTAGCCCAGCATGTCACCCAGCATCAGGGGTTCCACACTGGGCAGTGCTGGGAAGTACCGATCCTGTGGCAAGTCCTGCTCCTCTGCTCACTGCAAGCATAGTATCCTGCTTGCTTTGATATTAAAGTAAGGTCAGACCACCAGAAGTTCTGGTCGTTTTGGGCTTTCCCCTCCTCAAAAGCAAACATTTCCCCTTTGTGGTGCCCATCATAGCAGGACCCCATGTCACACTGCAGGTTTCTGCAGGGCATGATCCTCAATTTGGATGCAAAAATAAATCTACAGCAAGACCTCAGGCCAAGCCAGGCAGAAAAGCATGTTATAAATGACATTCAGGCATGCAATGGGCAGTCTGTGGCTGATACTGCATACACTGAGGACTCGATGCAGGCTTCCTGCTAGGAAGGAGGCAGATGAGGTCCCTTTCCCTATGGTTGCTGTGCTGGAAGGGGCTGGAACAGCTGTGCAAACCCTGTTTTGACAGAAGCTGTGAGCCTAGCAAAGTGTTTGTGGTCAGCTGGACTTAAAACTTCAGCAGGTCGCTTCAGACCCTCCCAGCTCCAGCCACATACACTGTCATGGCATGGCAAATTTGTATTTCTGAGTAGCACGAGCACTTCTCTTCTGCCAGGTTGGGTGCACACCTATATCCTCTGTCTCTGCTGCTCATCTTTGCTCTGCCTGCATAACCTCCTGGCATACTTCTGTCAGTGGGGATTGATTTTTCCTGTTTTTCAGGAAAACACATGCTTGCCTGTTGCCTAGGACACAGGTAATCTGTGCAGTGTGGTATGTTTCAGGAGCCAGAGGGAAATGGGGTAAGGGCCAACAGCAGAAAATCCCATCAACTGGAGCACATGGTAATGATTTCACTCTGAAGACTTTCAGAAGTTACTTGAAAGGATTTAATTTCATTTTTCAGAGGCACCCTGAGAAGCATAGTTTTCCTCTGAAAAAAAAAAATTACTTAGAAGGAGCATCTGTTGCCAGTCTCCTGCATCAATTTTTTCAGCAGATAGGTGAAACCCAGTCTCCAAGAGGAGCTGAGAGCTGCTGCCCTGGGGAGAGGGGGTAAAATGAAGATTTGCCCCAGCTCCACTCCCCCAGATCCTCCTCAGCCAGTGGGGAAGGAGGGAGGCGGCAACCCTGGCCAGCCCTGTCCTGTTTCCCTGCTGTCCTGGCAAGGCTGTGGTCTGCCAGCTTTCACCCAGACAGGCAGGCAGGCTCTGCTGGCTTTGTTGTTCCAACAGCAGATATTATATTGCCAAAGGCTGCTGTGCGGTGCAGAGTTTCTCTCTCTTGCACACCTCTGCAATGCTGCTGCCGTCTTTCAGGCTGCACCCTGGAAGCTGCCTGCTTCGCCTGTGCCTACAACTGGCCATGGGGTCCAGCAAAACAGACAGTGCTGATTGCAATGATAGCTTTGCTTTTCCTACATACTGTCCTTACACCTCAGCCTAAAGGTGGAGGCGTAGGTTGGGCTTGCTGCCTTGTGTGCTGGGAGTGTCTCTGCTCAGAGATCTGCTAATGATCCTGTGGCTAAGCCTTTCATAATAATACTCAGGTTTCTTTCCCACCAGAAACTGAATTTGACATTATTGATGAAGTTAATGGAAATTACAGGTGCAGGGTGAAACTTGTTGAGCTGAAATTTTCCCATTGCAGAAGATCTTTCGGCTATAATTCAATGTCCCAGCTGTTTTTCTTCTGAACTAATGAGCAACATTAAAGTCAGATCAGTAAATTTAATGTCTGCTTTAGCAGCTTCTGTGTCCTGAGATTTCTGAGGCTTTTCTAAAAATGTGTTAGAGAAACAAGGTCTCTCTATTTCTCTCCAAAGCCTGTGTTGGCTAAATGAGTCTGAGTTCTACATGAAAAAATTACAGCTCCTGTGAACCCATCCAGACTGCTGAATTTGTTAGCTTTAAATTGCCAAATGTGCCAAGATGATTAACTTCCATAAAAAAAATAATTTAAAGCCATTTTTTCTCCTAAACAGAAACAGTAATGAGTCAACAAGAAATCAAATTCATTCATACACCTTAGGGGTAACTGATTTCAGAAACAAGCCTTATTTCTGTCAGTTTTTTCCTTGCTAAGGCTTGTAGAAATGAATGTTTTCTTTCCAGAAAGCATATTAAAAATGAAAAGCAACATAGCTTTCCATAACATGTTTCTAAGAAAGTAAGTAGACATAGCAGTGTTGTGGGTGGCACAACACAGCAATTACAGGCTGCTAGGGAAGGTGGTTTTGAAACTGAATATTCTGGCACAAGATCATATCAAAGATACTGGCTCAGTGTCCATCCACCTTTTAAACGAGTCTAGTATTTTTTACTTATTATTTGGAGTCAGTCTCCCAAAATAAAACTTCAGAATGTATACCTATGCCTGCATGTTTGGCAGGGTCAGTGTTGGCTGAAACAGGCGATGAGGCAGCTCTGACAGCCTCTCACTGTCCTGCCTCTGAGTATGTTGGGTGTGTGCAGCCTACACCGTATTGTAGAGGATGAATTGCTTATGCAGGTTCCTCAGCCACTTGTGTGACTTCTAGTTTTGTGTTACAAAAAAAGAAGCTTTTTGTCTATCCCATTTGTTGACAAAACTCCTGCAGGATCAGTATACAAGAAGAGCAAAGCAAGGGATCCTGCTGTCCTCCGTGGCAGGGTACAGAGCAATTAGCAGAGTAACTGGCACTATGTGGATCATGTCACTGCAGACTTGAGAAACAACTAAACCTTGTTAAAAGCAATAAGCCAGGCAGCAAAAGAGGGAAGGAAGCAGAATATAAGAAGTCGTCCAGTTCAAGGGAGTTCACAGCTTTCCCCACGTATGAAAGCTCAGGGAGAGCCACAACTGCTCTGCAGAGGAATTATCCATGATCCTACAACCCTACAGCCGCCTCAAATGGAAACACCACTATCTGTGGCTAGGCCACTGCCAAAAAGGCTGTTCTAACCCATTTTGGGTTATCCAGAGCATCAGCCTTATCATGAAATGTCAACACACTACTCCAGTGCTGTTAGCAAAAAGAATTTGGGAAAATCCTTCAGTGATTGCAGGCCTAAAGGACAAAAACCTTAGGTAGCTTTGCTTTCCCACTGGTTTTTCACACTGTCTGCTGAACTGCAGTCTGTATTTGATTTATGCTCTGACAGAACATTTTATTCATCTTGTTAGTATGTGTGGTTGTGCTCATGGAAACCAACTCACATGATGCATCTTCCCTCCAGGGCAGCACACCATGGGCTGGAGACACTGCCTCACTGTGCCTGGCCTGCTCACGATGGCAAGAGGAGGGACTTCTCCAGGGCTTAAGGAAGACCTTTGCATCACCTGGCTAACGCTGAAATGGTATCATAGCTCACAGAGGCACCCTTGGCTCTGTAAAGCTCCTATTCCTGCCACTTCTGTCTCCTAAAGAGATTATACTTCTACATTTGGCAGGTTACAACATCACTCCCTTAATATACAGCCATGAATAGGTTGCTCAACCTCCTGAATTGCAGCAAGGAGCCCAGAAGTTGGCAGACTGCTCTTGTGTCTTTGATATAGTGAAAACTTTAAGTAACGTGGACAATTGAAACAGCAGGAGAAGTAGGTAAGCCTATGGCCCTGCTAGAGAACTGAGGTGTCCAGCCAAAACATGTAGGTCCAGCTTACTTTTTTTTTCCACTTCACTCACTCTGAAGCAGCCCAAGGGCTGTCACAAGGGAACGAACATTTGGTAACAAATGTGGCGGCCAAAAACTGGACAAATTCTTGGAAGTCTAGTGATAGCCATCCCTTCAACCAGAGGGAGTCATTGCAGACAATGTCAAGACTGAAGGCCCGGATCTGGTCGATAACATGTCTAGGAGCATTCTGTAAATGTATCGAACATTGTATGAACATCCGTCCTTTCCTACAGATGAATAAGGAGTTCCTCAAGTGTATAAAGCCATAATCTTTTGCAAATGCCATAAAAAATCCACCATGGTGATATAATTTCCTTTTCAAACTATCTCTTTTTTTTTACCCCTTGTAAAAAAGTGAATATTTAGAAACTGAATTAGGAAGACAAACACAGCTTTTCCTTGCAGGAAGCTCATTCTTTTCTGTTATAAATGGTGCTAGTTGGCTAGGCTTTTACCCAGCAAGGGCTGCCAGCTCTGTAAGAGAGGTTACTCGTCTCCAGTCCATGTGGCTCTTTCCCAGCTATTATTACAGCATATATTTTAAAAAATATTTTTAGCTCAAACAGGCAGGCAATGAATGAAAGTGAATGTGCCAGATGTCCAGTCTATCCATTTTCTGCCTCTTTTGGGGTAAACAGATGCCTGTGGATGGGGTATTTATCAGAAACCTTTTACAAGGGGAAGGAAATGAAGCAAAGAGCTAGGCCTGCAGCACAGCACAGCTGCGTTATATGCTAGGTTGGCCTGGGTTGTTCTGTGAAGAACAACCTTTTTCCCCTCTTTCTAGGGCTGGTTTCTTAGCTCTTTGCAAGCTGGCCCATTCGGGGTATGTATTGTTGGTAGGAGATGTGGGTAATTTAGCAAAATCAGGTAGTGATGGACACCCCTCCTCTCACCACAGCGTGATTTATTTTACTTGTTTCATGACCTTTGGATCCCCAGCGTGGTGACACAGGTTTTCTCATTTTGGCTAGAACCTGGACACAGCGCATTCACAAGCAAGCGCTTGGACCTTTCTCCTAATATTCTCTGCAGATCTCACTGGAAGGTTGTAATCCAAAACTCTAGCACTGCCATTTTCCTAGCAGCCCCACTCTTGATCAATGGGATCTCAATACACACACAAAACAAAGACCTTAATAATCTGGTGTGAAGAGTCAAGAACTATCTGGTAACCAGATATTACCAGGTGAATAGATTATGGATCAGCCACAGTTCATTTTCAGCCAGTGCCCAGGTAGGGTTGGGACAGCTCCTGGGAGAGTTTGACCATTTATGTAAGACCTGTTTTTCACTTGATGGCACACTTTCCTGAAGACATAACATCTTTGATACATCTTAGGAATCTGAGAAACTCAGTTAAATCTGGGCCCTTAGAAATTATTTATGTGACATCAGGTCACGTAAATCCTGGAATTCTGCTTACAGTACCCAGACAAATGTTTTACAGTTTGTTATTGACCTCTCCTGGATACAAGAGCACTCCAAAAGTGTTTGGTCTTCATGCCTTTCATTGTGCAGGACAGAGCAGTCTTGGGTATCAGTGGGCCTGAAACTGTGTCTCGGCCTCCCACCCAAACCCAGGACACCTTATCTGAACCTCCCACATCTCTTGCACGTTCGAAGATTGAGCTGGGGATGCAGTCAGAACGGGATTTCTCACAAGACGTTCTTTACTGCTTGTTGGGCGGTTGAAATAATGAGCAGTTGTTCCTGTGGTATTTTAGCCGTTACACTTTCGGTCCTGGCCAGAACAGAGGAGTTGCAGAGAAGAGCATATGTCAAGTAATAAATTCAAGCATTTTGAAACTTGAGGAAAAAAAGGTGTATTAAGATGAAGCCAAAGATTCAGGTTAGATCTTGTTTAATCCAAACCAAGATATCCATCCTTGACAAAAATGTTGACCACGGCTATTTTTTTGGCACGGTGTCTGTTCTCTCCCCACCCTGCTTTCTTGGAAGTCACTGTGCTCTGGCTCTTCAATTAGGGATGGATAATTGATGCATTGCAGACTGGAAAAAGCTTATCACACTGCGTTATTTGTTCCACTACCAGAGCCCTATCACCACTGTGAAATCTATTTCTGCAAGTTTGAAAGGGACTTGGATAAACCACCTGGCGATCCTGTCTGGGACTGTCAACAGTCTGATCCAGGCAGTTTGTCATGGACCCTTGAAAATGGCATTGATGGATTGAAGCAGTTTGTGTCTCCAGTGCGTATTTTGGAACGAGAATTTGTGCAGACAAGCTGGAGGAGGCTGTGCTGTGTTTTGGAGGATCACCTGGGCTGCGGCTCTGCTGGTATCCAGGAGCTCAGGCCTGAATTTCTGCTCACTGCTGATCCTTTCGTTTAGGGGATCCCTTAGTTTAGGCATGTGGAGGGTGGGAAAGATGGTTTTTAAGCTGTAAAAGGTGCAGCAGTGGCAGTCCAGGGCTGCTGGAGCACATCACTGCAGAGTACCTCCACGGGCAAACTGCGGGGGCCTAAAGGGTGATGGAGGGTGGCAGAGAGGCAGAACCTCAGCCTCAGCTCTCATATTATATTGGAAAGAAAATCCCAGTGCAAAACAAGGCAAGAGGATTTCCTGATGGATGGAAAAGTCAAAGCTGGGGAGGATTCAGACCCTTCTGGAGACTCATCTGCTAGGGGTGAGGGCAGAAGTCATGTAATGGAGCTGGATCTGCCCCACTCTCCTTCTCTGGCAGCTCTGGCAGCTAGCTGTAACTTCCTACAACCAATGAGGAAAACACCTACAATACACACCTCACTGCTATGTACCTCCAGGAACTGGCGTAGCTGCAAACTACGCACAGCTTGGGTGTCATGAAACAAACTGCCCAAAGTACTCACTGCAGCATTGCTGTCCCCAGAGCACGGTGGCAGCGGGTTGCAGGAGAAAAAAATGTTCACCTATGGAGAAGATGTTGCACAGACTGTGAGTGTAAACCCATTTTGGGTGAACAACTTTTGTAAAGCTGCATGAATCTGCCTTCCACTTGGTAACACATCTCTGTGGAGGCTTCCTTGGGGATGAGAGTGGTGGGTTTTGCCTGAATCCCCATTACTGACCAAAATTACTGCAGAAACAAGGAGCAGATCAGAGAAGTCTTCAATCAAAATGTCTCGCTTGTTCCTGTGAGTTTGCAGTGGTCAGCACAGAGGTGGGAAAAGGCTTCAAAGCCATCTTCTCCCTGCAGGCATGCTGAGTATGGCTCAGTGGATATTGCCTGTGAAATAGCAGATGCAGATTATGTCTGTGTCCCGTATGGAGGTGTTATCCCTGCAAACAGGATTATTTCTAAGTGAAGGAACTGTAAATGTTTAATTACAGATACAATCCCGCCTGGGTCACAGCAGGCTTTTTTGGAAAAAAAAAAATAGTAATTTTGTTTTGTTGCCTCTGGAAATGGTAGCCTGCAGTTTTACATGATAACCTCACTTAATAACCCACTTTCCCAACATCAATATGAATAACAGTAATAAGAGTCTCCTTTCTCACAGAGCAGAGTTTTTGCTTGCAGAGAAAGTGGAAAGCAGCTTTAACCCAACAGTTATTGCATTTTAGCTGATATCTCATTATCTGACATAAACAGATCCATGTGCTTCACTACTTCTTTAATTGTTGATTATGAGATAGAGGCATATCCTGCTGCCAGAGACCAACAGGGGAAATGTAATTAAGGCTGTGCTTCAGCTCAGCAAAGGCTGAAACAACGATGCTGGGTGTGCAAACACACAGCAGAGGTAGAGAAGGGGTCAGATTTTATTCTGTCACTCAGCACTCATGCAATGCACACCAGTCCTGCAACTAAAAGCAAAACCAAACCATGTAGGTCAGTCCTTTTCTCATCTCCAGATCAGTGGGAACTGTTCTTCTCAGCATGAAGCATTTTCAGTGTTTTATTCCACTACAAAGTTAATTCAAAGCACTGCTATCTTGATGTCCTATTATCTACATTCAGTTCACACATTTGGATAAGTGTATTTGACCATATGGAGACCAAGAATAGAGAATCAGAATTAGTTCCTCCATTGCTTTTTATTTCTGAGTCCAAAATTTCTGCCTGTAGACAACGATTTTGTGGGCCAGCTGTTCCTTGTTGAAGGCATAGAGGAGAATGATGGGCAGCAAAGATTTCTGCAGATGGGATTCTGTTCAAAAGACTGGAAACAAAAGAGCAAAGTCTAAAGTCTATTATTAATCCGGACCAAAAAATGTGTGTAGCATCAAACCACCAGAGCAGTGATGGGTAGGAACCAGGTGGACTCTATTAGAAAGCAAGGAAGGGAATCTTTCTTCTTTCTCTTAGCTGCCAAGAAACATGCTTGTTTCAGCTTTTGCATTAAATGATAGATAGGGGCTTTGAAGCCCAAATCTCTTTGGTTTTATTCCTCCTGTCTTTGGGACATGGGTGCTGTGGATGTTCATTACTCACGCTGGAAACATTTGCCACAGGAAGCTCCTGGAACGGAGTTTGGAAAGCCATGAAAGCCCTAACAGCAGCTGAAAACATCAGTGCTGTCCCAGCACTTGCTGAATCAAATTATTAAGTGCCAAGATAAATGAATGATTGTCTATGAGTCATTCCAAATTTTATAGAGTCCAGGGTTTTCAAACTCCCTTCCTACCAAGAAAATCCTCTCTCCTTGAAAAAGAAACTCCATTTTGGTGGCAGCAGCTTCCAAAATCTGGAACTGTGTACTCAGAAGTCTTGCTTCACTCTCCACTATATTCCTTTCTATCTCCCCTTGCACAGGGAAATAACTGGAATATTTGCATTTTTTCAAAAATCAGGATTTTCAGTAGTCATAAAGCATAAGCTAACAAGCTGCTTCTGCAAGGCTACTTAGTTAATTAATATTTATACACTGAAGCAAAGCTCAAGAACTAATCTATGAAGTGTTTTTCAATGATCCTGAACATCTGGTTTGAGAATCCATGATTTCACTGGAATTGAATTAAGATTCCTGCCATTAGACCTTCAAAATATAGGAGATAAATAAAACAAAAGCATGAAGCAAGGAGACACAGCTCTGTCTGGCAAGCCTGTGGGCTGAGATAACCAGGAGCCGCCCCTGTTCCTGGGGCTATCACTGAGACAGCTGGGGTGCTGCCAAGAGTGGGTCATGTTTGTCCTCAGGGGGGAAACACTGACCCCACAGCAGCAGAGGTCTCTGCTCCTGCACCACATTTGGCCGGTGGAGAAGGAGAAAAAATGGAAGACCTGCCCTCGGCTGCCTTCGCTCTGAGGCTCAGCCCACACCCTGCATGTTCATGGGGGCTGGCACAGCCTTTCTGGGGGACTGGTGCAGCCCCACACTCCTCCGTGTGGGCTGTTAAATAGGAAATAACTCAGGAAAGCTGCTGGGTACAGGCTGACACTGACACCCTGCCTAGCACTTGTGCCACCGGCAGACACACCCCGACTGAGCATTGCTCACCCCTCTCCAGTGCATCTCCAGCCAGCACTTTCTCCCGTGCCGTGGATTGCCCTGCTGTCTCCCAAAGAAAGGAGCTGCATACAAAACAGAGGGTGCTTTCTCACCATCATTCAGCAACGATCGGTTGTGCATCCCTTCCAGCATCTACAAGGGTCTGAATGAAAAGCCTTCACATCGCAAATGTCCCTTTGGGGTTCATCTTCCATTTAGACAGGAGAGCCACAGCCCCTTTCAAAATCCTTGCTGCTTGAGCCTTATTCTCCTTACTTGAGGTCAAAAAGAAGGTTTCCTGTGATTTCAAAAGGATTAAGATTAGCTTTTGTTTCTTCAGATGCTCCATACCTCATCCCCATCTCAGAAATATGCCAGGCAGTGAAGACACATAATGGCTGCCCTTGCAGCTGCAGTCAATGAAGCTGGTGCATTTTAGCAGATGTAACTTTTTTCTCCTGTTTAGCAGTGCCTGTGGTGTTATGCCTTGCTGCTGTAGCATGCTGGTATGCTTAAGGCTTTTTCACGTTATCGAATAACTTAGCATCTCATTTCACGGGTGGGTCTTGGCCTTCTGGTTGGTCATGTCCTGGTTTGTTCCTGGCATCTCTTTTGGAGTGCACAGTCTATGCTCCCCCTCAAAATTAACCCTGGCTGATATTTGTGGATCATTATCTTCAGAGACTACCTTCTGGATGGATGAAACTTTCATCATCATCCCAACAGGCACCTGGTCCTCATGCAACCTTAGCCTCACACTCTAAAAACAACCACTGTAGTACCCTGCACCACAACCTTCACATTTTGTCAGGCAACTGAACAGGAATAAAAAGAAAAAATGGGATAATTTAGGGCCACAGAGCACCCCAGAGGTCACAGAGGAGCCCCAGCCAAACGCTAAGCGGTGTGGTCAGCCTTAAACAACTTGAGTATGCACCAGTTCCATCGCATTGTGGAGCAAGGGATCACTCCCTGGGGCTGATACCTTCAGTAATGTTGTTGTAGCCATGTCCTGGTGAAGTGTTTCTCACAGACCAAGGCGCTGCTTGCTTTTGGGAAGCATGAGTGTGCGTGTGCATGTGGGTGCATTTGCAGAACTGCTTTCTGCAGTTGTGGCTTTCTAAAGGATACTAGTGGGTGGTTCAAAAAACATAATAAGCATATTATTATATATATACAATTTTATTCTTTTAGTGTGAAATAAGCCCTTGGTAAATTTGTATTTACTTGGCAGTGAAGATATAAAACTTGGTTTGGCAGTTGCATTTAGCAAAACACTGGGAACTCAAGGCAAAAAATATCGACAGGCTGAGTAGGTTGAACTAATGCTGAGAAATGGGGCTCTGTGAATCTGAATTCAACCCAGTTTTTCAGAGCTACTTATCCAGTCTCCTTCCACCGTTGGCCAACTGACAGAAATTCAATATTTTTCTTTTAGTGAATGAAAAGCAGTCAGAAACAACCATTGGGTCAGGATCATATGCAAAAGCTCCTCTTGTGCTTTTGTTTCCTAATTGCTCTTGGAAGGCTTTTTTGGACCAAACTGACGCAGTTGTGTGTGTGAATTTCCTGGCAAATAAGGATGGTAACTGTGTCCAAAAGACATTTCAGAGTGTGAATTCACAGCCTTTCCATGTCTAATCAAGAAGCGTAAACCATTAGCCACATGTTCTCCATTTCCATCACATTTTTTCACACTTAAACAAAAACATGCCAAAGAAAAGGTGCTACATTTTTTAATGCCCCCAAATAGGAACCACGGGAGTCCGTTAAATGCCGCGGTCATTTCCAGCATACAAATCAATTTTCCTTGTGGTGATGAAGTGGTGAATAATGCCTGGTTTGTTTAAAGGAGCATGACTGATTTTGGATGAAGGATCCCTTCACTTTGGCATTTTTAGTTTTATTTATTGCACGCAACCGTATAAAACCTGGTACTGGTCTCAGTGCCAGGCTTACTAGTGGAAAAGCTGAAAGGACGACATAACTCCTGGTGCAGCAAAGAGGTTCTACTTCTGCAAGGCATTTGCTGGACTCCTGAAAAATTATTTTGAATAACATGGCAGAGAAGGATTTCATCATTTGGAATCTACTGGCTTTATTTTTTCTTCCATTTTGCCTGTGTCAAGATGAATACATGGAGGTGAGCAGAAGATCTTATAAACCAGTGGCCAAAGTATTGCAAAGTCACCACCAGACTGGCCATAAAGGTTCCAGAAGCAGGGAAATATTGAAACAGCGGAGTCAACTTATAGAGTGGACTGTTGATAATAGCACTTCTACAGACCACAAAGTCCTGAGACCAGAGGTAGATGATGTAGAACTGACTACCTCAGATAGAGTCCAGGTACTCTGAATTAATCTTCCAGATATCTTTAAAGCTAATGAGATATTTTATGTTTTTGCTAAGATTATTAGTGATATATTTATGAAATTATTTTTGTTAAAGCTGTGTGTTGGTCTGTATCCTGCTGGGTGGCTTTATCGGATCTTTTAATGAGCTGGTAGAATCAGCAGTGGTTGGAGACACTGGTTTCAACATAGACAGCAGCCCTTTGTTTTGCTGAAACTGTGATCCTGTGCAATCATATATTCTGATACACAGTCTCTTTATTATTTCAAGGTATTACTTATTTAATAAACTAAAGTTTTAGAGTCTGTCAACTCATTTGTATGTGAAGGAAAATTATAGAATTTATAGAGGTATTTGGAGAGATTAATTAAGCAGAGAATAACTTTACTTGAAAATTATGTATATAAAATATATTATTTTGAGCTTGAGAGAAACACAATGAAATTCTGAGTGTTCAAAACTTTTATTCTAAGGAACAACTTGAAAAAACATTAATGCAATGAGAAGATTTAATAACACATATCAACTTGACAGTTTCAGAAGAAAAAAGACTCAGAATGAAACTAAATAATCTGTAGTAACTGCATAAACTGGCAATCTTTTTGTGCTTTTTACATGGCATTTTAGATATTATAGTCATTAGCTCGCAGCAAAGGGAAAATGGCACGATTTGATAATACATCAAGTATTTTAGTCTAAATTTAGAAGGAATGCTTGGGAAGGATAGCTTGGGAAGGAAAGCTCAGAAAATGAAGCCTTTTCTAGCACTAGGCAAAACACAATTCCACTCAAATGAAGTTTTTGTTGATTTGGTGTTTTTTAGAAACAACAAGAACATCAGTGTTTTCTTCCTATTGATGATACAAATGTTTGAGTCCTGCGTAGCTTACTTTTCATAATTTGTATTTGAAAAATCTTTCTGATCAAACTATGATATTTTGAACTCCAAAAATCATGGACGTACAGACAAATGTTAAGTAATAACTTACTGCATGATAAGCAGAGAGGAGATTTTATTTTAGCCTTGTCCTAGACTTGAAGAACTGAAACACATCCAAGTACAGTAATAAGTTTAATACACCACTATACTCCCTGTATTTAAATTTTCTAGTGCTTTGCATTTCATATTTCTTGGGCAGGAGTTTTATGTTCCTCCAGTGCACTCAGCAAAACAAAGATTTAACTGTAGGTATGTTAAATTGCACTTGCAATATATCAACAGTGTAAACCATCAGGTATATAGTCCAATGAGCCAGTTACTGTGTGCATACCTCTTTACTGCAGAGAGAATTGTGCAGCTGCATACTACAGATCACGTATTATTGGTACTTAAAGAAGATTCCCCTTTAACTCAACATAATTTCAGATAATGTAGGATTTAATACAAAATTACAACTTTTTTAGGGGTCAAACTCTCCCTCACAGAAAGTGTCACTGTGTTCGGGGTGCATGTGTCTTTCATCAGAGAGCTTAATGCAACATGTTTGCAGTTGCCTGCTGGGAGAAGAGGCTGTGACACTAAAATTGAGACCAGCGAGTCTGAGTACAGCTGATGGCAGGCGTTCACCTGCCAGACCCTCCCTAAGAAGAAGTCTTTGCTGGGGAAATGATGCAATTTTTGGCTTACTGAAATGAAATGGAGCACTAGCTCCAGATGCGTGATTGGGATAATCTATCACAGAGTGGCTGACGCAATAGGTATTTTCTGTCTCTAGACTCCAGGGATTTCGAGGCAGAGGAGGAACAAAGATGGCACAGACATGTTTTAATTCATGTCAAACCTCTCTCTTCAGAGCTATCTGAAAGCTGTTTCACCCCTAAGTCCCTGCTTTCTCAGTTATCTTAGCTCTGGCTGGAGAATTTCATCCTCTTGCTGAAGTGTTCTAAAGGTCCTGCTCCCTGTTGTGGAATAGGGACAACAGCATTGGTCTTTCAGTACAAGGTTGCATTTGGTACAAGATCAATTTCCATGCTGCTGGTAACTTACCATAAAATGTAATGTGCATTTCTGAAGCACAAGAACTCTTAGTGACTGGGGAGAGCCACGCCAGACACATTCTTCCTTTTCAGGTTGCTCTTTGAAAATCTTCAGCTACCCTTCAACCTACTGGTGTTTTACCCTGAATTTTGGCAATTTTGGTTTGTTTCATTCTTTGCTAGCGAAGGGCCATGGAGGGCCTTCATTCCCACAGCAATACACTATTTTGCATCAAGAACAGGAGCCAAGAACAGTGGATGTACATCATTACTTGTCTTCCGCATTGTCTTAGACAATATAACAGAAACCCATAAAATCAATCAGGAAATGAAAAAGGTCTGCGTCTCCAATTATGATTCATTCATAGCTTTAAGTTAAGGGAATTTTATAGACCATCTGTTGCCTAGAACCACCTCCTACGTACTAAATCATAGGAAATCCAGCAAATAGCCTCAGAAATATTTCCATTTTTCTGTCTGTATTAGGATATCAATGTGGTAGATGGATTTCACAAGCTCCTAAATCATATTCATGTTCTGAGAGCAATGCCAATGATTCATTGTGCAATAAAACTTATGTGCAAATGGCTGCATAGGACACCTTTGGCAAGTAGGTTGTAATTAATCTCTTTGTCCCATTTGAGTGTAACTTTAGTTTAGGAACAAGTTTTTCCTTTAAATGTACTCTTCATGAAGTTCTCTGTTTTCAGAGATTAAAAGAGCATCCTGAATATTCACCCTTTTTGGCAGCTGACTGTGAACATTTTTTTCCTCCTAGTCAAAGGATTAGTAAAGATAATAAGTCAATACTACCTTATGACTTGCATAAGTAGTTATTTTGAAGTCAGTGGAACTGTTCTCATGCAACCAGGTTGGCAGGATTTGTCTCATATAACACGTAATAACCCATTGAACCTTTGGAAAAGTAAATGCCAAATAGCACTTCGTTATGAATAGCACTAGTATCTATTTTATGATAATATAGCTGGTTAGCTAATATTCTCATCCAGGATTTCAGTGCATTGGGTAAAAAAACAAATCTTACCTGCACAGAGAAGGTCCCACATGCAATCCAGTTTGCTGGATTCATGCCTTCCTTTTTCTATAATCCAGAGTTCAAAGTCTTCGGACATTTCTAGGCTGATACCACTTATTTGCTCTTGGCAGGTGTGCATATAGTTTGCCTTCTCATTTAACATGAATATGAAGCACTATCAAAAAAGAGCTGGAGATTTTAATCTCAGTGCAACACTTAATATTAGTATTTCAGGTGGTGCAAAATGCTCGCGCAATTCCAGTCCTCTGCACTTGGCTCCCCTTCGGGGACTGAAAATGAGCCAAAAGCAGGGCTACTCTTCTCTTACATTAGGAAAGATTTAAACAGTGTGTCTGGTGATTGTCAGTTATGTTCTAAATAACAAATGGGAGAGATAAAACAGCAAGAAAGATACAAACAGGCTCTCCAGGGACAGATCATTCAACAGGCAGAGATCATTTTTCTCATAAAATATAGACCTAACCCATAATTAAGGTAAAAGTCATTGTATTGACAAAAACCTCATAAATATGAAGCCCTCCTGCTCATTAACAAGTCTTAACATTTCCATAACTCTTTGAATATGAAGCATATTTGTTGAGCCTTGTAGGTCAGCCTTTATTCCCACAGTAGCTGCACCGTCAGTGGTTCCAGCTTAAGAGGACATGTGTCCATCCCATTGAAGCCATTGCAGTATTTTGGTGGCATGAAAGTGGTTTTCTTATAAACTTTCTCATAAATTCCCAGGCCTCTTGAAATGAAAAATTCTGGGGGTATGCTTGGTATTGTTCAAAACACTGGCAGAAAGCCTTAGTGTTTCAGATCAAGCCAGCTGATGACCTTGAGGGCAGGAATACAGCACATATGTATGCTCATTTGGCAGTTCCCATCCCACCAGAGGCTCATTTGCTACCGTTAAACCAATAGGTCTGCATTAGGCTAGTAATTTGAGGATGATAAAGATGAGTGGAAAGAAAGGGAAGGAAGACAAACAGTAGAATGATTAGAGAAAAGTAGCAGTCAGACTGGTATAACTATCCCCCTCCAGAATTTAAGAACTGCGGATTTGCACCTCAGGATAATAGCAAAGAACTGTAGGGACAAAGAAACAAAGAAGGAGAAATGAGAAGGAGGTAGAGAAATGAAACCAAACCCTGGACCTTTCCCTCAGCTGACACATCAGAAGATTTGTGACTGCTAAATAATCACAAGAGCCTAGTTATGAAATACACCCTAGACTGAATGAGGGTCCATTAGTATAAATAAAATAATGTGGGAAAGAAGATCACCGAAACAAAAATATTATAAAACTATTATTACAGTAGCTGAGCTGTGTATAATAAACTCAGTTTATTTATGCTGCTATATTAGTTTCAGCATATAAATGGGTTTTCATAGTTACACACTCACAACTACAAATAATCAAATGTCCGTAACACCAGGTGTTGTGGTCAGTTCAAATTTTTGTCAGGTAATGTCATGCCTTTTTAGGTTCTCCCATCATTAGTAGCCTGTAAATATGCAAGTCTGGGGCCATGAACAGGAATATGCTGTGAAGACATTTTTTTAACATCTCTTTTGGGTGGTCCAGCACAGTTTTCTTTGTGTTTAGTGGAGGATAGTTCATTGCTGAACGTCAAATCGGTCCGTTGTGTCCCACCACTTGTTGTACATTGGCTTGTTTGTCAAGAAAGGTCAGATGATATGTGGGATCAGTGAAAAGCAGGACAGGAACCTAACTGAACTATTCCTCTAACTTTTATTACTTGATATTTTATTCTCAAAACCCTCATTATTTGACAGGATAAGTTGAGGTTTTTTAACATTCAGATAGTTCTTAGAACACTTGAAGAGCTATTCCCTTAAATTTTCCAAAAATAACACCTTCAAGGACAACCCAAGTATGGGAGATTTCAGCCCAGATAAGAAGTGTTTTGAAAACTTAGCAAATATATGAACAAAGAAAATATAATGAAGACCCTGTAACTGACATGTAGATTACCAATGCCCTCCATGAATGAGCTATTTAAAGCCTATTTTTGTGCACTTAGCCTCCACAAACTGGACCGCAGAATCCAGACTGTAGCTCCTGCTGCCGTGGTGACTTTGGACTTCGACTCTACCAAGGGCCTCCAGGACCTCCCGGGCCCCCTGGGATGCCAGGTAAACATGAAGCTTAATTGATTTTTCAATCAGTCTAATTACTGGCTATAAAATACAGGCTATTCTATGAATTACCAGAGAGTGATCTGAGCATCAGTATTTGGAGACAGATTCAGAAACAAGTTTTTCTATAATTTCTGGGGAGGCAGATATTTTCAGTTAGAGTCTAAAGTCTTTTCCAGTGAGAAACCATTTGTTATCAAAATTCAGCTTTCTCAAACTCATACTGAAAGTAATCTTATCACATTTCTATGGCAAATTGGTCTCTCTTCTTAAACCAGCATGAAGCTTCCATTAAAGTTGGAAGAACTCGTTCCCTGGAGTTGATTATTGTGATCACCTTTGAATATCCAGCTATGCTATTGTGTACTGTATTCAGGAGATTTTTTCATCTAGCATGTTGCTAGCCAATATTTTACAGAGGCACACATGCTTCTAATCTCTCATAGAAATCTCTTCTTTTCCTTCTTGCCTTCCATAATAAAAAAGTACCTTTTTTGTGCCATTAAAAATGCATACAGAAGAACAGGATACACAAGAAAAAGGTATACTTTGATCTGGTAATTGGCATGGAAAAAGAAGAGCCTAGAGAAGGGAAAAAGATAGTTGCATGTTGGTGTAAGTTTTTTACAGCAGCTACCTTCAGAGATTTGAAAACAACCCTTCCTAAACAGACGTATAATGTAAACGAACATGTCACAGACTGACAGATTTGTCTCATCTTCAAAAGCTTATGTCTTCTGTTATCACAATAAAAATGTAATTTCATAATCCCTCTGTCTCACAAATGTACTGTCAGTAACAGACATGACATAAGCATACACAAAAAAATCAATATAGTGATTATTGGTAGAAATAGTTTACAGTAATGGTTAAATGTGTTATGAAGTCAAATGAGTGAATGAAGTGTTTCAAGAACTAGCTTCACTTGGAAAAATATTGAAATAATTGTTAATTTATTTCATGTATTTTGGACATCAGGCAAAATAAGGTCATAGGTATATTTGGTGTCAGCCTGCTGCAAGTTATTCATGCATTGACCCTTTATAAAAATGCTACTGACCATTACAGAAGTAAGAGAAATCTAATAGTGTGGTCTTTTGTACAGAAATATTGCAATATATATTAATAAATTGTTGGCTTCTTAGAAGCAGGACACAATTTTGTATTAGACCCACACTTTCAATGCTGCAGTGAACATATTGGGACACACCCCAGTCCCAGCTTTGCCCTTTCCTCATGTGAGGATTTATCTCAGACACTTTCTTGTCACCACAGGATGCCACAAAGGTACGGCCACAGCAACCTTCTGCACCCTGGAATTTCTCTGTCTCTTTCACCTGCTTCATTTCATTTCATTGTGCCCCTAAGGGGAACCACAACAGCTGCTTTTCCTTAGATTGAATCAAATGCCACTTGCAGACTTCTGTTCTGAACTGGTATAGAAGTAGGTCTGGCTTTACATAAAGGAACATTCCTGTTATTTTTCAGAGTTAGTTATTTCCCTATCCAAACAAAAATTTGCTTAATTTCTTCCACCATTTAACTTCCTTGTTTGAAGTAAATTTTTTTCTCAATACAAAAGCTCTGAAGAATCACTTCAACATTAGATTTAATCTCAAACACCACCACTCTTCTTCTAACTTTGTAACCAGAGTGACTAATCAGAGAACAAGCATAGTGGCAAAGAATCTCATTTCAATTCAGGTAGAATTAGAACAATGATGACCCTAATTAACCCCCTCAGTAATTAATTGAAAGGCTTTTGGTTCGGGTAGGTATAATAATTGCTCAGTGATTCTCGCCAGCTTTAAAATTTTGTCAGTCACATAGACATTTGCTCAGTAATTTCCTCAGTAAGTATCAGGAAGTAAGTAATACTACAGATGCAGGAATATGTTTTTTCAATGACCCTTTTTACAAGAAGCCATCTCATAAAAGCTTCATTATAAAAATGTTGTCTTTCTTTAAATCTTCAAGCTAACCAGCATCCTGAGAATGGACACTCTCCTTTTTTTGGCACAGATGTGTCATTTAGCTAGTTTAAGGCGACAGCCATTCTTTATTTGTGTCGACCTGCTTTAAAGATAGCAAAATGTTATTCAAAATTATCTTACCCTATCCTAATTAACTTAAATTGCCAGGAAATAAGTTTTTACAGAAAAGTAAAAGCAAGAGTGCTTATGCAGCCTACCTGGTATACGTCAACAGGCAGTGGCTTTCTCTTTCCCTGAGCCTCGTGTCTGCTGAGGCCTTGTCCTTGCACATCTCCCCAAGAACACAATGACTTGAAACAGCACCAGTTTACACAGCAACACCAAGATAGCATGAGTGTTAACTCTTAAACATCAATCTATGTCCTTCTGGAAACTTGCTCATCAAAACCTTCACCTTCAGCTTAACCACACAGCTGTTTCTTATCACTCACAGCTCAATCTGGGGTTTATGCCACTGAAAAGGACACGTGTTGCAAACTGGTGGAAAAGGACCTTGTTACAGTTATCTGTTAAAATATATTACATGCAATTATTTAAGTTAAACAGAAAGCTCTGCTTCCTTTAAGGAAATCATGGAAACAATGGAAATAATGGAGCAACTGGCCAGGAAGGAGCCAAAGGTGAGAAAGGAGACAAAGGAGATATGGGACCGAGGGGAGAGCGCGGCCATCATGGACCCAAAGGCGAGAAGGGTTACCCTGGGATTCCCCCAGAGCTACAGGTACAAAATCTCTGGATTGCACTGGCTGCAGCGGTTCCCAGGTTATGGTTTTCTTCTCTGAGAATCAGCACCTAGCTACCGTAAGATACTGAAGTGGCAAATCCCTCTCTAAGTTAATACAGTGAGAGACATATATAGCCCTTTTCATGACTGGCAAGTGTGCTCTTCTAGGTCTTCCTGGAAAAAAAAAGACATCAAGATTTAAGTCTTTCTTTAGAGTAAAAATCCAGCTGAGAAATGGGCAGGAAGAAATATAGATGGTTCCCTCTTAGGGCAGAAGGCCAGCATCTGGGTCATTAAAGGAAAATAGCTGAGACTATGATTTTTCTATCAAGGTGTATCACATACATAACTGCACTTCCCTATGGCATATGAAAAGAGTAAAGGAGTCACTCAGACCCATGCTTCTCACGTCAGTCAGGCTTTGAGAGATTCTCAGAAGTATATGTATCCAAATCCTCAAAGTATGGGGTCAAAACCTCTGACTACAGACAGAAGTCCTCTGGTTTTGAAAAAAATCCCGCAGTAGCTATGTGTTTTTATAGGTAAAGATAAATATTTTTATAGATAAGATACCTTAAAAATGTTGAGAAGCATGTAGGTTCTGTCTATGAATGAACTACCCACAAGCCAGATGAGTGTTAAAACATGGGTTCAGACCTGAGCTGATAAGTTCTGTTAAGGGACAGGACTTATTTCTTTGGGCTCAAACCTTTGTTGGCATGGTCCCATAGCTTTTGCATTAGACCTTCTTCATATCCCAGGAATCTGGCAGGGCAGATGGCAGAGAGCTTGTGTGTATGTACACATACCTGTGAGACATGTAGTCCTGTTCTTAAGGCAATCAAAAGTAAATGAGACTTGGATAACTAAGACCTTTGGTTGCTGCTGCAAAGGGGATTTAAAAGAGTTTTCCACGCTGTATACTGCAGTGTAGCAGCATACGAGCAGTTCGTCTGTGACAGCAGGAAGACTTGACTATCGCTGTGATGTAGCACAGCTAAGACACTAAAGGCAAGATCTAGACGCACGGCAAGCCTTTGAGATGTATCCCTCCTGGTCTCCAGCTGCCGCTGTGGAAGGGGCTTCTGTAGGTCAGATCAGCCAGCCCCGTGTGGGGGAATCCTAAAGCACTTCAGATAGCAGCATGTGCGTTCGCAAGTGAGTGCAGACAAGGTTCAGCTCCAGAGAGCCTGCATGTGAGGGAAGCATCTAAGCTCCCATTAAAATTACTGAGGATCTAGAAGAGCGACTCAGCTTAACGTGATGGTCTCTGCTGCTTTTGGGCAAATGGGACTCCAGGCAACACAGAGGATACAGCTCTTCAGAAACTATAAGGGAGTTTACATCCTCACTCACACGTACACACTTTAATGGAAGTGTCTTAGTCTTGATCTGATTCATACTGCTCAAACCACCTTCACCACAGAAGGGACAAAATGTGACATAGCAAACATGCACAAAAAGAAATCCCACTTCCTAACACTGTGACTATGGGTAAAACCGAAGTCTGATCTATTTACAGACCTACACCTTTTAAGTGAAGGATACTGTTTCCCGATAACAGTAATTCATATATGTTTTATATCCTCATAAAAGGCATGCAAATTACCAGCAAAATCAACAGTACAACGAACGTGTGCAGCGTGGGAAAATGGCTTTGGAATTCTTGGCATTGTGTATGTTTGAATTCTCCACCCTAGGTTGCATGAAGATGGGATAATTGCACAGAATAAAATTCACAATGAAAACAGCCTCCAAAATTACCGGACTTTTGTAACAAAGCAGAATTATTTTAGTATTCTTAAAGAATTAACTGGAATTTAAATTATAGCTGAATATCTTAAAAACATATTTGTTGTAACTACATTCAATATACATCCTTCGCAATTTTAAAATGAGCTATCAGCATTTTTTTCTTACATAAAGGTACTGGTAGTAATTTAATTACAAACTGAATAATGAAAGAGGATGAATAACAAAAGCTCGTACTGCAATACCTATTTCCAAGTAAAATTCCATCACTGTTTTTAAGAGATGTGTTTAAAAATTCTTTACACAGTATAGCATATAACATCTTGTCAACACCATGCTTAAGAATTTTAGAGTGGGAGTAGGTAGAGGAGAAGACACTTTTGAATACAAACTGGGTTAAGTACACGATTATTTTGAAAGACTTGGTGTGCCCACGTTGATCTACTACTTCAAAACGAGACCTAGGGAGAAAGGGTGTCTTTTTCAACTTTTCTGATTGGCCCAAGAAAAGAGAATGTGAAAAGGAATTTAGACTAAAGCCAACAAATTCCATCAAGTTGCTATTGCAGCTGCTTTCCTTTAACACATTATGAACTTTGATGTGATCCCGGCTGATAAGCAATAAGTTAACAATTTGCAATCATAGAATATGCATCCATGCAGGGATAAGGAAAATCAGCCCAAGCTTTCAGCACACACCTGGATCTCCTCAAATTTCTGAGCAGATGGCTAATGATTTCCATTGTTGGATGTGGACTTGCATTTGATTTTGCCTCTTTTGGTTTCATTCTCATTTGGATCTGAAATCAAAAGAAGTTTGGGGTGGGTTTTTTTTTTTTATAGTGGTGTAGCTGGAATCTCACTAACAATGTCTTTTTTGTGAGGCACAGTAACAACTGTAATTGAACACTTCTCATCTAAGAAGTCAAGCAGTAGAGATAAAATGCCAAGTCACTATGTGACCTTCTGGCATCCAGGTACAGCAATTCTGCCTGTATCCTTCTTACTGACAGTTAGATAGGAGGGATCACAGACTCACAGAAGAGATAACCTCCTTTCTTGTCCATGCGAGTTGGCTGGGTCACTCCCTGGTATCTTGCCAAGCGTAATTTGAATTGTCCAATGTGTGAAGTTTTGCACTGCTTCCTATGAAACATTTTCCATGGCCAACACGTCTCACTGCAGGAGGTGTAACATGAAGTTGAAGCACAGTTTTCACTTTCTTAGTTTCCTCTTTTGGTCTTACCACCCTCTGTTGTCATGTCTGAGGGTACAGGGCAACAGGTAGGACAGAAAAAGCGCTGAATGTTGAGTCCTAACAACTGCACTTCTAGATGACCTCTAATAAAAATCCTTAATGTATCTCTGAAGGTAGTTAGCAAGAAACACTAATGTGTATGGATTTTACTCAGCATTATTTATTTCACACATTCAGTTAAAAGCAATATCCAGTCTAAATGCATTGGGGAATACATACAAACTAATTAAATCACTTTTGTCAGAAACACCATCCATTTCAATACCAGTTTTCTGTTGCATTATCCTAGAGAGACTTAAAAGTAAATAAAATCCCAAACAAAGGTCCTGACCTGCAAACAGTTGCCCACACGCTTACTTTTACAGTCATGAATAGTCCAGTTGAATGTAAGAAGCCTAGTCCTCATCCAGTTTCATTCAATGGGAGTTTTGTTCCCGGAGTTTAATGGCCTTGGAGCAGGCCCTAGAAGAACATCTATGTCAGGAAAATAAACAGACTGCAAATACAGGAAAACATTCTGTAGCTGATTCTTCTACACATGTGCCTTCCTTGAACGACTGCCTGAATAAGAACTGCATTTTTTCAGGTTGCATTCATGGCTTCTATGGCTACTCACTTCAGCAACCAGAACAGTGGGATCATCTTCAGCAGTGTTGAAACCAACGTCGGGAATTTTTTTGATGTCATGACTGGGAGATTTGGTGCTCCAGTAAATGGTGAGTGTTTGCAAAACAAAAGAATGCGGTTGTGGGAACTATAGGAAGAAGCGTGGTCGATAATGACGAAAAACTAGCTAACTGTCTTTGCACAAGGCATTGATGAGACTGACTCTGCACAGCTCTTTTCCTGAAAGCTACCTGCTTTCAGGAAAAATGAAATTTGAAACTGAGCAATCCAAGAGAGGGCTTGCCAGCTAGTGAGGCTAGTGCTGGCACAAAGGCAGGAGGAAGAGGCATAGCCAGGGCTGGGGAGGGAGCAGGACCATCTGCTTTGAGACCTTTAGCCCTTCAGCCACTGTGATGAGATGACCATAGCCTTGATGTTGCAGCAGCAGCAGCAGCTTCGCAGTTGCCTCCTCCACCTCATGCCTCCAGTCACTCTCTGGATCCCCATCTTCCCTCGTGTCAGTCCAGCTGTGAGCTGGCCTGCAACAGATAGGTGGCTGGACATGAGCCATTACAGTTTTGCCTGGGTTATTTTTCAGCTTCTTCAATCTCCCATCTTACGCAGCTATTGTGCAGGAAGAACAATAGGAGACAGGGGATGCAGAGCCATTTACCAAAACTATGTCTTAGCAAAGTCTGAAACCACGTTCCTTCACTTGACCTTCCTCACCCTGCCATTCATTTACTCACTGCTATGGGAAAAGATATTAAATGAAAGTCAGGCCTTCCAAGTTTGCTGTAGCACATCTCACTGAGAGTTGGGTGGGGGGGAGGGATGTCCTCACAGCTGTTTCCTTTTGAGGTTAATATATATGTAGATGCTGATAAACTTTGACCCACAATGATTTAATTACTTTGATGCATACTTCAAGTCTCCCATTGAAGGGTGTTAGCTGTAGTTAGCTACAGGCTAACTGTTCAAGAACTAGGAGCTTGTATTCCCATCTGGGGGAGTCTTGTAGAGCTCACGACACGTGACATGGTTGTACTGACAACCTTGTTGGCACCTTTCAGGCAGGGAAACAGCTAAATAGAAAAACAGTGATGGTCAGGGTGTGTTGTGCTGGAAGAGAAAGTGGTGGCTGTCTGCATTGTTCAGGATGTGGAATGGCCAGGAGAGCAGCAGGGGTTGCTGCTAAAACCAATCATGCCCTGCCTGACCTCGGCGACATGCTGGCTGTCTGACAGCCTCTGAGGCTGAGCCCTTTTGGGAGAGGGCAGGAGCAATAAAGTAAGAAAAAAGGGTGAGAGAGGGGTCACTAGACTCAGCCTCTGGGAAATTTCCCTTTCAGTGAGAAGCAAGGAATGAGCGGTCCTGGCAAGTTCAAATACAGTCATGTCTCTGAAACAGGATGTGGCTGAACCCCTGCCACATGCAGAATAAAAATGAATCAGATCTTGGCACACGATAAGCAGAAGCAAAATACCCACTGACAACTGGAAGGTAATTTTGGCCTCAGCTGTTACGTTTTCTAAGCAAGACGCACAAGTCTGTAGCATGACTACCTCCCTCTATGAAGCAAACCTGTTGGATTTGGTAATATTTTCAGGGGTGTATTTCTTCACCTTCAATATGATGAAACATGAAGATGTGGAGGAAGTGTACGTCTACCTAATGCATAATGGCTATGATACAAAAGAAAGCCAAATTTTGCCATTCTCATTTTATGTCGTTTTACAAGTTTTGTGCAATTTGGCTGCTAAGAGCAGAAAGCAAACAAAAATTGCCACAAAAGCTTCTGAGAAACAAACAGCTGCATGGTCTCAGTTCCACAGTTAAAGCTAAGAGGTTTTTTACATTAAGGTTCAAACTTCCTAGTTTTTGTATAAAATCTCTGCAGTCCTTTCTCTGCTGACTGATTGTTGTAATACTTTACAAATCAATTAACTTACATATTAATTTCAAAGATCCTTCAAAATACAGCAGCTGATGTAAAAATCTCTGTGTGTATGTTCCTGTTCCTCAAAATTATGAAGTCTTATATTCAGTAAGTCGTGCGGAATGTATGTGTTTTTCTCAGAAATGTTTATGCAAATTAGTCATCTTTCCATTGCTGTTGCTAATAGACAGCCTTTTGCTTAACAGATGCTCAAAACAAAATGTATTCTTTCAGAGACATTTGTCCTATCTTATAAAGTAGGTGGTATCTTGTAATTTGTGTTACGAGTGAGAAACCTTCTGGAAACTCAAAAGCTGCAATTTGGAGTATACTTAATGGCTTCTTGGCTTTGCTAAGCTGAGTCTATACCTCTCTCTCACACTCCATGAGCTCCCAGATTTGACCAAAACTTGGCAAGAGCTGTAAGCCCTGCCTGCCACAGCGCTGTGGTTTGCTGGGCGATATTCTGCCTCTGTGATGGGAGCTGGCATCCTAGCAGGAGAAAACTCTGCCTCACACAGAGACAAGTTGAGGTCTGCTCACACCAGGCCCCACACCTGGTGCTCCCTTCCCCCTGAGACCCAAGGACCACTGTCCTTCTCGGTGACATACTTGCAAGGCAGCAGCTCTCCTCTTCAGCTTCATTAGAAGCCTTAAGGGCTTCATTTTGTAAAGCAGGGCTTCATGCCACTTGAGAGATGCTGGTTGGATCTTCTTGGCAGAGGTGAAACACAACTTCTGTGTGAGATGAACATTACCTAGAATGAAACCCAACTGAAGGAAAACATCTCAGGTCTGGGTCCCAGTTTCATGAGTGGTGTTTAAAGAAAGTGAAAAGCAGTTCAGTTTACTTTAATTAGAAACCCTTGAGAAAAAATCGGTCTATGATTTTAGTTTCAGAGGCTAGTCCATGGCCTGAGGGTGACTTGATTTGATTCTGAGAAAGCAATTTAGTCTGGCAACAGTTTGCAGCCTCAGCCACACTGAAAAACCTTGTGAGCCAACGGGAGGGCTTTAAATAAAGTAAAAGTTTTCTAAAGGGAAAATAAGGAACACAGTCTTCATTCAGATCTTTCATCTTCCCCATGAACTTTTGCATTGAGTTTCCTATAGTACACTCGACTGCTTTCTGAGGCAGTTTTTAATAGAAGTGGGCTTTTTATTAAAACTTTTTTTCTCCTGCTATCTCACTTTATTAAAACGATGTTTTGTGCTCAGAACAAAAAAATCACACAAGGACAAAACATGCAGGGAGTCACTGAGCGGTGTGTGAAAAGGCCCACAGTTCTTCATTTTGGTGAATCAGAAGCAAAATTTATCTATTTTGCAGTTAGTTCTGCTTCAGCAACCAAAGGAAATACAAACTGCGATCAGTTCAGATTTAAAAATCTGAGGCAATAACAGGAATTGTGCAAAGCAGTGCTCCAGGCTGGGAGTCACACTCAGATACCAATACTGAATTCACACAGCCACTTACTTGCTGCTGCATATTAATAATGCATATTAAATGGTATTGCATAGATAAGCACCACACTGTTTTTACTGCAACCCACTGCTCTATGAAGCAAACATGTTGGATTTGGTAATCTTTTCAGGGGTGTATTTCTTCACCTTCAATATGATGAAACATGAAGATGTGGAGGAAGTGTACGTCTACCTAATGCATAATGGTAACACAGTTTTCAGCTTATATAGGTAAGTGAAGGTCCATGCCACTTTAATGGAAAACACATGTTTGCACAGATGTGACAGCTTGCTCACACTTCAAGGAACATGAAATTGTTCATTTTTTGAAGAAAAAATCTAGGGTAAAGTAACCAACAAAGAAAATATATTGTATTTTGCCCTCTTCAACTTGCGAATTTGGGTCATACTTGCCACAGATCCTGGACCTAAAATTCAGCCTTGATCACAAGTTCCTCAATGCTCAGGGAAAAGTAATTAGCACTGTAAGTCAGGGTTGGAGCCCAGTGGTAACATGCTGTCGTTCTGCTAAAACATATCTTCATGCTTATTTTGCCTGTCAGACTAGTAATAGTCTTGCTAAAGATTAGAGGAGAGCAATTTACTTTAAAGGTGGAAAGCATTTAAACTGCAGTAGCAGGGATGAGTAAGAAGCAGAGGTCCTCCATGTACTGGCTTTGTTACCAGTAGCACACTTGAAATAAGAAGTTTCTGAACTCTTTATGCTAGCTGGAGGATCATCAAGAATAGGATTCACTTCTAGCTTATCAACTCCTACAAGGACCAGGTCAAGAAGGTTGTAGCCAGATGGATATCTGAAAAAAATACGTATTTTGAAAAACTATTACTTCTTTAATACCAACCAGGAGTCTGATGCCAAAACATAGCTTCTCTCCCAAGGCTGAACAGACACAAAAGCTTAGATTGATCCCATTGGATTTTAGGCACTTAGACGACAGTAGGTTCACTTAAGCTATCAAGGTTTCTTCAACAGCCCATACCTGAAGCACCACCAAAGACTGCTTCATTCCCAATAGATCTTTCCTGCAAAAGAAAAAGTGCCCTTTTTTTTTCACCCTTGAAGTATTGATGTCAGAAAAGGCAACAGGCGGAAGAAAGGGAACGAACACTCATGGAAAGCCAGCACGTTAGCCCCCATTGGATGTATCTACGTTCCAATGAAAGGTCTCAGGATGGACTGAGCTACCTGTCTCTTCCCACTGTCTGGGCTGGGAGCACAGGGGCTCAGCTCACATGAGACTCCTGAGTTGGAGTCATTTAAAATTAGCTGGGACAAATTCAAATGAAAAAAGAGCATCACAGGAAATCTAGAGTGTTGTGATGAATGAGTGGAGTTCAAATTTAAACAACAAGTTTGTTCCTGTGTCCTGGAACAAAATACAAGTTAAACTTCCTGAATTTCAGAAAGAATGAAATGATGCAATTTATTAAGGTGCAAAATTTGACCCGGAGAACAGATGCAGAAAGATGCCAAAATTTCCTCATAAAGCTGAAAAAATGCTGGCAGGCCTTTCAAGGAAGTTTTGCTCAGGATAGCAATGCACTTTCTTGGGTTCTTTTTTTTTTTAAAGTCGTTTGCTTGATCATTGTTGAGAAACAAAAAGCTGACTTGTTAAAATATTCATCCTTAGCTATGAATCAAAAGGGAAAGCAGACACTTCAGGAAACAGTGCAGTGCTAAAACTTGCCAAGGGAGATGAAGTCTGGCTGCGAATGGGAAATGGAGCCCTCCATGGGGACCATCAACGCTTCTCTACCTTTGCTGGGTTTCTTCTTTTTGAAACCAAGTAAAAAAAAGGAACAACACAATAGATGTTTATCTGAAGAAACTTATTTTTGGAACTGGTACTTTTCTCTGGACTGTGGAATAGCATTACAAAATTGAAAGATCAAGAAGGCTTGTTTTGATGCAACGCTTTGATATTTGTGTATCAGAGGTGAGCTAAATACATAAGGTAGTTGACACTCTTACAGATTGGCAGAAGATGTATTGTCATCCAGGTTGTATCCAGTGAATCATTAAATATTGCAATTGCTGTCTTGTCCAAAGTGACTGAAAAACAAAGTAAAAGGAGTTTAAATAATTTACAGAGCAGTTTGCGCAGTAAATTTTGTCTGTAAATATACTTTAGTTACACATGTCAGGAATTGAACAATTGTTTTACATTTTTCTGTTCATTTATTCAGTTCTTATTACATGTTCATTTAAGTTTGCATCATGGAAACAGGCCTGAATGTAAGTAGGCTCAGCTGAGACCAGATTTAAAGAAAGATGTTTTTACTGGACTAGAATGAACTTTACAAATAGAAGAAAAAAAATGTGAAAATAAAGATTTCAAGGATTCAGGTTTATTGCATTCGCATCTCAAACCTCTGAAGATGTAACTGGTGTCATTCTTCATAGATTTTTAGCACATATTTATGCTCTCTCTCTCTCAAAAGAAGAGTGGTAGTAATTCTTGCCTTAGCAGCAGCTTGAAGCTAAGGTAATTTAGCTTGCAGTGTATTGGGGATCAGACAGGGGAACAGTAATGTTTCTTCCTAGCCTTCTAATTGTTAAAACTTGATGTAACTGAATGCAAAGTGTCACAGCAGATGCATATATGCTGAAGAAGGTGGGATATGCCAACACCATAGAGAAACACAGGTTTTGTGGTGCTTGGAGCTCTGAAGGATGTACCTTTTAATATTGCACACCTACTTAACAGTGAAGTTGTTGATACAGTTTTCTTACCAGCTTTCCAAGAACCAGTATTTCAGGAAAAGAGCTTGCAACCTGGCAAAGCAGCAGCTAACCCAGTTCAATATTTAACCAGTGAAAGCAAACAGTGGCTGGCTCAGAAGTTCTGGTCACAGTAAACTGGGCCATTCTTCAACACTAATATTTGCCACCGGCTTTTCAATATTGGGGTACCTGAAATCCTGTCTTGCATTCTTTCCATCAGAATCAGCATCAAATATTCTAAGACAATACTGAAGTTTGAATATATCTTCTGCACATTCTGGCTCTCCACACACAAACTAATGAATTATAAAATTAATTTTAGCAGACATTACATTTTAACCAGACATTACTTGCCATTAATGTCTAACAAGCAGGTGGGGTTAAGAAAAAATTTATTTGAAATTATTTTATGCTAGATACAGATACTAGTAGCATGACACTACAGCAAATGAATCAAAATCTGTCCTATGAAATCATTATGTCCTTGTATACATTCCTGGTGTATGTAAACCACGCCTTTTGATGAAAAATGCATGTTGATACTTGATGATTATGACATGATTTTTTATTTTATGCATCAACCACTGGAAATATTAGCTTTAATGAACTGTCATCCAATGAGTTTTATTGTTTCTTTATGAACTTGGGTCAGCTTTGCACCACGCAGGTTTTCAAAACCTGAGACCACGCTGTTTTAATAAGCATTTTAGTAAAATTCTGGCATGCCTTCAAACTAAACCTCACCCACCAGGTAATCAGCTAATGTTATTCTTTTGGAATAAGTGCACAACTTGTATGAGATATACAGCATCATGAGCTAATGTTCACAGTAAGAAAAATCTTGAAAAAAGTATTTCGTGTTGTGTTAGGAATGTTTGCTTACATTGTAACATATACATTTATTTACCAAATAAAGATTAATAATCATAAACTATACTGGTTTGTTCATATCTATATGTACCGAGGACCTTACCACTTGGAGACTATGGAGATATATTCTTAATAGGCATTTCCTAAGCATTCATTTTGCTACTGAAGGGGAGAAAGCCAGCACTAAGGGTAAAAATAAATATATTTTAGATGTGTGTATATATATACATAAAATTTAAACCCCTAAGGGTTCCTTTGGGGACTTAATTTTTCCTTATAGCATGGCCATTTTAATCCAAATTGATTTAATCTGAATTAATCCAATAATTACCAAAAAATTTTGGTCAGAATAAAACATATAGAAGCTATGATACCTACATTCATTTTAAGCTCCTTTATATTATCTCTCATAATGGCTATGATACAAAAGAAAGCTAAATTTTGCCATTCTCATTTTATGTCATTTTACAAGTTTTGTGCAATTTGGCTGCTAAGAGCAGAAAGCAAACAAAAATTGCCACAAAAGCTTCTGAGAAACAAACAGCTGCATGGTCTCAGTTCCACAGTTAAAGCTAAGAGGTTTTTTACATTAAGGTTCAAACTTCCTAGTTTTTGTATAAAATCTCTGCAGTCCTTTCTCTGCTGACTGATTGTTGTAATACTTTACAAATCAATTAACTTACATATTAATTTCAAAGATCCTTCAAAATACAGCAGCTGATGTAAAAATCTCTGTGTGTATGTTCCTGTTCCTCAAAATTATGAAGTCTTATATTCAGTAAGTCGTGCGGAATGTATGTGTTTTTCTCAGAAATGTTTATGCAAATTAGTCATCTTTCCATTGCTGTTGCTAATAGACAGCCTTTTGCTTAACAGATGCTCAAAACAAAATGTATTCTTTCAGAGACATTTGTCCTATCTTATAAAGTAGGTGGTATCTTGTAATTTGTGTTACGAGTGAGAAACCTTCTGGAAACTCAAAAGCTGCAATTTGGAGTATACTTAATGGCTTCTTGGCTTTGCTAAGCTGAGTCTATACCTCTCTCTCACACTCCATGAGCTCCCAGATTTGACCAAAACTTGGCAAGAGCTGTAAGCCCTGCCTGCCACAGCGCTGTGGTTTGCTGGGCGATATTCTGCCTCTGTGATGGGAGCTGGCATCCTAGCAGGAGAAAACTCTGCCTCACACAGAGACAAGTTGAGGTCTGCTCACACCAGGCCCCACACCTGGTGCTCCCTTCCCCCTGAGACCCAAGGACCACTGTCCTTCTCGGTGACATACTTGCAAGGCAGCAGCTCTCCTCTTCAGCTTCATTAGAAGCCTTAAGGGCTTCATTTTGTAAAGCAGGGCTTCATGCCACTTGAGAGATGCTGGTTGGATCTTCTTGGCAGAGGTGAAACACAACTTCTGTGTGAGATGAACATTACCTAGAATGAAACCCAACTGAAGGAAAACATCTCAGGTCTGGGTCCCAGTTTCATGAGTGGTGTTTAAAGAAAGTGAAAAGCAGTTCAGTTTACTTTAATTAGAAACCCTTGAGAAAAAATCGGTCTATGATTTTAGTTTCAGAGGCTAGTCCATGGCCTGAGGGTGACTTGATTTGATTCTGAGAAAGCAATTTAGTCTGGCAACAGTTTGCAGCCTCAGCCACACTGAAAAACCTTGTGAGCCAACGGGAGGGCTTTAAATAAAGTAAAAGTTTTCTAAAGGGAAAATAAGGAACACAGTCTTCATTCAGATCTTTCATCTTCCCCATGAACTTTTGCATTGAGTTTCCTATAGTACACTCGACTGCTTTCTGAGGCAGTTTTTAATAGAAGTGGGCTTTTTATTAAAACTTTTTTTCTCCTGCTATCTCACTTTATTAAAACGATGTTTTGTGCTCAGAACAAAAAAATCACACAAGGACAAAACATGCAGGGAGTCACTGAGCGGTGTGTGAAAAGGCCCACAGTTCTTCATTTTGGTGAATCAGAAGCAAAATTTATCTATTTTGCAGTTAGTTCTGCTTCAGCAACCAAAGGAAATACAAACTGCGATCAGTTCAGATTTAAAAATCTGAGGCAATAACAGGAATTGTGCAAAGCAGTGCTCCAGGCTGGGAGTCACACTCAGATACCAATACTGAATTCACACAGCCACTTACTTGCTGCTGCATATTAATAATGCATATTAAATGGTATTGCATAGATAAGCACCACACTGTTTTTACTGCAACCCACTGCTAGGGTATGGCTCCTTGTTTTTAACATGTATTTTTTGCTGGCCAACTTGCCATTTCAGTAGTTTGCTGGCTTCAGATCATCAGCCTAATCTCTTGGTTAATTAGAATATCTGTTTCTCTGTCATGCCTGTTTATGTCTTAGTTTCTTGAAATCCAATTTTTCAAAGTGGATTTAATGCTCATAAAATGCTGCCCTCACCTCCCTGAAACTGAAATCATTTAATATGGTCCTGACTCCCAATGTTTCTGCCACAGAGTACCCATTGTAATGGTGCATGACAAGAAAAAAGCAGGTGCAAAGGGCTGCTCAGTTAAACCATAGCAAAACCCAGACATTATCCAGTGAGTGATTACGGTATTATTTGGATGTGATAAACTAAACAGCATCAGGTAAAGTGAAAGAAGGCGACACAACAGAAATTGCCTGTTCCTATTCAACACAAACTCCAAGACCCAAAGGTGAGAGGGGACAGATGAAACTGAAAATCATTTAAAGAAATGCAGTGTCCCAGTAACATGATGATATCTGTAGCAATAAACTTTCTATGGAATAGTGTCTCTAAGGGACACGGATAATAAACAAAACAAGACAGCTTCATTTGACTGAAAATGCACATATTTTTCTCCCTGACATTTCTTGTGAGTGGTAGCATAGCAATGGATACAATCAGTGCCTGCATTACAGGACCAGGTGTCTACCTGGAAAATAAAGGTTATTCTGGCAACAGACCTGTTCTGTTTGTTATTGCATAGTTAGAATAAATTCTGCATTCATATTTGCAACCACTACACATTTCTGTAGCCCAACTAATTTGAAGAAATAAATAAAATGAGCCTGAATTTATTTTGAGGGCCTCTTCGCTCTGTCTCCTACCTGGTAACTTGAAACACTGGGAGCAAGACATAAGTTTGAAAAGCTGTGTTAATCCAATGCGTGTTTCATCACCTCTCCTGGAGGGATGTCCATTCCTGTGAGCAGCCTAAACAAAAACAAAACGACCAAGGCCTCCATTCAAATGTGGCTTCTTTTCTGGCAGGCTGCAGTAAAAGAGTAACTGTGCATGAATGCAAGCTTTATTAAACCTGGTCTGATTTAACCAAACACAAGTCTGTGTGCTCTGTGCAGGGGGAATGGTGAAGGCGCCAGGAAGACAGGAGACATTTCTGGCTGAAGCTCCATGACACCCCTGGTCAGCGCAGAAGGCTGCTGGGCTGACCATGGCCTCCACAGTGACAGCCTTAACTTGTGCCACCACTGACCTAACAGCTCCGCACTGGTGAGCTGTGAGCGTCGCGATGTTGATTAAAACTTGTATTTATTTAAAAACCCGGTGGCGTACTTTCCACGAGCAGCCATGCCAGCCCTGTCCTGACCAGATTTAGCAGGGGCTCCTAAAGATGTCACTCCAGCTGTCGGCTCCTTCGCCGAAGGAGAGGCTACAGCTGCTGCTGCAGGAGCAACGGAACCAGACAGCCTAGTTTAAAGGCACATCTGGTGAAAAAACCCCAGTTTTTATCAGGTCTTCCTCTGACATCCCGCAGGTGACCCGGGGAGGCCAAGGTGCCCACGGCTGCCCCAGTACGGGGCAGGGGATGGGCACTGCTGTTCACCGCCATTTAAAGCACGACAGCTGAAGCCGAGGAAGCTTGCCGAACACTGGATGTTGATTTTCACATTCCTTGCCGTCTGCCCGAGCCCAGGCAGCAAGGAAATGCCCATCTCCTGACTAAAACCCAACTGCGGAACGGAGACAAGGCCACCCTCGGTGCAACACGGGCGAGTCCGCTGCTCAGGAGACGCGGGGGACAGGGAGGAAACTCAGACGCGAGGGCCACAAGCGCCTCCTCAAGCCCCTCAGGCAGAATAAAGCCAAGTACAAGAGGACGTGGCACAGCACCCTCCTCCCGAGACACCTTCGCGCCGAGGCGCCCGTCCCTGCAACCGCGGCCGTGTGGGCCTGCGTGAGATAGGCGGGGATCGATATCTCGGCGCTCGGCAGGCGGCGGCCGCTATGGCGCTGCGCGGATTGCAGGTGCTGGAGCTGGCCGGCCTGGCGCCGGCGCCGCTCTGCGGCATGATCCTCGCCGACTTCGGGGCCCAGGTGGTGCGGGTGGACCGGGCGCCCCGCTCCGGCATGGCCACCGACGTGCAGGGCCGCGGCAAGCGCTCCTTGGCCCTCAACATTAAGCTACCGGCCGGCGCCGCGGCGCTGAGGCGGCTGTGCTGCAAGGCGGACGTGCTTATCGAGCCCTTCCGCCACGGTGAGGCGGGATGGGCCGTGAGGGGCACCGGGGCAGGGCTGTGGGAGCGGTGCGGTCGGGGCCCGGGAGCAGCTTCCCGGGTTGCGTGGCGTATGCGGGAGATCGGGTGCTTGGCGGCTGAGGGGCCATGGGGTGCGGCGCTGAGGGGGCTCCCGTCCGCCGCTGACCTCGTGAGACGCATGGCGGGCAGTGGGAAGGGGGCGGCTGCCGGGGGCGTGTTTCGTGTTGCCTGGGTGAAAAATGCCCTGAGACGGACCGGGGCTTGTGAAGTGCAGCAGCCCTGCAGCAACACCACAGGGAAGAAGCCGTGGAAGGTGCTCGGCCGGGGCCGTGCCCCACTGACGGACGCTCTGAACGGACAGTTGTGGACGGCCCCGGGGGATACCTGAGGCGAGGAGTCATGCATGAGCTTGGGCACCAGCCCTCCTGCAGTGATTTTCAGGCCTGCTGGTATAATTCAGCTCACATTTGTAAGGTTAGCGTTTGGGTAAGATGGAGCAGGTAGCGGTCCGAGTCTCAGAACTTACGATTCCCCTGAAGACAACAGATCTAATGTGCTGTCTTCATTTGTAAACCGTGTGCAGGCCCTCATCTGATGTTCATGCATGACCTGTTTCAGTAACCCTGCTGTTCCTTGAGGATCCTGTTCTATTATGAAGAGTATCATCAAGGTCAGGTTGGAGGGAGCTCTGAGCAACCTCATCGTTGCAGGGGGGTTGGACTAGCTGACCTTTAAAGGTCCCTTCCAGCCCAAATCATTCTGTGATTCTATGATCATGCTTCATTGAGGAGCTAGCTGAAGTGTTTTGGGGTTTCTGCAGTCGGTAGAGAAACAGAGGGTTGTCTCAGTTAAACATCACACATTATAAACAGGCTTACATATCCTGTGCCACGGATAACGCTCCTCATTCTGAAAACAGGATTTTATGATTGTGTTGTTTTTTACCTTAAGAATTTTTTGTTTTGTTCCACAAAAGCTGTGCAAACAAAATTAAGACATTAAATTCCATTTTCATTGTAGCTAGTTTCCCATTTTCTAGTGGGATTTTTTGTCTTATCATGGAAATTTCTGTTTTCTTTGATTTTATAGGCACTTTTTTTTTTTAATCTGGAAGTCAGGTAATTTTGTAACTAGGCATGAGGTTTTAAGTGCCTGTAACTGAACTAGGCAGATCTGCGTGAACCAATGAGAAGATGAGGGCCGAAGCGGCAGGAGAGTTTCTTTAAAAACACACATGTGCCATTCACCTTCCAACAACGACTTTGTGACACCAGGGGCTATGTTGGCTCCCAGTTCTCACTTGCACTTTTGAAAATCTTGCTCTTTACCAAATTTCACTGCTTTCTCCTTGGCTTGAATCACTTACCACTGCCCAGTAAGTAATACAGTAGAAATACATCTTAAGGAACTTGAACATCTAGTAATATTGTGGACTAGTCTGTGCGACAAGTTGCAGTAATGGATTCTGAGGTGGAATATGCATTGAAGTTATGTTATCCCTTCCCCTGCAAAAGGTGTCTGCCTGCAATACCAGTATAGATTATAGGGCAAAGTCTGGACAAGCTGCACTAAGCCAATAAAAACTTGTCATGTATTTGCAACTTGAATTTGTATCTTTTAAAACCACTATTTTAGAAGGGCAAGATCAAAATTTGAGCCTTGGTTACTGTAAACCCATGCTGACCAAACCTACATTTAATTGATTTGTAGAAGTTCCTTATTCTAGACACATTTTCCTTTGTGCAGTTGTTGTAAATCATTCGTGGAGTAGTGGCATGGTCCATTTGCACCAGTGAGTTAAAAGATACAGGAACACAGTGAGTACTGGGAGGCTAATACAGTGAGGAACATATATTCCAGTGAAAGATAGAAGCAATTTCAGGTCATTTTAGTGTGGAAAACTTATGCTCTTTCTCTTTTTTTTTTTTTTTTACAAGCCTTTGGAAGCTTTCTCTCTCATTCAGCAGTAACATGGTTTACAGCAAGCTGTCTGGCAATCTTTTGGGGAAGTAAAACAGGAAAAAAAGCTGAAAAAAAAAAGGAACCTAAAGCTTAATTTCCACTTAATTGACCTGTATTCAAATGTATGCAGTATGTTGGTAATTTATAATATTCTGGCTGTTCACATTGTAATATGGATACTGAATTGGAATGTAATACTTCATAAATTACAGTTCAGTTCTGTTGTATACTTTAACTTTGAACCATGTGTATTTTGAGTCTTACTAAAAATAAACCTGAATTAGGATTCTGTGCCTTTGTCTTTTTAAGGTGTCATGGAAAAACTTGGACTTGGTCCAGAGGTACTTCTACAGGAGAATCCCAGACTCATCTATGCTAGACTTACTGGGTTTGGCCAGTCAGGAAAATATGCCACGTCTGCAGGTCATGACATCAATTACTTGGCTTTATCAGGTAGGCTGTAAAATTTCCCGTCAAGTAAAGATTTTTCCCCCTTAAATCAAGACTCAAGAATTTATTGAAAGGTTACCTGCAGATAGCTCAAATTGCCTGAGGTGCAGCCTGATGAAGCAGCTGGGCAAATCTGATGCACCTCTCAGTGAAAGGAGGGTTTCCTTGGCTTCCTGTACGCTTTTCTGTGCTCCTTTCTCTCCAGTCAGCTCTGGTGCTTGCTGAACTCCTCTGTAAGCTCCCTCGCAAGTTAAAACCTGGCCAGGGGAAATCGGGATGTTTTTCTGCCAGGTTACTGAGGTAAAGCAGGTCATTAAGGGGTCCAACAGACATAAAAAGTCAGCACAAGAAAGGAAATATGGGTTGGATGGGCTGTTTGTTTTGGCAGCAGCAGTGAGCTGTTAGGCTGGATCCCCACATCTTCTCAAGCTGTACAGTGTTTTCCTTCCTTTGTGCTATTTTACCTGAATGAAGTTTTTCTCTTTGAAGTGAGGACTGAAGCTTGTATGCAGTTTTGTCTTTCTTCAAGGCCTCTCTCCTAGAAAATCTGTGTTCTTATAATCCCAAAAGGGCAGCAGATTATTTTGTGTGTTTGTGACCAGCTTTTTCTGAGAGAACAAAACACTAGGCAGCCTAAGCCATTTGAGCTCATGTGCTGTTCTGCTGTAAATATCTCTCCATTGATACCAACCAAAGGGAAAGTAGGCTTAAGATAAAGTGGCAATGCTGTGTTTCCTTAGGGTGTTGTAGACAGTGTGCTGGTTTTAAGTGTCATGTTTCTACAAGTATGCAGTAACAAACAATAACAAAATTACCCAGCTATGGTGGTAGCATTCAGTGTGTCCTGCATGGCCCCATGTGCTGCTGGTCTCACTGTTGCTCTCTCTGAAGCTTCTCTGAGACTGTGAGGAGGGAGAGACAGTGGCCCAAAACTTCTTGGCTTCCCACTGGATAGAGCATTTCTTCTAGTCTCAGCAAAGGGCCAGGGCAGAGGCACTGTGAATGTTGTGATCCAGTATCACCTGCTACGGGGAGTCATTGCGTTGTGGAATTAAGTTTCTTCAGGGATGGGTTCAGTCTTCTCTTATTATGTAGGATTGTCAGAGAATAAAAAAGAGTAAATAAAAGATGCCTCGTTTGAAACACTTTTGACTTCATGTCCAGATGATTTCAAAGTATTATGATACTTTAATTTGTTATTAGCATATGGAAAGAGTCAGTCCAGATGCGGTATAGTCCATTGCTACCTTAGATTGTGGTATGTTCTGTTTACAAAAAAAAGTGTTTTTTTCTCTGGAGCTGATTTAATCAGTAGTATTTTGGTTAGTGTTACCTTCCTAAAATTGAATTATTTTACTTGAAATTTCACAAGTCAAGTTTTTATGACTGTTTAAAGGAAATAGGACAAGGTGTTTGGGAGGTATTATTCCTCAAAATAAGATCTCGTATCCTGAGTATTTTCCTCATGAGCTTTTGCTTTCTTTAACTAAAAAATGGCTTGCATTAGAAACCTCAGACATAAATTGGTATGTTAATCTGCTGGTGCCTGTGACAACCTTTAGACTGTTAAAAGTGAGGTTTTAGTTAGAGACAGGGCTTTATGCTTGCACTTTATACTGTGCAGTCAGTTGTTTGCACTTAGGAAGTGCACTGGACCATTAGCTAACCAAACAGTGCATCAGAATCGTGCAGTTCTCAGCAAATTTTGACTATATATACTGCAAATCTCGTACCTTGGTCTATAGGCTTAGGAGAGGCATGATAATACTGCGGAGTTTCTTGCTTGCCCGAAGAGGATCGCTATGAGGGAACTGCAAAGGGTAAAGTGACAGTAAAGAGGTTGTTCAGGATGGCAGGGAAATGCTAACAGAGAAATGCTCTGTCTGAAGTAAACTGACTTAGCCTTCGCTCTATTTCCTTTCATTTCTGCATAATTTCTGGCATAGACATAGGTGCCGTGTGTCTTTGTTGCATGTAATCAGAGGTAACCTTTCTGTTATTTGCCCATTCCTCTTAGATGCAACCTTTTTTTTCCCAAAGGTAGTTGAAGAGGGGGGATAGGACTGAAGTGCAGCTGTTGATGTGAAATCCTTTGTTATGGTTATTAATTCATGGATTATATGCATAGAAGACTGTGCATCTGCATTTTTACTTTAAAAGATTCAAAGAACAGTTTACCTAAGTTCCTTTGAGACTTGTTCATAATGCCTATTAAGTTCTTACGGGGGAGCTTCTATGCATGAACAAAGTACTAATATAGAATTATTTTACACAAGTTTTTTTGGATGAAATTTTATCCCTATATAGCCACATTGTAAGTGGTTTATCTGTGAGACTTTTATTAATCTCTTCAATTAAACGCATCTTCACTAATACGATTTCATATATTCTATTCTTTTATGAATTAAAGAGTAACTATTTGCTAAGATACAGCTGAGTAGAGACAAAACTGTTGGTAGAAGTTTGCTTTATCCCTTGTTTACTTGCATAGATTGAAAAGATGAAACTTTCATTGTAGAAATGTAGAAATAAGTGTTTATGATTAATTTTAGACTTGTGTTTGCTATGTTCGCTCTACTGTCAGGTGTGCTGTCAAAGCTGGGTAGAAAAAATGAAAATCCTTATGCACCTGTAAATCTTCTGGCTGATTTTGCTGGCGGAGGTGTCATGTGTGCAGTGGGCATTATTACAGCCCTTTATGAACGTACGAAATCTGGCAAAGGGCAGATCGTTGATGCAAGTATGGTAAGTTTGGTTTCAAGGAAGGTGGGTTTTCTTAGGTTTGCATGTTTAGTTTTTTTCCTACTCTAAGTCTGTAAAAGGGAGAAAATTGCAGCTATTCGTAAGGTTTAAAATTGAGAACTTCTGAAAAGGAACATAAATAAGCTCATAAAATGGCTATTCCTTAACCTCTAACCAGTTTTCATGTATCACAGTTGCCATAATATCCTTATGACATGGGACACATGGGACACAGGCTTTCCCCTGTGCCATTCCCTATCTTTCCATTTACTAATCTGCCGCCTTCACAACCTATTAGCTTTATATATTTGATGGCTAAGTTTGGTGTATAGAGATAGGGTGTATAATAAACAATTAACATTATGCGTAACAGCAAAAATGATGATCCTAATAAAATAAGGAATTGCATTAGCTTTATCCAAGATACAGCTGCTTATGAATTTGTAACAGGTCATGTCTTGTTAGAAACACTGTTCCCTCGAATAATTGCACTGCCATGGATTATTGCCAAGAAGCCAATTTCAAACAGTTTACGTTAATGTGCTGTAAAATAAATGAAAGGCTAAATTAACTTAATAATGAATACTATGGATCTTTTCACTGCAAGGCCACCCACTTACACAAAGAGGAAAAATACATGCTTACATTTGTCATTGAAACCTATATTATCTGCAAGTGTTTTTTCTCTCTCTCTATTTTTCTGTTTTTCTTTTTAAAGAGCATTACAGTTAAAATCTGACCTGCCTTTGAGGTGTTGTCATACAGTGAAGGCTATGATTTGAACTTAAATATAAATTGAAAAAAAATTAATTGAAAAAAATCCCTTTGAAGAGGTCTTGAAGGTAGCAGAATAGCAAGAGATGTTAGCTGTCTTGACTTGAGTAAATTCACATGACATTCTCAGAAGGAAGCCCTGGCATTATGGTCTAGCTATGAGATCAGTGCAAAACTGGTCTAATGTTTTTACCCCAACAATAGTTATTAGTAGTTGGTTGTCAAAATTAAGAACTTACAAGCTGGAGTTCCGCAGGCATCTGTTGAGTTTTTCAGTGTTTTTTCCAATTAGCTGAATGATGGATAAGCGATTGTGTTTAGTAAATTTACGGATGATATGCATGTGGGAAGAACTACAAGTATGTTGGACACTTGGATTAGAATTGAAAATGACATTTTCAAATTGGAGAAATGACCTGAAAAAAATGGGCTGAAATTCATGGAAACCACTGCTCTGTAGTTCTCTTAGGCAGAAACAATTAGCTGCACAAATGCAGTATGAGAACAATTGGCTAAAATACAATCCTGGGGGTTTGTAGTAGTCACAAGCTAAACATGAGTCAACAATATCATGCTGTTGTAAAACACACACACACACTGTATTAGGATGTATAAACAGGAAATAGAGCCAGCAAAGTTTCTGAAGTAGTTCTAATCTATTCAACATTTATAAGGCCTCAGGAAAATACTGTTTCTGATGCTGACGGTTGTCTTTCCAGAAAAAATGACAAATTTGAGGAAGTCCGAGAAACACAACAAAAATTATCACGAGTCTAAGAACATAACCTACAAAGGAAAATTGAAGATTTTGTATATTTGTGAAGGAAAAACTGTGAAGAATTGTGACAAGTCTTCAAATATTTAAAACTATATTTCTGGTAGTTTGGAGTATTAACTTATTTTCCCTATTGGTACTTCAAGCAATTAAAAGAATTTGTTAGGCAAAGAATAAACATAAGTCTACTGGTGTCCTAATGAGATCGCTGTCTCATTTGGAATGGAACGTGTTGTGGGTTTTTTTTTTAAGCCCTCAAAACTTCTCTCTTTCAATTTTTTCTTGTCTCATAATTGTGGGATTTACAGTTCCCTGCTGATGTTCCTGGTCTCCTGTGAAATGGATGGAATATGGTCCAGTATCACTGAATGTACTTTACCTGTGATTTTGTTACATTCCTTTCACTTGAACTGACTTTCAGTGAGTCATTTGATTAAAAACATACATGCAGCAGCAGCAGCAAAGACAGTTAAATAGACTGGGTTGATGAGCCTGGTTTTATATCTAAGTTTCTTTCATGGAAGTAGGTATTTTTAAAATCACAATACTGCAGCATTGCAGCTGTCATTTCATTTTAACGTTCTTTTTTATTTAAGAGACCTACTACTTAAGTTGCTGTACAGTTTAGGCAGTCTGAATATGTTAATGACTCTGACACATGGTGGAATTTTCTACAGTAGAAGAGGGAAAATGCATTTCTTTTTTAGAAACTTTGTGTCCTAGGATTACTTCTATTAAGTTTTCATCTTACTTCATCAGTTGTTTTCCTGACCACTTGTTTGTTTTTTTCTTTCTGTTTTTTATTGCAATGTCTATTTTTCTGAAGTCATCTTTGAGGTTAGTAATTGTAGATTGAGATCTGAATTTTTGCAATAGAAGAATTTTTAATTTATTTTTTATTTCTAATTATTATGCTGAAAGTTGAAAAATAGTTTGGGAGCATTCTTATGATCAGTAATACACACATGAGGAGCTCTTTTAATTAGTGAAACTAAACTGATACAAAAAGAGGTGGAGAGGATCGGGCCGAGGGCTAGATTTGCATCACCTATTCACATTGTCCAGTGTTATTGTTGCTCTGCATGAAAAGTAGGCACTGGGTCCTGCATTTCAGCTGTCTACCTCAGAATAATTAAATGCCTGGTCTGAACTGATTCATGTTAGTTGCTGTCCCTTCTCATTGACTCTGTAGGGATTGTAGGTATCTTACAGTGAGCCTGATAGTTCCCATACGCAGGGTAGGATGTGGAGTGGACACCACGATATGATACGATAGGCACAATGGGTCATCTTCAGTCTTGCACCACACTGGAATAGAGGCATGTGAGTCAGGGCCACACTTCAGACACAGAGCTTTCTGCCGATGGTAGGCATCTGACCAAGCATGACTCACTCTTTGTGAAAAGCCAACCACAGGAGAGGATGGTGGTAATGATTGCTTGCATAATAGTCTCATGGCAAGAGCATTTATCTGTCCAACAGGAGACTGGGGTTCCACGTTTTTCTCAGCCTGGAGGTATTCAAAACCAAAACTCCCACATCCTAGTGACATTCATCAGTCACGAGGATAAAGATTAGGTTGGTGTGGATTCATTTTCAGTTTTGTTTGAACTGTTTCACTCTGCAGAAGGAACACAAGACTGGTGGAGCAGACCGGTCACACAGTGGGGTGGTGCCTCTGGATTGTTGTCCCTGCTTCAGAGACTGCTGATGCTTTCAGCATGAGGGAGCCCTTAAGTGAAACACATAACTGTTACTGTAATCATTCTGTAATTAGGCTGAAGTGGAGTCTCTGCATGTTGTCCTTTTCATGTTTTAAAAGAAAGTGACCACATTAGTGTGCATGTGGTGAGCTTGCCTTTGGAGGTTTGGTGCAGATGTTAGATGCTTTTTCACTTGTCTTTGAATTACAGTGACCCTCAGGCAGATGCTAGGTGTCCAGTTGCCCAGCCAGGGATAGTTCTGAAGTCCCCATACCAGTCCAAAACAGATGTGCTATTTTATTTTAAGTGTTTCCAGTGTAGGTAGCACTGTACATAGGTGTTGTAAATACTTCCATCAGCACCAAAATCTAATTTGCAGTTAGAGCGTATTCTGATACTATCCTCATCTATTATTATCCTTACTTCCAATGTTTTTTGTGTATTTTTTTGTTAATATAAGCAGTGCAAGATCAGATCATTAGTAAAGCAAACACTATTGTGATACTCTTGCAATCTTTTTGCAAACATGTAAATGAAGGTATACAGTATTTTCTCATATGCAAGTACTGTAATTGACTTTAAAATACAACAAGTAGGGCAGAAGTATTTGTGTCCTTATGGCAGGTACTTGAGAAAGAGGCTAAGTATTACACATTAAATGAAGAAGCTTTCATGACTGCATACTTCAAAGATTTTCATGTTTTAAATTCTTGCTTAGAAAAGTAGAAACTAATAGATCTTTCCACATGAAAATCCAGTAGCTTTTTATTTTCATGCACTCTCTGTGCTTTTCTCTATAGACATTTCTAGGTTCATTTTACAGAGCTGAAAATCAAAATGATACTCAAAATAATACAGCTCAGATTTTACTCTGTTCACTGGGATGCTTCTGGCTATGTACTGTTACTGCCTCATCTTCTCTTACAGTTTTTCTCATGCAGTTGGAAGAAAATGGATTCTGCTGGTAAGCAAAACTGTAGGATGTGATTTTGCTTGGAAAGACTGGTGCAAGCTTGATAATTATTGAAAGGCTGAACAAACTGAATTTTCATCAGGTTGCACTCCACGTAGTCAAAATTTTAAGGAGCAAATTGGAACAGGATTAATCATGTTTTCTAGCTCTGTATTAATCAGACACTTGCCTATTTAGACATTGCCTTGCTGTGTACCTGCCAGTGATGAGAGTGGGAGAATAATTTTTATTTTAACTTAGTGATGGAAATGAGCTTCCCAGTGCCCATGGTATAAGAGAGCTTTAACCTCTGATTTCTTTCCAGTTTTCTTTTAAAAATGTCAGTCTTCTGTAAACTCAAAGAAGTTAATGTTAAGATAAAAATTTGATACTTACAGGACTGGTATAGGCATCTTGATTCCAGACATTTAGAAGGCTTGATGGCTGTCAGATAATGTTCTGTAAAACCAAGAAATTTGTTGCGTCACCTAAAAGTACTTACATTCTCTAAGTGAACTCCTAATGATTATAAACTTGCTAAACTAGGAAACTTTGTGCGTTAAAAGTAGGTTGTCCATCTGAAGCTGCATTTTTACATTTATGCTCCTTCTTATTCTCTAATTCTAGATGATTTCCACATATGCAATATAAACAGTAGTTGAAAATTTTAAGGAATTAAACTGCTTAACAGAGATTTTGTCATTAAAAATCTTAACCATGGACAGAACTGGTAGTAGTTTTTTGCTAGTTTTGTTTATCAAGAATTAAGGTTAATGTGCCAACTAATTTACTGAAGCGATTACTTTTTCCTGTAAATCTTCAAGGTAGAAGGAGTAGCATACCTAAGTTCTTTCCTGTGGAAATCGCAAAATTTGGGACTTTGGAACAGACCTCGGGGTGAGAACCTGCTGGATAGTGGTGCGCCTTTTTATGAAACCTACAAGACCTCTGATGGAAAATTTATGGCTGTTGGTGCTATTGAGCCTCAATTCTATGAAGAGTTAATAGAGGGTAAGTAACTTGGAGCAGTTGTTTCACATCAGCAAAGCATGGAATGAATTCTTTCATACTTTATTTTGATTCAAGACATTACTTATGTTGATTTCTTTGTAAAAGCCCAACACTTCTTGAAACTAATTGGGTAGTAGTGTAGCAGTTTAGTTGACTTTCTTCTTCTAGCAGTTGATTTCTTTCTTTTTCACATTACCTTCAGAAACTACACTTAAATTACAAGTTTTCTTCTGGAGTTATGGTAACGGTAGTCTGTGGTGTGGCTGGAGCACTAAACAACTGTTTTGGAATGCACTTTTTTCAAGGGATTGTGAATATACTTTAAAAAGGAGACATAATTCTTCGGTATTGCAAATCAATTTTCAGGCAATTTCAGTTATTTGTGCTGTAACTTTTTTAATAAAGAAACTATTTAAATTGTTTCAGAAATTAGTGTTCATTGGAAGCAGTTCATAATATTTCTCGATAGAACAGAATTTTTCTAGAAGCAAAGTCAGCTTTATAAGTTAATTTCCACCACACAATTTCAGATGCTTTTAGTGATCAGCTATGGATATAATTTTTATTGGTGGAGTAACTATTTTTGAAACTTCAGCTGTTAAAATCAAGCCATTTCTGTGCATTGCAAGAGTAAGGAATACTTTCGAACATGAAAATAAAGTTGTCCAATGTTCATACCCCAGTATAGGCAGATGAATTCATAGTTGCTGCTCCAATGCAACCTGTGGTGCTCCCAGAGAAGTTCTTTGCACATCTGTGGCTATAAATGACTGCTTCTCTGTGTAGCTTAACAAGGGGTGTGCAATTGCCTAGAATATCGAAATTGATACATGCTGATAAGTTAAAAGCCTAAGGCAGGTTCCTGGAGTGACTCAGAGACACGTCCAGCATTATGTGCTGCCTCCAGATCAGATGTCAAGTTTGGAAGAGCCATGTTCTTGGCTGAAGAAATTGTTACTTCTCCTTGTCCTGAGGACATTGGCCTGAGGACCTCATTGTCCTAAGAATAACTTGTTTACAAACTCCAGTTCTAAGCTACTCGATCTTGAAAAAGAAAATATAGTTGATTATTCCACACTTTGCAGTTCTTTGAAATGTTGTTCTCATCCAGTCCTTTGAGATTTTTTTGCTTGCAAGAGATGGAGAACAAAAATAAATGTAAAACTATGTCAAAGTAAAATGTAATCCCTTGCTCCGGAAGTTAGGAAATTTGGAATTCTGTTATATGTCTTCAGTGAGAATGTCTGTATTAAATACAAAGGAAAAAAGAAAAGAATAATGCTGCTTACTGAAATACATATATCTTTGGCTTAAAGTGATCAAACACTGGCTTGTAGTATTCACGATTGCAGTATTTTATTCTTCTTTAGAGATTAAGTTGAATAACTCTTAAGTTACACGAGTGGTATGGAATCTGTATTTGTTCAGAAAGAAAACAAATTCTGTAATGGAGTCTGGTCTTGGTTGCCCCTTCTTCTCAGTGAACGTTTGCTGGACACTCCAGCCTTCTCCTTCAATTGATGATTGCTACAGGGCAAGACTCAGGCTTTTCTCTCTCAACCAGCCAGACAGCTTATCTAGAAAGAAGCCTGTGATGAATACAGTGGTCAGGCACTACAGCATGATCACTGACTGGTCTCTGCCTTATTTAAATAACTCTCTACTGAGGAAAATCTGAAATTCTCTGTTTTCCTATTAGTTGTTTCTCAGAAATGTAGAGCATAAAGTTGGAGCAGCAACTATGAATTTATCTACCTATATTGGGGTATGAACATTGGACAACTTTATTTTCATGTTCAAAAGTATTCCTTACTCCTGCAATGCACAGAAATGGCTTGATTTTAACAGCTGAAGTTTCAAAAATAGTTATTCCACCAATAAAAAACTAGTGTATCTGTTTGTAAGTAGACTACAAGTCCGATCACAGCTGTGCCTGTGTTTCAGTCTATTTCTGTCATATTTAAAAATCCAGCATACAGACTGCAGTTTTCTAAGGAAAATTTGCTTTTTGCCTTTAATTGTGTCGCAGTCTTTGCTTGTTTCCAGTCAGTAATTTTTCTTTGCTTATTTTGTAGAAGTGTGGTGTTTAACGTATCAGACCAAACCCAAGATTTTTTCGTATTATTGCATTTGAAGTAAATGGGTTTTCTTCATTGTGTTTTAGGTGCATATTATGAATTGTTCAGATTTTCACATTGGAAATATTTGTTACCTTCAGTAGTTATGGTTGCAAGCTTTCTGAAGCAATAGTGCACTAAATTAGAACAGCAGATCCTGCTTGTGAGTTAGCGATTTTTTTCCTTTCTGAGATATCTATTACAGAAATTCAATTCAGAATTGAAGCCTTTGAATGTTACAGGGAAAAGCTGCTTGTGAGAATTGTATTTGTCTTTCACAAACCCAAGGAGCTTTGACTTAGGCTGAGTCGTCTGTTCAAGGCATTAATTCCCTACTTTGAAGTGGTTGTAAAATGGTATGTTCCAGTTATGATTTCCATAATTTTATTTCATACTTTCCCCCCATAATTCTGTTCAGTTCTGCTTGTGAATAATTTGGTGCTGTTCAGATAAAATGTATTAAAAAGCCACTTTATGTCTCTCTATCCACATTCGGAGAGTAGGTTGCTTTTGCCACTTGTGTGTAATGAGAACACAAGGATACGGGTGTTGCAGATGTAAGAGTTGGAGATTTTTGGAGCTGATCCTCCCCCTCTACTCTGCCCTGGTGAGGCCACATCTGGAGTACTGTGTCCAGTTCCGCGCTCCCCAGTTCAGGAGGGATGGGGAACGACTGGAGAGAGTCCAGCGAAGGGCTATGAAGATGGTGAGGGGACTGGAGCATCTCTCTTATGAGGAAAGGCTGAGAGCCCTGGGTCTGTTCAGCCTACAGAAGAGAAGACTGAGAGGGGATCTCATCAATGCTTATCAATATCTAAAGGGCAGGTGTGAAGAGCATGGGGCCAGACTCTTTTCAGTGGTGCCCAGCGACAGGACAGGGGGCATCTGGCACAAACTGGGACACAGGTAGTTCCACCTGAACATCAGGAAGAACTTCTTTACTGTGAGGGTGACAGAGCACTGGAACAGGCTGCCCAAGGAGGTTGTGGAGTCTCCTGGTCTGGAGATATTCAAAACCTGCCTGGATGCGTTCCTGTGCAGCCTGCTCCGAGGCCACCTACTTTAGCAGGGGGGTTGGACTGTGTGATCTCCAGAAGGGCCTTCCCACCTCCAGCATTCTGTGATTTGAAGAATGAAGAACTGAGAAAGGAACATGATTTCTGAATCATTTGTCACTGCTCACAGAATTCTGGTTAGCAGAAGTGAAACTAATTTCCTTTTGGTTTTGGTTTACTTCAGTGTTTCTGTGCAGAACTACGAACCAGTGCTGGACCAGAGTGCAGTTGAGGAATTCATGGCAAGGAATTCTGAATGGATTTGCAGAGGGAAGCTAATTAAGTTTAAGAAAATACAGCATCTTAGTTTGAGAAGCTTGTTGGCTTTGTAGATCATTCTCAGCAGGGAAAATTAAATTTCTGCTTACCACAAATTTATTATATTTTTTTAAAGAAAGGTTATATGAGAATCTGAAGCCATATAAAATAGTTAATGTAAATAATTCCTGTAGTAGCTCTAGTATTGGGGGTTGTACTCTGTGTTCACTACAGATTATTTGCTGTTAACAAACTTGCTGTAGTCCTTTTGCTTACATTAATTTTATTACTATGAAAGTCAGCCAATAAATAACTAAAATACGTTTACATCTTATGAAAAATCTGATGTAAGAAACATGTGCTACTAATGTTAAATCTCAATGTTTTGATAAAAAGAGACAGAATGTCTTCCAACTGACTTGTAAATTGCTTCTGCAGGCTTGTCTTGAGTTTTAGCAATACGTGCTTAGTATTGCTGTTGCCAGGCTACAGGAGGCCTGCAGAACAGAGTAAATCTTGTATATCAGGTGAGAAATAAAGGTTTGGTTCTGCGTTATCATGTGGTGTAAACTCAGTTGTGTAAGGTGAACTTAGTTTCAACTTACATTGATGTGAAAAGCACTAGCAGTCCCTGAAGTTCTGAGCATGTATTTGATAGTACTCCTTTCATACTGCTTTGATACTCCAACATTGTGTGACTTCTAACGTAAAGGAAGGAAAAAAAATTAAGAAGCACTTGAAAAACGTAGTTTACATCATTGTGAAGGAATTCCACAGGGCTCTTCATTTTGTGATTGTAAAGTATTGTGTACTGTATTAAAAATCTACTAACGTACTGAATTTAATACATTGATACTGAGATGTGCAAAGTGGACAAACAGTTTCCTCATTACATTTTAGGCACCCTCAGTTACACATAATGTTAGGTTTTATTTGAACTTACTTATCTTGATAAGCCTTAAACGTTGTACAAACACTATAGAGAGCCAGGTTCTTGCTTCACCAAAACATTTGCAATTGTGGTAATTAAATATGCAAACTTGGAGGACAGCTATGGATGCATTTGCAGGAATGCTCTGGGTGTGATCAACCTTTTGCTGAACTGTTACTTTCTAAAAAATTATTTAGTTTCAAAACTCTGAGCAGAGAAAAAAATTACTTAGTTACTTTAATGAAGATTCACTACTCTCTTGGAATATTCTAAAGTTCAATTCCCTCTCAGAGTGAGAATGAATAATGTTTAGAGAGAGAATGTGAGCGAGCAATGGCACATACATCTTACGGCTGTGGTTTGGGTCAAAATTAAGGATTCCCATACTAGGTGGTTCTATGCAGAACCATGTTGTGGCATGAACCACTGTGTTGTGGCAACATAATTCCAAAATCATTGTGCTGTGAACATACAATTTTGAAAAGAAAATTATCAAGATAAAACAAGAATATCCTGAACAGAGCTCTGCTCGGGATCCTTAATAATCTTTTAAAATAGTATGGCTGAAATACTGTAAGAAACTGTTTATTTCCAACATATACCAAAGCAACTTGCTGATTTATAGAATGAATTTTACTGTTTTCTCTCTCTTGAAATAGATGCCTAATTTTACTGCAGTTTGTCTAAGAAGTTCTGTAGAAATGGAGATTTCGATTTGTTGCATTAATAAATGATGTGAAGATACATGTCAATAAAGCTATAGCATTTAAAGGAGACTTAAAGCTATATAATTTTAAGGAGACTTAATTTTTTGAAAATCGTTATTTCAAAGCTGTACTAGGGTAGGCCACTGGGCTTTTCTAAACAAAAATCCCTAGATGAAAATTTGAACAAAGGAACTTGGAAACAAGTTGTGATTGCTTTAGCAGATATTCTGTGTCAAAGATACTTTGCTTTTGATTCTGTTGGGTGAAATCTGTCATCCTGTGGTATCCCAAACAATTCTGTGCTGTGTAATTGTTTCCGTGTTGACTCAGTTGCTCCTGCTGTGATTCTGCTAGTCTGCACCACAAATGGTTAGCACAAGCTGGAAAATGAGAAGCTGCAGTGCTTGAATGCTGTCAGTTCATGCTATTTAAAGTTGAAGTCTTTAGTGGTCAACGGAAAATGAGCACGTAATATTAAATTCCAGGTTCCGCATGTTGTTCTATTTTGCTGGAGCATGTACAGTTAGGTTCAGCCAACTTTCCATCTGGCCCCATCTTCAAATATAATTGTGTAATGGGATAATGGTAGAGCTCAGTTCATACTGGACAGGCTACTAGAACCCAAACTATAATTAATAAGCAAATAAATACTTATGAAACAATGTTTCCAATTGACAAGATTTCATGCATTGAGACAGAATCTCCGATAGTGTGTTGTTAATTAGCTTTACTTAATGCAGAAGTTAAATATGCCTCACCTCCTAGTTCTTATGTAAGCTATATATCGCTGTTAATCTTTAGTATTATACTTTGAAGATTAATAATCAAATCAATTTTGAAAGCATTGTTAACTTCTATTTAATTATGGGTGCTCAACCAGTATGAGTAATCTTCAGCTGATCTTTATTTAGGATGATATAAATGATTATGAAGACTAGAATGTAAGTTTAGTGATTTAAGGTGCACATGACTCGGTAACTCCCTAAGGACTAGTGCTTACTTAGCCTGACATCTGTAGGAATCTCTAATGAGTTGTGAAAATGCTTATTCTGTCTTTGGCTGTGGTGATTTTCTTCTAAACATGAACTGCAAAGCTGTATTTCTGAGTCTGGAGACTGGCAATTTCCCTATGTTTTCCTTTGCAGTACCAAAGTAAGATTTTGAAGTGTGTATTAATTTTCAAAGCTACTATTTAAGAATCTTGTGATCAACAGTGAAATTCTTAAATACTGTGTTAACTTGGGGGAGCCTGTGAGCCCCAAGAAGTAGTAGAGATTATGAGCAGAAACAATGAACTTAAAGAGCAGAAGAATAGACATTATCTTTCTTTCTTCTCCCCTGTATATTTCAGTAGCTGTGTGTCTACCGCTCTCAGTGATAACGAAGCTGTAGAAATAGAACAGACAGTTTTTTCTGCCTACCTACAGCTAAAGATTAGAGGAGTTCTGTGTAAATTCTGCCTGCAAACAAGCGACTAGTAGCCAAGCCTGTTAACAGTTGCAAGTCAAATTATCAATCTGGCACCACATATCCAAAGATATAAGAAAGAATGCTCAAAAATAATGTTTGCAGAACTCCCCATTTTCTCTGCCTTTTACACAGAGCTGCTGTTCTCTAACCAGCTCCCTTTTTTTTGTTGTTTGTGAAGCATTACGATAGTTGTTCTCTAGCCTTTCTAATTTCTCATATTAACTTCTTTCTCATCCCTGCTTTTTCTGAATTTTTCCTGCTGTGTTCATGCTCCTGAATTTCAAGATGTGACTGTGTGGACAGCCTTCAATATACCGCTTCTGATTTCTGTTTGCTGTCATAGACTCTGTGCTATCTCAGTTTTGAGTGTGGTTTAATTGCCTTTTCTCTTTCTTCTTTCTTACCTCCTTTTTGTGAAAAGCCCTACAAGTAGTGACAATAATTCTTGCATCTCCTTGAAGTAGGAGAATGGACCATGAGAACAGAAACAGAGATGGGAAACTGGCTGCACAGGAGAGATGTGAACCCCTCAATGAGAGGGAAGGTGGTTAAGGGAAGGACCTAGGACTTGCCTAGTTCAGGAAATTTTCAGTACAAAGCCTGAATGTACATCTTCCGCTCTTGTGTCTCAGCCGGGATGTGCATATTTCATACCTAGGTGGTCCATGCGACCCATCTGGGAAGCAGAGTTCTTAAGCAGTAAGTGAGTGTAAGGGCTATGGGTTTCACTTTTCCAGAAGAGCAGCAGTGGAGCATTGGAGCCTGGAAAGTGTGCTGAAGAGGGGAGAGCAGCAAAAACTGCTGGAGTCCGTTTAGACTGAGGGAGTAGAGAAGCAGGTCAGTTAGCCTGCAGGCACCTGCAGCAGAGCTACCTCATGCACGTTGAGCCTAGGTATATCCATCCACACTACCTTGTCGTCTCTGGCATGTAAATAACCCGATGGTGTTGGACACACCATAGCCTGCTGAATGTCCAGCCTTGGCAGGTGTACTGGCTTCTGTGATATAGGTATATTGCTGTAGTCCGAGACCCATTCAGCAGACAGTGTTGCTATGGGCAGGTACCTTATGTACATACCTATTGTAGAATCTAAATACCTATTATAGAAAATGTTCTTAGGACGAAATGTTACTTCTAGGCAGCTGCTGCTCTCATGAAGCATTCATACAAATGAGTGTTTATTATAGGTGCTTGGTTAAAAGGCTGTAGCTGTTGCAGTTTAGTCTAATTACAAGTAACAGAACCTTTTATTCTTCTGCTTCCTCCACCTCAATCATCGATATCATAATAAAGTTTTAAGCGACTTTTAGTTAGCATGCTCTACTGTGTTGGTCTGCCTGCAAAATATTGGTTTCTCGAGGAACATACTTAGTTGTGGGCAGCACTTTAATATATCTAAGCAATACTACAGTTAAACTTTGCTTTTCTCCTTTCAGGTCTTGGCCTAGATTCAAATGAACTTCCCAGTCAGTTGAGTTTCTCTGACTGGCCCGAAATGAAGAAAAAATTTGCGTCTATATTTGCGCAGAAGACACAAGCTGAGTGGTGCAGCATATTTGATGGTACTGATGCCTGCGTGACCCCTGTTCTATCTTTTGATGATGTTGCCTCACATCAGCATAACAAACAAAGGAATTCTTTTATCAAAAATGATCAGGGAGAGATAAGTCCTAGACCTGCTCCTCTTCTATCAAGGACCCCTGCTATTCCATCATTTAAAAGAGATCCTTTTATAGGAGAACACACAGAAGAGATACTTCTAGAATATGGATTTACTAAGCAAGAGATTACTAAACTTTATTCTGATGAAGTAATAGAATTCAGTAAACCAAAAGCTAATTTATAATCTCTAACTATGCAGATCAGACAAATTTCAGGCTGATACAGTACGTTTTTATGCCTTAAAATTGAGTTCTATGACAAAAGTTTGCATGATAATACAGCTTTTAAATAATTTTTAAAAAATTATTGCATTTTTAAATTTAATTGAAAGGAGTGGAAGTTATGTACTTGTGTACTTGGGTGCTCTGCAGCCTAGAATGCTGCCAAAATTGTGCTCTGAAGATCTACACAGTTCGCTTAGTAAGCAGCTGTAAATCCTCAAAATCTTTCTTTAAATATCATATCCTGTGAAATGTTTGTTTCTTTTAATTCTCGGTTACACTGTTGCTTTGTAATGTATGTTGTAATTATATGAAGGCAATACTTTTCATAAAATACAGTTATATTCTTCCTAAACAAGTGATTGTGGTGTTTTCTCATATACTAGAAGGGATTTTTTTCTCTCTTATCATATTAACTCATTTCCCTTATCATGCGAAAACAATTATCGAAATAATGCTGTTTTCTTATGTGCTGCTGTAGAGTCATTATCATAAAGTAATTCTATTTAATAGCCTGACTACATTTTCCTCATGCAGTCTCCTGATCGTATTACATTTGGAATTTCAGTTTGCCTAGAAAATCACTTCAGACCAAAATTTGTTATTTTAAAATAGCTGCCAGGTATTAATCCTTTCCCTTTCCCTTTGGAAAAACGGTAGGTAGCTTAGCTGCACATGTTTTAAACAATGGTTATTCCATGGTGGTTTTAATTTCCTTCAAAATTAAACTATCATTTGAAACAGTGTCCTTCAAGGCAAAAAAAATAGTATGCTTTTAAAAAGAACTAGTTATGTGGCCTTATGACAGTTTTCTTTTGTCTGACATGGCAGAAATTACGATTTGAGGGGTTGGGTTTTTTGATGTTTGAATCTTCACCTTGCTGAGGATTAGTTTGTTGCTTACAAAGACTTCCAAAGCTGAGATGGATATACTTCAGCTCCTTTTGCAAGCGTCATGCCAAAATGTCAGCATTATTACTATAAAAAAACCTTTTTCATTCTACTCTATGAACACCTGCCTGGCAGCAAGAATTATGTGGTAGGTCCTGACAATTTACATAAACAATTGGCAATTTAAGTTTCCACCTGATAATCACTCTAATGTAAACTACTGAGTATTGTGTAGCTTTACAGGAAGTTTGCTTCATCCCAGATGCATCTGATCCTGTTGGAAAACAATAAATGTTGTCGAATGTAATCCCCAGTGTACCTAAGTTTTGACCCCAAAATTGCTGAAGTCCATTGAAAACTCGTACTAACTTCAGGAGTTAACCTCAGGGGTTGTATTGGGACCAGTACTGTTTAGTATCTTCATCAGCGACACAGGCAGTGGGACTGAGTGCACCCTCAGCAAGTTTGCAGATAACACCAAGCTCAGTCGTGCAGTTGACACGCCTGAGGGACAGGATGCCATCCACAGGGACCTGGACAATCTCAAGAAGTTGGTCCATGTGAACCTCATGAGGTTCAACAATGCCGCGGGCAAAGTCCTGCAGCTGGGTTGGGGCAACCCCCAGTATCAACACAAGCTGGGAGATGGAAGGGATTGAGAGCAGCTAAGGGCTTGGGGGTACTGGTGGATGAAAAGCTAGACATGAGCTGGCAAGCGCACTCGCAGCGCAGGCGGCCAACCGTATCCTGGGCTGCATCATAAGCAGCATGGCCAGCAGGGTGAGGGAGGTGGTTCTGCCCCTCCACTGCAGTGAGACCCCACCTGTGGTCCTGTGTCTGACTCTGGGCCCCCAACATCAGGAGGGCATGGACCTGTTGGAGTGGGTCCAGAGGAGGGCCACAAAATTGATCAGAGGAATGGAACACCTCTGCCATGAGGAAAGGCTGAGTGAGTTGGGGTTGTTCAGTCTGGAAAAGAGAAGGCTCCACGGAGGCCTTATCATGGCCTTTCAGTACTTAAAGCTGGGTTATAAGAAAGAAGGGGACAGACTTTTTAGCAGGTCTTGAAGCGATAGGACAAGGGGTGATGGTTTTAAACTGAAAGAGAGCAGATTCAGACTAGATACATGGAAGAAATTTTTTACAATGAAGGTGGTGAGGGTGGTGAGACACTGGAAGAGGTTGCCCAGAGAGGGGGTAGATACTCCATCTCTGGAAACATTCGAGACCACGTTGGACTCTGAGGAACCTGATCTGGTTGAAGACGGCCATGCTCATTGCAGGAGGTTTGGACTAGACCACCTTTGAAAGTCCCTTCCAACCCAAACCACTCTGTGATTCCACATGGGTTGGATCAGCTGCCTCAGGTGGCTAACCTGAAGGTCCAGTTTTGGTATGTCACTACGGGTTTCTTTTAAAGTCTCTTCTTGACAGGTAAGAGTTTAAAAAAACCCTAAGTGATCCTGATAATCTTTTCAGAAACAAAGAAAATAACCAGTTGTATTGAGGGTGGCACACAGCAGATACAAAAAAGTACTCCTCAGTTGCTGTTTGACAGACTTGTGTCAAGCTTTTTATCTACCATCAACACTCTAGGGCAACAGGTAGGGTCACTTACTTACCTTCATGAAGTGCATTGAAATAGTTTTCTGAATGTATATTGTAGATTCTTTTGCACCCCCACCCCCCCGCGTTAGATAGCAGGAAATTAGTACTCTGTCTGTTGCTCATGTTTACTGAAGGGAAAGATGGGGGCTCTTGTTTCTTGGTGTCGCCACTGTCATACAGCCACAAGAGGAATAGCTTTGTGTCTGGCTAATCCTGTGCCTCGCCCATGTGATGCATGTTCCCGTTATATGTGTGTTTTTTGCTTAAACAGTAGTTCTTTAGTTGTGGATAGTTGGGAAGTTTGCAGATGCCCAAGAGCTCAGATCTGCTAATGTTAACACACGCTTCCCCGCCCCCTTCCTTTCATAACTTGTGATCGCAGAGCCATGAAAGTATGTGAGTCCCTCCCCCAGCACAGCCCGGCATATGATCTGGGCTCCATGTCAGCCAGGGCAGGCAGCACCGACTTGCCGGAGCCCTGCACGTAGCCACAACGATGACCTTAACGAAAGAGAGTTTCTACGGGGCTCTTCCACCCACTTCAGGGGTGGCCAAGGCGGACATGGACAGTACCAGAGAGAAGCAGGAGGCTGTGCTGCAGTCTGTGATGAGGATTGGAGCAGTGGTGCCAAGGAAGCGAGCGGTGGGAAGGCTAGTCATGCATAGCATGGCGATGTTCGGCCGGGAGTTCTGCTATGCCGTGGAGGCCGCATTTGTAACGCCGGTGCTGCTCAGTGTAGGGCTGCCCAAGAGCCTCTACAGCCTGGTGTGGCTCATCAGCCCTATCCTGGGCTTCGTGCTGCAGCCTGTGGTAGGTTCAGCCAGTGATCACTGCCCCTGTAGCTGGGGCAGGAGGCGACCTTATATTCTGGGTCTGGGCATCATAATGCTGTTAGGCATGGCTTTGTACCTCAATGGGGACGTGATGATCTCAGGTGAGTGAGGGGCATATGCTGTGCTGACAGACAAAACTCATCCTAGCCTTTTGAATCAGAAAGAAAAGAGGGGTTCCTTTATTTCCTGCTGAAATGGGGTGTTAAAATTGGGTCTCATGTTACTCAGCTGCACTGAAGGAGCTGAGTAACGCTGCAATCTTCATGAACGTTCAATCCTAACGCTGCATGTTACTTACCCTGCACGTAGAGTTCTGTAGTTTGTGCATGCGATTGCAGTATGTTGTATGTTGGTGTGGTTGCCTGAATCAGTTCGTACAGGTAAAGAGCTGCTTAGGCCCAGATAAGTTTTTAAGAACTAAAACCTACCTTGTTAAGTTAAAAGATCGATATTGTTTGTGCGATGTAATACAAACGCAAACTGAATATCTGTTGATCATTATTTTAGATGGATTAGCATTCAAAATACATGTCTTTAATTACTGCAGCAGTGGCTTGTCTTGGGAATGGGTTGTGCTGGTGGATAACAGAAATCAGCAACTCCTTGGAAACCGTGGTGCATGTGGAATGTGCAAAATCACATAGGAGTGACAGTGCTGGATACTGTTATATTTCAGGTTGAGGTGTAAATTTTGAAAGTCTTGATGGAAAGTTGTTGCTGTCATTATGTCTAGGCAGAGGGGGAAGCCATGTATTTTTATGGATCTATTTATTCTGTCTTGCTGGACTTCATTGATGTTGACTGTATTTGTGTTCTTTTGCCCAAAAAGAGATGCTACAGTCAACTCTTGATTATCTAAAACAATGGAAGAGTGGGACAAATAGAGTAAAACAAAGAAGTACTACAAAATGTATGTGCGCTAGGCTACCAGAGCATGCCATGGAAGTGCAAAGGAGTAGATTAAAGTTAGTGATGCTCTTGATTGTGGAGCTTGGAGTACCCTGAGCTTGTGCTGACTCAAGGCAGTAAGTCAACCTAGCACAGCTCTGCACTACACAGACTCAGTTATCCTGCTTCTCTGATGTTATTCTGGTATCACGGTTCTCTCTTGCATAACTATAAGCACTGTTTAGATTTGGAGGTATCAGGAAAGATAAAATGTGGTTTTGCAGCACGTGGCACTGTTGCTGTCAGAATGAGGGTGTTTTTCTTTTTGTAGCTTTCATCGGTGAGAGAGACAAGCAGCGGACATGGGCAATAGTGATTACCATGCTGGGAGTAGTCCTTTTTGATTTTGCAGCCGATTTTATTGATGGCCCCATCAAAGCATATTTATTTGATGTCTGCTCTCATCAGGATAAAGAGAAGGGTCTGCATTACCACGCCCTCTTTACAGGTACTCAGATCCCTCCTTTTCCTCCCTACCTCTCAAAGGAAGGGAAGGTAATTGCATGGATTTTATTCTCACTGTGTTTCTAATCTTGAAAGAACTGATCATCTGATCCTGCACTTCAGTCACGAGTCTTTGTTGCTGGGATTTCACTACTCCAGAGAACAGCAACTTGTGATTGCTGCTACAAGAATTTTGCTGCAGAAGGCTGCAGGCGTAAACATTTACAGGAACATAGTCATGATTTAAGTAAGAATGATCAATTATTTTAAAAAGTGAAGTAGCATCTGTTCAGCTTGTTCTGATTTTTTTCAAGTTTTTGGTGAAGCAAAAATTAAGGGATGTAACTTGTTTCCTTGCCATAGCACATAAAAATAACATTTTTGACCCTGTATGTGACACAGACCAAGAGCTGCACAAACCAGTATGGTTGATCTCCATTCTTCAGCAGTGCTCCAATATATGCTACCTTCCTGTGTAGAAATAGGAGTTCTGAAAAAATAAAATTCTGAAAAAATAAAATTCAGAGCTTCAAAACTTCCACATAATAAGCCCAAGTGGTTCGGTCCGGTCTCTTGCAAGTGAAATAAGAGCTTTATTTGCCTCTATACATGTTTTAAATGTTGCTGAGTTACAGAAGAGAACTATCTGTAAAGAAGGAAACCTGTACTATGGTAGTCTTGTGTTGAGAAAATGCACAGGGAAGACACATGAGGCTGTGTACCTGTAATGTGAATCGGGAGGAGCTTCCAGCTGTGTCTGTCAGCAGTCACTGTGAAAAGACGAGACAAAAAGCAGACTAGATGAGAAGTCATGCCGTCTATGTTGGTGCAGATTTTTGTGGCTGCTGAGCCATACCAAGAGCAGAGGCACAAAGATTCAGTGGCAGCTACTCTAGTTGAGGAGGGAGGTGTAGTAGCTATTGACAACAGGCTGATTTGGGACATATAAAATAGCTGTGTCCAGAAATACAAATTATAAGGGAACCTTAAAGCCACATGGGAATGTAATCAGCATTATCAGTTAGAAACAGATAGATAAAATTTTTAACAATCACTTGTTTGGACAGAGAAGGGAGTGAGTGTCTTTTTGTATATTCTTGCCTTCAGCAGAACTCTGGTTGCAATTTTTCCTTGGATAATGATAAAAAGCTTGATTTCCAAATTTGGAGCTACAGATTTAGCTGGTTCATTTGTGTACTGAGCTGTGAAAAGGAATGCGGGAGAAATCACATCAAATAAGACTGTAACAGAGTTCTCTGCATTATTTGATCCAGCACCCTGTGCCCTCTATAGTAAGATCATCAGTATCTTAACCCTTCCTGATGGGTAGTTATCTAATCTTAATATCCATTCCCTACAATTTACATCTATCGTTCCTTGTTCTATGCCCCTTAGACACAGACAGTAATCTTCCCATTTCTTTTCTAGCTTCTGTATTAGATATTGAGTTATTTTGTTTCCCCTAGTTAGTTCCTTCTTTTTATATTAAATATGCCTAAGGCTGTGCTCTCCAGTTTGTATTCAGTTTAATGTTTGAACATTAAACTCGATAGCTTCGCAGTCATGAAATGTGGCCACTGAGACAAGTAGAAGAAAGAGTGCCCATATCCAACAGGCAGTGCTTGGACTGCATTCCAATATCATGATTACTTTTTATCAAAACAGTATGCAAAGATGACCTCAAACGTCAAGCATTCACTCTGTGCAAACATTTAGTGTAGGTTTTCTTCAGAAAGTTATTAACAGCTTAATTGTTTTTCATGAGAACGAGCAAGGATACAGTCCCCTGTAAAATGCAGTAGGACACAATGAACGAGGGCCATGATCAAACCCAAGAGGAAAAAGAGTACAGAAAGCCCAGAATGAAATCAAAATCCCATGTTTTGTAGGTGAAGCAAATGTAGGTCCTCTGATACTTTTTTTTAGACAGAGTGGTTCTGCCATAGATTGTCTTCAGTCATACGTTGTCTTCAGTTTTGCTAAGCAGAAGAGTAGAAATACTTCCAAGTGCTTCAAATGCTTCTATCCTGCTTGACTCCCTCGTCCTGCAGAGCCACCTGGTTAACAAAGTGTCAGAAGTCTACAAAGCTTCTTCCCCTGCCAGAGCTCTGTGCTGTATATCACAGTGTGCTCTCTCCTGTGCTTCTGGAACTGTGTGTACTAGTAACAAAAAGAAGAAATTGTAAAAAAATCAGACCGAACGCTGGGTTTATTAACTTCAAGACACAAGGTAGCATTCTCATTTTACCTTTTATTCTAACTTTTCTGAGAAGATCAGTAAATGGAATTGCATATTTGTTTTTGCTCCTTTTGGTTTTCTTTTCCAAGTGGTGAGGTACTTGGTTTTTGCTAACTGCAAAACAATGCTTTTGGTTTTATTTCCTCTTTTCTTAAACTTCACATGGAGGCAGTGTTTCTGGTTAGATTCAGCTATACAAAATAAATTTTACAAAACTATAGATGTCAATATAATTTTTAAAATGTTTGTTTGTTCTGTGAATTTTTAAAAAAATCCATACATTTCAGTAGAGTTTTGTTTTGTATGACTCACTATTTCAGACAAAATAAAGCCTTAAAGATTCAAGTAAAGAGATGAAGGCCTATGTTGCTATATGTTCAGGCATCTTTTGGAGACCTCTGGCCACCAGAGTTGAGGAGATTTTTCAAGGGATGTTTTGGTAACTGCTCGTGCATGTGATTAGCTCGGTATTTCTATTTTTTGTGATTGATATCTGAAGAGTGATTATTCAGTCATTTCTAGAGGGGATCACATGTTGAGGGTATTGTGTACGGTTTGTTTGTTTTACCAATGCCAGTACATATTTTTCCTCCTTTTTTCCCACCCCTGTAGGTTTGGGAGGAGCCCTGGGTTACCTGATAGGTGCTATGGATTGGGATCAAACTGTACTAGGATATTCCTTGGCATCGGAATTCCAGGTGATTTTCTTCTTCGCAGCCTTGGTTTTCCTAATCTGCCTTACCATACATCTGCACAGTATTCCTGAAGTCCCGCTCAGATACGAAAATGAAGAGACAAAGTTCTTGTTGGAAGTGACTGAGTCCTATAAATATAGCTCCATAGAGGAGGAAATCAAGAACGGTTACTTAAAATCAACATGTACTGAAATAAAGGCTGCAGCTAAACCAGTGAAATGCGCTGTTATGTCACATCCAGAGGTAAGTGCAGAGATGATTTTGTATCCTGTATCATTCCATCCTTGGAGACCCTTTAATTAACTAATGCTGACAATTTGGAACGGAGCCCTTTCACGTTCACAGAAGAAGAAACCTCCACTAGGATACAGGGTCAGTAGAAAGCCTACTTGGTTTTCTCTTTTTTTATTTATAAAAAGTATATATATATATATATGAAATACTTCCAGCAAGAGGGATGAGGTGGGCTAGTCCTGATGCTTTGAAGAATTGTGAGCGATGAGGGAGAACCTAGTTCAGATTTCTGTCTGTGTCAGTCTCCTGACAGCCTCCTCATGTGAATTTTGTCAAGAAGATATACTTTGTCCTCTAGTCCTGACAGAATTAACATCACATTACAGGCAAGGACTGCAGATCGTTAATCTTTGATACAAATCTAAGTCCCATTGAAGTCCACATATGTACATATATAGTATGTAGGAAGTGTTTTTTCCCTGGTCTGGTAAACATTCCAGTTATGCTGCTCCTGATCGACATTTCATTGAGGATTTATTGACAGTACTGATGTGTTTAAAATTGCTACTTCTACAACAATGCTACTTCACTTCTAGAGTTTTATTTTGAAGTGATGTCATAGCAGTGTCTTTGGCAGAACTTTTAGGTGGGAGAGAATAGTGAGTACTTTTAAGTTATCACTGTTATTTTGTTTCTCCTGCATTTTTCTGAGAGATTGCTTCAATCTAAGGCAACTAGGAAAACGTGAATCCATCTGACAAATATCCGGAGACCGCATTTCTAGAATGGTCTTGGGAACAGATAATAGTTTTTACTGTTTTGTTGATGACTTTTAGTGCTAGCAATCCTTACTGCACTCTCATGGTACCCTAAGTAAGCAAAGGCTGATGTAAGTGTTTAGCTCCTAGTATAACTCTTGGTGATGAAACGGTTGCTTGTTTTAATTTCAATTCTGATCTCTTGGTGTTACATATATCTATCCCTGATACAGGTCTTGTTAAATCAGGTAAAAAATAATGAGAATGTGCAGATGGTTATAAGTTAGAAACCCAAACTTATGTATAAGCTAGAAATAACAGGGTTCTATTATCTTTTACTATTTTTCATTTGTATTATAATAGCGCTTGTCATTGCTAACCCAAAGAAAAATATTCTTACACCAGATACGTCGCAAAGGTAGAATAAAAGACAAACACTTCCTGATGAGAATGCCAGGCAAACACAGAGAGGGACAGCAAGCAACAGTCTGTGGGGACAATATGGCTAGCATGCTGCCATGCTGTCCCTGTTCCCCCACCATAAGCCAGCTTGAGCAGCCCACATCCTTCACCAGCACTGTTCGCTCTGAGCATCCTCCAAACTGTCAGAGATGCTGAGTGTCATCGACTGTTTTCTCCCATGTCGAAAAAGAAAGGAAGGTAAATGAAGAAGAGAGAGCACATGCAGTGAACCAAGGGGAGCAGACTATGGCTTGGGGTAGCCTCTACCTTGGCAAGAACGGACTCCGTAAACCAGTAACGTCCGACATCCGAGGTAAAGCTCTGGTGTCCACTGTGGGCCGGCTTGTGCCATTGCCCTCCTCTCTATGTTTTTAGCTGGACAGCCTGTCGGAGTCTCACAGTGCTTTCATCGGTCTCATGTTTCTTTGATGTGCCTGGGCATGTATAAATCCTAGACATTCGCTGCCTTAATGGTCTGTCTCTTGTGGCACATATTTTCTGAGTTCATTCATTAGTGTCATTGCTTCCTTGAAGAAATGGTTTGGCTTCCTGTTTTTCTTTGTCTCTTTTTTTGCTGTAGGCATCGTGACCCTATATATTCTAGATTAAGGACTGTGCTCTTACATACTAATAGCTACCGTGATTATTAATGAGATTTGACCTGTTGCAGTAAGAACAGACATCCAAAGTGATTCGTCTTGCGTTCTTTAGTTTGGTGCCAAATTACTCAGGATCTACTGCCATAAACACCAAGTCACATTGATTCATCTGTGTCCTTGTAAATCACCTTAGGCCTTGAGTTGCAGTGATTTTATAGAGAAAATTATTTGGTATTGTGAGCTTTTGAAGGATAAGGCGCTTAAGTGGAGCCAAACTTCAGCATGTCATTTAAATCAGTGTGGGGTTTGTGTGTTGGTATGTATCGAACGTGTGCATTATACATTTCAGTTTTCACTTCTGCTCTCTAAAATATCTGACTAGAAACAAGCATTGCTATCTGGCTGTCAAATTATTGTTTGTAATTACAGCAGTGCCCTTTGTAATTCCCTGACCTTTTGATTGGGAAGGCTGTTTTAAAGAACTACGTGGAAGAGTTGAACTAATTAAATAAGCCAAGTCAAATGACAGTAATTATCCTCGAAATAGTACTAGTGAGACAATGTGGATTTTTTTGTTGTTGTTATTTTTTGTAACTGTAGAATAGAAAGCTTACCCTGTTTAAAAGAGACAGTGATGCCAAGAGAAATTCCAAGGGATTTGGACAATATGCAGTTCAAGATGAAAGTCAGCAACTTGAATTTTGGCATTCCTATGAGGATTAAAAACCTCCCACTGGAGCAAAGTATTTTCCAACTTTTTATGTGGTGATTATGCATCGATGGGATGCATCCACGTGTGCTGAGGGAGCTGGCGGAGGTAATTGCTAGGCCACTCTCCATCATCTTTGAAAAGTCGTGGAGAACAGGAGAGGTGCCTGAAGATTGGAGGAAAGCCAATGTCACTCCAATCTTCAAAAA
>VZSC01006712.1:13693-71307 GCA_013398225.1 Steatornis caripensis
TCTCTCTTTCTCTCTTTCTCTCTTTCTTTCCTCTCTCCCCCCTCCTACCTTTCACCAGTGCCCTGACTGCATGAGTGATATCTTTGGGGTGAGACAGGCTGAAGGGCGCTCTCTAACTTAATCATCTGTTTTCATTCCTCTTCTTTTACTACCACCCCTCACAGAGAGGCAGTGTTTACAAGTAGGATCATAAACATGCCAGGAAAAAATGTGCTGTGCTTTGACCCACCAGAGGCCATGGTGAGAGGCCATCTCTGAAGCCCGGCTGGCTCTGAATGGCAGCCCGGGGAATTGCATGGGCAGGGAAGAAACAGGGGATGCAGCAGCCTGAACCACTACCCGCAACCTTCCCACAGGGAGCTGAGTGCAATGGTGTGGCTGAGTGGTTTGTACTGAGCTAGCCAGGGTGCTCTACCCACCCACCTACCCGTCCACCTTCTTGCTGACTCAGTATCTGCCCCTGACTCACCACTTGCTCACTGAATGGGGACTGGCAGTACTTATACAGCATCCTTCCCTTTCGCTAAGGCAATAGCTCTGCCACTTACCACCCCCTCTCCCTATTATCCACCTACATCTGTCTCTCTACCGACTCAATCAACCCAAGCCAGCCAAAAATGCAGCTTGCTGGAAATTCAGGGTTTCAAAACCAAAATAGGAACTGGTGCTGCTCTCAGCTGGACCCAAACTAAAGGCTCTGGAAGTCTCCTCCCCCAGGACTGGAGATCCCCTGGCCCCTGCTGCAAACTGGACTGATCCATTCACAGAAGTTGCTGGACTCCTCCGCTTCTGCTTGGGCAGACATGCTAGCACACAGTGTTTCAGGCCGCAAGAATGACCAGCCAGACATGTGGAACAGGTCTGCTGGGGTGGTACCCTGGATTTGGCAAGCAAAAGGTTTCAAGTTAAACACCTTCTGGACTCGAACAATCTGCAACTTTGTCATCGAATGTACCAGGAGCATTAGTCCATTATTCTGTACGCCTGGCTTGAACTCATGCAAAATGCCTTGATCCTGTGCTGTTCATTTCAACTATGTCCGTAATCTATACAACACCGTCTGTTGGAACTAAACACTGTTTTTTCCTCTTGAGAAGCAGGGCAGTATCCCTCCACACCACTCATCCATCACGGCCTAAGCCACCTCTGCAGAAGCTAGCCCCGGCTGAGTCCTGGGCCTCCTCCTGCCTCCTCAGCACAGCCGTTTCCTCTCCTCCCATGAAGTTCCACCTCATTTATTTCCTTAATCTCGACTCAGTAGAACAGAAACACTTTGTCACCATTATTCTGCCAAAAGCCAAGTAGAGTCCTTTAACAAACACTCATCCGTTCCATTGTATTTCAGCAGTCTCCAGTAATGCTTCTCCTCGTTGTCCATGATCTCTCTCCTTTCATCCTTCACCACCCTCACCCTGCATTCTCCCTCTGCTTTCACTCCAGGCCCTGTGTCGGCTTGTGGCACTTACAGCACATCTCCTCATTCATTCACTGTCACTTACCCAAATGCTACCTACCTTCACTTACTAATTCTCCTTTTTTCTAGTAGCATCCCTCTTCTGAGTGCTTTGTACAGTCCTACTTATGTATCCAATAATAGTATTTTCCCAATGAAATGAGTCATATACCCCTTTGCTGACATTTAGAATTCTCCTTGTTCTTTGAAACACATTTATTCATTCCCCCTCTCTACAATTATATATGTCTACTCATGGTTTTGCATTTCCTACAGCAGCCGTGCAACAAACAGATGATCCGTGCAAATAACTCAACAAAATAATTGTCTCTGCTGGTATCTTGTCATCCGCCATTTTAATTATCTAGGCCAAAGCTAAATCAAGCTATGAAGCAATCAAAAATAGAGACAACTTAATTTAAAAAACACCCCACCCTATCCTTTGTTCCTCCTTGGTCCAGTTTTCAGTGGGTTTTTTTCCCCACCTATTCACTGCTCGCCTCTTTCGATGCTGTTAGTAGCAAATTACATGGAGGCTGCAACTGATACTGGGCCTCTGGCTTCCTAGGTGCTGTAAATATGTTCCATGAGAAACATACTTTGCTCCAAGCTGAAAGGACAGAAAAAAAGGAGTATCACTCAGCTAATAGGGGCACATAAATGTCTTATCCACTAACCCAAGTAATATATGCTCCATGACCAGAGAGTGATGGCACATACCCCTAAATCTCTCTCCAGAGGCTTCATCGGGTAAGCCTGGCAAGTTTTTTATCAGGCAGTCCCTTCTCATTCCTCACCGTAGCCCTCATTCCTTCCCCCACACTGTTCTTTGCTTCTTTTCCAGTCCTTAGTCACCCTTGCATATGCCATATTTTATTTATTCCTTACTACTCCTCTTAATCTGCATAGGCCAAACCCTAAGCTCTGTAGTCACCCTGACTCATTTCCTACCCAGGAAAAGCAACGATTTAAATCAGTGGGAAAGCCTGTGATGTCAATCTGGACGGAGACTGATACTGCACGGGGACTCCCGCATGATTATTTCTTGTTCTCTTCTCACTCATTCAGGTCTCCATTTAGCAACATACTTAAGCATGCACCCAACTGTAAACCTATACAAGTCCCATTCAGCTTCTCAATTGCTTTCTTCTGCAACATCTGTGTTGATGGTTCCCACATCTTCCAAACACAACAGATTCTCCTTCTGTGCCTCCTCTTCCTAGCCTCTTTGTTACCCACCCACCAACATCCTTTCTTTCGCTTTCAGAAATTTAGACTTTTCCTTTTTTTTCCCTTTGCTTGTTTGGATTTTCTTATTTTCACTGCTGCTCGGGGACTCCAGCTTGTAATTTCACCTCCGATTTCCTGAGATTGCTATGTTGAATAAAACACTGACTTCCCCCTCTGCTCTCCACTATTCTGAAATACCGAATTGGGCCATTGAGGAGAAAAGATATTGGCCAGGGCTGCTGTCTCTGGCACTGAAACAGAGCGGGCAGTAATATTTACAGGCTACTCTGAACGCTCCGGGGATGGCTTGTGGCCAAAAATTATGATATCCACCCCCTCTTTTTTTAAATGATGTCTTCCTATGACTCAGTCTAGTCCATAAGTCAAAATGAGAATTTTTTTTTTTAACCATCCTCCCTTTAAGCAATGAGAACAAGAGCCTAAGAACAGAAAGCCATAGCATCACAGACAGGATGGGTTACGTCACGAGTAATGCAACTTGGGGTGTCCTTGGTTGCTTTAAAAGAAGCAGAACAAAAGGCACACGTCCTCTTTCCAGAGAAATGAGTTTTGGCAGAGCTAAATTGGCAATTGCCTGAGTTTTCTAAACTTAGTTTTATCTGTAAGCAAAGCAAGAAACACGCGGGAAGCAGAGACACCACGACCTCAGGGGCTCATGACTCCCTGGGCTCAGCAAGGAGCTACCATGCCCTTTATTATCCGCCGTTGTTCGGAGGCAGAGGCTTGAATGAAGGGGACGGTGTAGGGGGAACTGTGACAGCTGTTTCAAAGTGGGACTGTGGCATACCAGCACAGCCTGCCCACACGCTCTTACCTCTGCCTCCAGCTACACAGTCTGCAGCAACAAACAGCCACTCAAATGGTTGATAAACGAGTAGTTCAAGCTGGAGACCACTTAATTTGCTCCTTGCCTTCTTTGTCTGCCAGTGGCAGGGGAAAATGCATGTTTGGAAATTGGCAGTGTTGTGTATAGCATTATCAGGCTGGAGTTACACTGACTGCTACAGAAAAAAAAAACAAGCGAACGAAAAAAAAAACAAAATGGGAAGAGGGGAGAAGGCTGAGAGCTGCAGAGAAGGGTGGGGTGGGAGTGGGGGAGAGCCAGAGAAGGGGGAGAGGTGAGAGAAATGAGATGGTATTGTAGCCAAGGCTAAATACGATGGTGAGGAGGACATTAAGAATGTGATAGATAGGCAGGAAAGGAAGGCAAAGAGACAGAGGCAGTCACAGAGAAAGAGACAGAGATGAAGGAGGGAGGGAGAGGGAAGAGAGAGAGGTAGAATTAATTTAGGAGGAATATGCTGAAAACATAATCTGCTCAACGGGGAAAAAAGAGAGAGGGAGAGAGAGAATTAAACAAACAGCGACAGGAAACTGGGAAAGAATAACTTTTTTTTTTTATGAGCTTGTTAACATTTGTGAAGTTAAGTAACCCTAAATTTATGCCATTAATTTGCATGTATTACTTTTTTTTTTCTCCGCTGCCAGTTTATAGTCTCTGTGAAACCTTTAAAAAGTGGCTTTTTTTCCTCCTTCTCCCTTCGCTTGTGTTAATTAAGGCTTGTGATATACGTATATTTTTACACTGCTGCTGTGCTCTAGCATTTAATCATCAAATGGCCCTTTTTGCCTCTTCTGCGGGGACCCCCTGCCTCTTCTCCTTCTCACCACAGAAACACGAGGAGGATTGTGAGCCCACCCATCCACACTGATCTGTAAACATGCCTAGAGCCAGGCTGGGCTCCTGCTAACCATCCCCCTGTGAAACAAGGTGGCTGTCACAGCAGGGAGACGTGGGGAGGATCTTCAGCTGCGAAAGAGTTAACAGCTCCAATCCACTCGGGCAATCACATTGCCATGCTGAAGCACACTGTATTTACACATTAGCAATCACTGGGGAGCCTTAAAATCGGATTCTCAGGGGAAATCCAGCCAAAGAACACAGTGAAATTCCTAATGAAGGCACTCCTGGCCAGAGCTGGGGGAGGCAGAACTGATGGATACGCTATAATCACCTGCTGGCAGAAAAGGGGATGCAGGTCATCCTCCAGGGCTTTAGTAGCATCCAGAAATCTCCAGACTAGGACATGCATAGAAAGAGGTGCTGTAGAAGATGCAAGTCCGGCTTCTTCCCTCCATCCAGGGGACGGCCCCACACCTGTTCCAGGGACAGCAGTCCCTCCTTTTCTCCCAAGGACTCTTCTTTCTGGGCAGGCAGCTCTCTCTCACAAACACATCACCGACTTTGGAAGTGCCCGAGGGCAACACAAAAGCGTAGCTGGTGGAGCCCTTTTGGCAGCTGTCCCAGCGAGCATATTTCTGAGCTCAGCTGGACAGGAGTCTTGGTCCTAAACGTGCTTTGATTGCTTTGCTCCTCTCTAAAGGCTCTGTATTTCCCAGCTGTAAGCAGAGTTTGCTGAAGCAAGAAGCAGGTTGCTAAGCCTGGTTCGGATGCTGTTTGGTCTCTAGCGGACCTGATGGGACTCATATTGTTAAAAGCCAGCTGAGCTGAGACCACGAACACTGAACATTGATTCAGACCTAAACACCCACCATGGGAGAGACATAGCAACTGGAGCAGGGAATAAGGGTGATTGCTGGTCACAGCAAAGATGGTGTTCCTTCACCCCTGCGGAGGAGGCTTGTGATCTCCTTGGGGCTCTGACAGGCACATGACAGGCCTCTGGAGAGTCTCTGCTGAACTGGAGTTGGGAAGGAGAGGTAGGGGAGACAGACCAGGCTTTCTGCACTGTCACTACTATTTTACCATATGGGGGTGTTGAGCACGGGAGAGGATATTCTGATTTACTCCCTGGCTTACCGTTGCTGTGGTAACGGGAGAAATACAGGCCAAACCAGGCTGCATCTGCAATGGGGTGGTAATAGGGAGTTTGGATTCGTGTGTGATTGTTTGTTTGTTTGTTTGGTCGGCTGTTTGCAGGAGCCACATAGTAAAAAAGCACTGTCGCGATGAAAAGGGAACGGGGCCCAAATTGCACACAGACAAATACGTTCTCATGCAACAGCAAAACAGTCATGCATGCAGTCATATTCACAGCACACAGCCTGAGGAATACCAGCACTTACACGTGTCCTCTCTTACCACCACACATCCACCGCTAGAGCTGGGGGTCTCCTGGCGGCTCTCCCATTATCCCAAGAAGCCGAACTACTTATTTCATAGGTACAAAGCCCCTGTGCAACAGGCGCTTTCCAGTAGGGCTCTGAAACACGACTGAGAGTCTGGGGCCCACCAGCTTCTGTCAGCAGGAGGATCTCCTCTACCATGGGGTATAGGCCAAACCCTAAGCTCTGTAGTCACCCTGACTCATTTCCTACCCAGGAAAAGCAACGATTTAAATCAGTGGGAAAGCCTGTGATGTCAATCTGGACGGAGACTGATACTGCACGGGGACTCCCGCATGATTATTTCTTGTTCTCTTCTCACTCATTCAGGTCTCCATTTAGCAACATACTTAAGCATGCACCCAACTGTAAACCTATACAAGTCCCATTCAGCTTCTCAATTGCTTTCTTCTGCAACATCTGTGNACTCTTCCAGCACATCATAGTGACTAGCTCTTACCCCCCGAGGTGATCGACAAAACAAACTCAGCCCTTTCTCAACAGTCATATCGCCAGCTGGGAGAGATGGCCTCCATTCCCAACATCAGGGTGAGCCCTCAGGTCACATACATTGGCCTGCTGAAGATGCCAACATCCAACTGTGACACCACCATATTATGAGTCTGCCAACACAATTCCCACCCCAGAAAGCAAGCTGTAGAGCAGAGTTAAGTACAGCCTCTTTCCCTCCCTCTCCTCCAGCCTGCTGGGACCTGAGGATGCTCAATCTATCTAAACTCTGGCCTTTGGAGAAAGGCTCAATGTCCAATGCATCCAAAGCACTGGCCCCAGAGATATCTTTTGGGTCAAGTGGAAGGAAGGAGACGATTTTTCAGATGCCCCTCACAGCCTCAAAGTTGCTCCCTGGAGAGCTGGAGGCACAGAATAGCCTTATAGCAAGGCAAAGTTGCTATTCAGTCACATCATGATCTTTTCCCTGGGGCTAGCAAAGGTGCAGGGGAGAAACGGCCTAACGTCAGGGCAGGAACAGGGTTTGCTCAGGCACACAGGCCTTGGTGTTCCTGGAAATCAGACTCCTAATCAGCTTTGGGAGTCCTGTGTTGCAACTTTCGCAATGGAGAGGCAAAGTCCACAGCAGAGATAGACTGAACTTCCTCAGTCTGGCCGGGCAATGCCCTGTGAGGTGGGATGTCTCTCTGCGGACAGTGCACATGGGGTCCGAGACACTTCCGAGACAAAGGGTGGCATTGAAAGGATGGTGATGCCTGTAACCCATTGGCTGCTACTAGTAGTGACTTGGAGGACATTGAGGTAAAAACAAGGGAGAGGAAACAAAGGGGTTAAGGTTGAGCCAGAAAAGAGGAGGTGATGGAGATGAGAGGCTCTGCAGGCATGAAAAGCTTCTCCAGAACATTGTGCAGATGGGAGAAGTCCAGCTCAATCCCAATGAGGACAAGGCAGCTGCGGGGCATGTGAAGTGTCTGCATGTGTCCCATGGGCATGCTGCGAGTTTGCAGAGTGCCTGGCCACCCAGGTCCCTGTGCACGCAGGAGAGGTGAGACGGGGTATAGATTCCCCTCCTTTGACTCCTGGCTGCCTTTTCTCCCATCATTCCTGAGACTCCATCTGGCGTCACTATTTTTACACACATACACAAAAAAGAAGAGAAAATAAACACTTAATTTCTAACCTAATCAGCCCTTCTCTCACTAATTAGCACCCTCTGAGCACATCCACAGGCTGTGAGAGATANGGGGCATGTGAAGTGTCTGCATGTGTCCCATGGGAATACTGCGAGTTTGCAGAGTGCCTGGCCACCCAGGTCCCTGTGCACGCAGGAGAGGTGAGACGGGGTATAGATTCCCCTCCTTTGACTCCTGGCTGCCTTTTCTCCCATCATTCCTGAGACTCCATCTGGCGTCACTATTTTTACACACATACACAAAAAAGAAGAGAAAATAAACACTTAATTTCTAACCTAATCAGCCCTTCTCTCACTAATTAGCACCCTCTGAGCACATCCACAGGCTGTGAGAGATACTCTGGGACTGACAATGGCCCCCGACCTGCAGTTGCATATGCTGAAGGGTCAGCAGAGCCAACAGCAAGCCAGGGGGAGGTGGGGAGCAGAGTCACCTTTGCCATTCATTTTTTTCCCTCAAATCTGGGATGCTGGAAGGGGGATGTCTCTTTTTTTTTGCAATTCCCTTTTGTGTGTGTGTTTTTCTGTGAGAGTGTGTGTGTGTGTGCATGCACGCATGTGTGCTGAGGAGGGAGGGGAAGCTGGAGAGGTTTGGAGGGAGGGGATTGCAATGAAATTCTGGCGCTGAGCCCAAGCCTGAAACACATGCCAATTTGTGCCTCTTGCTGGTGGTAATGAAGGGCTCCGTTCAGGACACGCGGGACACTAATTAAGGGGCTTCAAAGGCGGCTTTCTGCAGAGTGCTCTCTGAAGGGGGGCTGAGGGGAGGAAGAAGCACAAGAAGGGGGGGTGTTCTCCACTCAATGGAAGACTTCTGGCTCCTAGTGCTGCTGGGGAAGGCACTTTTTCTTTCTCCCTGTCTCCCATAGCAACTCCTACCCATGAGAGCTAAGAAGGTGCAAGCATCTGGCAGCTCCAGGCAAGCCCTCAACAGCTAGCAGGCAAGGCAGGCTCCGGTATGGAGCGTGTGCTGCCGCGTGGAGGGGAAAGCTCCCAGTGGAAGTGGAGGGACATCATGCTGAAAAGAAGCAAAGGTGGACACGGGGCATGGCAGAAAGAGAGAAAAGACGAGAAAGAGCTGGAAGGGGAGAGGCAGGGACTCAGCGTGATTGGTAGCACCTATGGGAGCAGGAGTTGCCCTTAGCCTCCGGGGATTTGCAGGCAATAAAGGTCTGGATCGTCTTGTCAGCTGCATCCCACAGGGTCATTTCTCATCAGACACTGGATGGCACAAACTTTGTGAACAGGACAATGGGCAGGGCAGAGAGCGTGCCTCCAATGTGTCGGTCTGGGCACAAGGGCACAAGGCTCTGGGCTTAGCTGGGCACCAGCAACAAACAAGCACTGCATGGGCGCCCAAAGGGCTCTAGCCCTCTCCCAAGAGCTTCACAGACCTTGGTCCTACAACCTCTAAGCATTCCAGATTCACTCATAGTTGTACCATTCTCATGTCGAAGGGAAGGAGGCAAGCCACAGAATGGGTGATGTGACTCAGCCACGGCCACAAAATAGAGTCTCAGCTCAGCTCAGCTCTCCTGCTTCTTACTTGGTGCCTTAACCACACACCTGCCCACCCCCCCTCCATGGGAGTAAGCATGAAACAGCGGCTCTGGTGGAAAACAGGCCTGTGCTGAGATTGATTAAACGGGGACAGAGTGTGGGAGGAAAGAGAAGAATAAATTGGCAGAGAGAGCAACAGAGCGTTAGTGAGAGACAGGAAGAAAGGATGAGTGAGAAGGATGGTGAGGAAGAGAAAAGAGACAATAGAGGGTTATCTATGGATTATATTCACTGGGCCACGCATCAAACACACAGAGAAAGTGAGGGAAAGAAAAGAGAGGTGATACAAGCACATGAGAAGGAGAAGAAGTGAGAAGAGACTCACAAAGAGCAACAGAAGCAGACAGCTTGAGAGAGAAACAGTGCTTTACTGATCCTGCACGACAACATGCTCCCTGCCATCACTCACCACCCCACAGGCTGCCAGAGTGCCCCACAGCTCCCCTCAGCTTCAGAGGGAGCTGCCTTCTCTAAGCCAGGCTGTCTCAGCACCACACATGGGTCACCCGGACACAGCTGTTAGGGAGTCAGAACCAGTCCTGCCACAGTGAGCCACAGGCACCACAATATTTAACCAAGGTGAAGGAGAAGGCTAACTGAACTCACCTGTCAGTAGTTCTCTAATGCTTCTCCATATTTGTCCATATCTGTAGTTTTTCTGACCTTTCTGTCCTCTCCTGTTCACTATCCTCCTGTGCACCAACCCACACATAACCACTTATTCCAAATGACCTGCTCCATGTCTCCCGTGTTCAGTGTCACCCAGCCAAAAGCACGGCCACCTGCAGCCCAGAGCAGTACAGCAGGGCTGTGACTACTGCTGGAGACAAAGAGGGAGGAGGCTCACCCTGGGGTGAGACTGGCTGAGGTGTGACTCAGGCCAGTGACTGCGGTGGGCAAGAGAAGCAGTGCAAGGCAGTTCTTAACGTCAGCTCTTGGGCAAAAGTCATCACACTCCGGCAGTTCCCTGTCTGCTTTCTTACCACTGCCTGCCTTTCTACTGATTGTGAATCTTACTGCCCAACCCAAGCCATTTCTGAGAAGAGGTGGCTGGATTCCTAGGCAGACAGAGTCAAAAGGTTTTCATGCAGAAACACATTATGGTGCTGGAATCAGCTCCAGAGCAGGTCTTGCAGCTGCCTGGGCTGAGGAACACCCTGAGGTCTGCTAGCATCTGCAGAGAAAAGAGATTAGCCTCGAGGAGGTGCAGACATAGTCCCAGATGCAGTTGCAAGCCATGGCCTTGGAAGGGCTTAGCTCCGTCACTGACTCTTGTCTCGTGCAAGCATCACAACCACAGAACAGTCCAGACAAGTCCAGGGCACTCGTGCGGACTGCCTCCTTCCATCCCACAGACCACCAAACACTTCCCATCAGCTGCTAACAGCTGCTGAACCTTTACTAAGAAAGCCACAAAAAGTGGGAGAACAGAGCTGATCACCAGCCTCTTCTGACCATGGAAACGACAGCCAGGATTTTCAGGTTCACGGAAAGATAGCTGCCTTAGTTTCCATGGAGAGAGGAAACAGGGACACTCTCCAGCCTCCCCTTTCCTCTCCCAGTCCTTCCTTCTCCCTCCCATCCTTCTGCCCTGCACAATCCAAACTGGATGCTGTGCCAAGGACAGATAGGCAACTAGTGAATCACTCTTACTAAGTTTGAACCGATTATTAAAAAAAAAAATCATAAGAGAGGGAGAGAAAATCAAAGCTGGGATTACAGGCTTAGCAAGCCTACACTGTTCTCTTTGTGACTCTGTCACACCGGTAGACTGCTAAGAGAGTTATACCATTACTAACATGACAGAATTGTCCTACCCAGCCTGGATTAGAAATCCCAGTGGCTGTGTGGAGGGGAAAAGTCCCTTGGCAGTGGTAGGCACTTGGCCTCATGATGCCTTCCACTCACAGCATGCTGGCCAGGCAGGGAGAAGTATTCAATTATCAGACAGGCCTTTTCCTAGGCCAGCTTTCTCTTATTGTCTGACTGCTTTCTCCCTGGCCAGTGATGCTTGAGAAGTCTGTTACACAAGAGAAACTCAAGATGGTCTGGGCAATTCCTGAATCAGGCAGACTTCCCACAGCTGATCCCCTCCTCCTCCTCGTGAGTAGACAGTCTTCGAGTACTGACAGGCTGCTCAGTCCACAGGCGGTGAACAACCAACACCGACCTTCACCAATGCAGGACCTCTAACAACTGCCTGGAAAACTGGATCTCCTCATCGCCTGCTGGGCTGGAAGCATCAGGTATTTGTGATTCCTTAGCATTTGTCTGGCCTAAAATCATCCTACAGTTGCAGAGCTGAGACTGACTGCTGTCATTACATTCACATCTTAAGCAGGTCCGCACCAGTTTTTAAACACAGTAGACGTGTGTCGCCCTAATGCAGTTCTCAAACATCTCATTTGTTTCAAGGAAACCCCCTATAACAAACACCACCCAAAACATCATGGCAATCAGATCATCAGCCACACTCTCATCCACTGCTCGTAGCTCTCGTGATGTCTCTAGGGACTGTGATCCCTCATTGGGACAGTCCTGCTATGATGTGTCTGTGAGCTGGCACAGACTGACAAAAAAAGGCAGGTCGCAACAACAAAAGTACCCCCCTGAAGCCAGGATGCAGAAAGAGGAAGGGTAACATGGTCTTTCACTGCCCTGGCAGCAGCCAGCATCTCTGCTGGTGTGGCCGCCAAGGATTTGGGGGACCAGCTTTGGTACCACTAAGGGAAAATGAAAGGGATGCTGTGTGAATTGTCTGTGCCAGTCCCTGGATCTCCAGAGAGGGAAGGAGGAGTTGAACTTGGAATGAGAAAAGCAATGAGCTGAGAGGAGGAGAGAATTGGGTATGCAGTGCCTGGAGGGTGAGGGTCAGGATCAAGAGCGGCAGAAGGAACTGCCTAGGACAGCTGCTCACCCAGATGGTCTCCAGTCTGCAACCTTCAGATCTTGCCTTAGCTCCAACCCTGTGGCTGGTGCTTGTGGCCTCAACTCCCCACATCTCCATTCTGCAGCCAGTAAAGCCACTGGTGAGGCAGGCTCTGTACCACTGCAGGAACTGAGGCAGGGACCATTCCTCATTCATGGTACCCCCATACTACTTCATCTGTCCCAACCCAATGAGACAAGTAAATAAACACATTTTTCCTTTCCATAGCTGCCCCAGGGCTAGGCTACAATATTTTATGGCCCAGTTCTTAGCCTATTTGCATTTTGCATTTTTACTTCAACTGCTGTTTGTTTCCAGGCATTTGGGATGCCTAATGATTTTCAAAGCACTGTTTATTTTAATCCCTCTAATTTATTAATACATTGGTTGGCCTCGAAGTGCTTGGGAAAGAAGAGTAAGGAAGTTGTAACCAGTGCTTTGAATAAAGCATCAAACTGTCATACTATCGCATCAAAGCAAGAGCAAGCAGCTCACTTTGTTGGCTACATCATGATACAGCTTCATGGGTCCAGCTTGGTGTCAGGTTTCCTCATACATGTCACCCCGCAACACTACGAGGCTCAGCAACTCCAAGGATGAAGTAAAAAATAGCAATGCCCAGAGGCAGCTCCTCGTGAAAAGTCTGCCCCGTCTCACCCGTTCACATGTTGTGAGAGTAACATGCCACCGTGGTGCAGATAATATAAACCATGCTGACATCCACATGGATTTGCAGGCAATGTCATAATCTTCCAATAAATCAAAGGCGCACTTGGCCTCCATCCTCCACTACACTCTTTTCAGCCCAGTGCTCCGTGGTGACGATACAGTTTCACAAACAGGGCAGCCCTTGAAAAAACATTGAGCATAAACACTGCTAATCATGCAAATGAGAGGGCTTTGAATCTCTGCTACTCAGCCCCAAGAGGAAAACATTAGATTTCCCCAGCACCAGAAAGCAACTGACAGGTCCTGAAAATCCTAGGGGCTGCTCTCAAATAACTTTTTCCGTCTCTAGGAAAGCGGTGAGTGCACCCGGTGTGTTCATGAGCGTCCCCTCATCTAAGTCAAGGCCTGAGGACCAGAGTCTTTTGCAGCTGACAGCATCACACCATCCTTACAGTTGAAAAGCCCATATGCTCTGAGTGGTCCCACTAAGCTGAAGAACCCCTTTCTCACACCTGCTAAGAAAGTTCGCAGCAGCACAAGTTGCCTTACCCATTGCTAATGCTACTGATTGCTGCCCTGTCAGCAATGAACATGTTAGCCACGGACCAGCACTCGCCGGGGACACACCACTCGCCGATAGCAGAAGCCTCTTTCTTCCGTAGCGGCGGGGCTTCCTGCAAGTGTACATCTTGTGCTAAAGGGCTGAGGTGATTCCACAAACAGCTCTGTGAAAGCAGCCTGAAGTTGCTGCTGGTTGTCATGATGAGTTAGTTGTGCTAGATATCCTCCAGAAGCACGGTTCTGCCTGGGAAGAGACAACGACTGCTGTTTACAGGGGGGTGAACAGGTCCTGCCTGAATGAGCTTATTACAACAGCCAGCACAGCTGTCTGGCAAGAGGCACCTGCACCAATGTTCTCTTTGCATTGGTGGACAGCCCGACAGAAACAGAGGTGCCTCAAGAAAGACGATGGTGGGATAAAAGCTCTTTCACCCAGGATGCAGGAAGGACAAAAAAGTTTTTGCAGTGCCAGTTGCAAAGCCATTTCTGGAGCGGCTCCCTTTGCTGAGATACACAGGTTGTGTCAGTGCCGACGCAACCTAGGCAGAAGTGTGCCCCAAGCTCACTTGTGTACCCATCCAAAGGCAGGCGTCTGCATGCCCAGCAGCTCAGATGCAATACATTTGCAGGACAAGTATATCCTCAGCAGTGCCAGGTCAGACACCTTCCTAGGATAAGCAGTCACAGTGATAGATTTACTCCCCTCCCCGCCACAGATTAGGCCCGCAGCTCCAGGTGTAGCTCCAGTTCCCACCCAGACATCACTGCTGATTGCTCACTGCAACATTGCCGTGTCCCCAATCACCACGTTAATATTTTTGCTTCTAAATCCTGTGCTTTACTTCAAAAAGCCCCTCTTCTCTCCAAGCTGCATCTCCCAGCTGATGAAGGGGAGCCCAGGGACAAAAGCCGCCTGCCACAATGCCTGTTCGCTTGCTCCCTGGCACTTCACGGGGCGCCAGGCTGCCAGCAGAGCAGCCACCCTCCCCGCCTTACCTCCCTGCCTGCCTGCACTCCCACCACCTCCTGCCAGAACAAGAAGGGGCCCCTGGGGAGGCACTGAGACGGCTCACCCTCTTTCCTAGCTGTTTCCTCTCTCCCATCTCCTCCTCCCGCTGTGTGGACTCCTTGGTGGCATCTACCCACTCACTGCAGGGGACATCAGAGACATTGTGCCTGCCCTGCCCCTGGTACTCAATACCTGATGCCTTGCTCTGAGGACACTGTCAACCACTCCAGCAGCCTTTCCCTCCCACCCAGCCCTCCACAGCCAACAGGCAGCGACCCATGCTGTGTAGGAAGAAAAGGGATGGCGTGCATCCCAGCTCACTGCTCTATGTTGTTGACAGGGCATTATCTTCACCCGCCAAAGCAAGGCTAACTCTACCCTTGGCTTGCTTGTGAGCAGTTAGTTGATGAAGTCAGGTTATTGCCTCCCTGCCCTGGCAAGGCACCTTGCTCTCCCTCCCTCCCATCTTTCCTGGGGCAGGGAGCTTCCTGCTTTAGCAAAGCCTCATCTCCCAGCCAGCTCTCCTAGGCTGCAGAGGACATAAAGGTCTTTGAAGGAGGATTTAAATTGAGTCCTCATCTTGATGATGTCCCACTTAAGGAGAAAGCCAGGGTGAATTAACCCTGATCTCTGCTCTCAACAAGATGCACCAACAAATGATGATGACTTTGGAGAGAAATAACAAAAGGGACAGCAGACAAATTGGCTCTCAGAGCCTTCCTGAGAGAAGCATAGCCAGCTCGTGTATTTAAGGCCAAACCTCTTCTCACTCTCCCTGTAGGTCTTTTGGGGTCTTTTCTTCTATTGCCTCTATGATCCCTCAGCAAAGAGCACAGCTTCAGCAACCCAGCCCCAGCGGGGAAGTCCAAGAAAGGCCAAACCCTCCAGGATCATGCCTTTCTTATCTGAGAGCACAAGCAAAGGCCATCTGGCCCCAGGATGTTTTCTCCAGCAGTGGCAAACACTGAGGCCTTGGAAAAAAGAGCGGAACCTAGCCAACATACAGTGATGCCTCCCCAGTTTGCTCTCCCAGACAAGTTGAAGCCAGTGGATTTTGTGAGTTGGACATGGTTTTACTACGGTTTTACTAAACCTCACAAAACTCTTCCCTAAGGGTCTTGCCCAGTCTCCCCTTTAACTGCACTTCATAGTTACATGCCAGGTGCATTTCTGGTGGGAAGAAAGGGGTCAGTAAAAGGCCCATCCATGAAGGAAGAGACTGTTTAGCAGTCCTTCCAGTGTGGTGTGTCCCTGTAGGCAGGGAGGGGGCAGGTCTTCCTCCTCCACGCTTCTCAGTAGGAATGAACGGTAACAAACACACTGGGAAAGGTCAGTAGCACTTGGGTGAGGTATATGGGTCTTTGCATAAGAGCACGCCAGCCAAAATGGAAAGACCATTATCGTGTTTGCTCATGTTCGATGTGTCCATAAAACCAGCTAGCGCAAACATCCCACCGTGAATGTTCACATGTGACGTGACTCACAGTGAGCCCTGGGACGTGTCCGCAGCCCGTGAGTGTGCGAGCCGACCCCACAGGGTCATGTTGCTGGGGACAACGCGTGTGTGTTGCCTGGCTGTCAGGGCGCCTGCCCACTGGGGAACTTCCTGTCTGAGCCAGCTGACAGCTGCTCTCCTGAGTTTCCTGGACACCAATAACGTTTTCCCTTTTCTAATCTCCCTGATGTAAATCCATTCATGACGAGTGCCTAGAGACTTTTAATTCCATCAGCATTAAACTCACTAAAACCTCTATTACCAAAAGCTTTCAGGATTTTCCCCAGAATCTGCAAGTCAGGTTCGTAACACGACAGAACTCCACCGCTCTAGGGTGTCTGAGAAATTAATTTGTGCTTTCTAAATGCCAGGATTGCTGACCAGACATTCAGAGTATCCCCCTTCCCATCAGTAAGCTCCAGTTGCTGATACGACAGGGCCGTTCCCGGGCACTGGGCTGTCTTCTGAAACATCCGCGACAGTGTGAGAAGAGCCCCCACCCTGTAACAGGCAAGGGCAGATCATCTGCCACAGCAGAGCAGTGCCAAAGGTTCACAGATAATGTATAAAGAGTGGAAATGGTCTATTGCAGTGGCCCCTTGCTGCACTCACAGAGCAAAGGGCTACCAAACGCATCACAACGCTGATGTTCCCTGGTACCATAACAAGTGAAAAGGTAGTGTGGTCTCATCTCAGCACTACACACAGCCACATACTGTAAAAGCACAGGGATTATCCAGCTACACCTCAGCAGAGAAGGTGGCTGGATGCCGAGAGAAGTTGAAGGTGGTGGTGGAGGGGGGAAGACAGCTGTGAGTCAGCGAGCGAGGTTTCTAAATGCTGTAATACTCCCGAGATGGTGCATTTATACTTTGGCCCTGGAGGTTCATTGGTTGCTGTAATAGAGCAGAGAGATGCAATCATCTTCTGATCCCAGAGGTCTTTTTAGGTGCTATAATAGAGTAGTGGTGATCAAGCCGTCTCCAAAGCCTTGGGGTTGCTGGCACGCAGCAGGAGTGACGTCAGTGTCTCTCAGCCCCCGCAGTCCCCAGCTCCTGGATTCCAGGAGAGGTGCTGGAGATGTCGCTTCCACCCCAGAGGTTCGCAGGGACTGTGATGTCAGCTTTGAAAGACTGCCAAAGCTCCCTCTGGCTGTACAGGAGCTTTTAACCCCATGGAAAGGTGGGGTATTGACCCCAGGTCTCTCAGCACTGGGACACGAGCCGGGCTGCTCCCACTCTATCCACATCAGCTGCAGTGGGCGTAGCTCCGTGCTACCCACCAAAACAAATCACAACTCTGAGAACACAAGAGAGCTCAGAGATCCAGCAAAGAGCANAGGAGCTTTTAACCCCATGGAAGGGTGGGGTATTGACCCCAGGTCTCTCAGCACTGGGACACGAGCCGGGCTGCTCCCACTCTATCCACATCAGCTGCAGTGGGCGTAGCTCCATGCTACCCACCAAAACAAATCACAACTCTGAGAACACAAGAGAGCTCAGAGATCCAGCAAAGAGCAGCATGTGGAGATGATCCTCAGTGTTTGTTTTCCTGGCTTAAAAGCATTTCCCTGCACGAGGAGTCACTCCACTCACACCTCGTGGGCTGCCCAGGAAGGAGACATACTAACAAGGAGTCTGAGATTTGTGTGTGCTACACACAAATAACTAGAAATCAAACTCTGCGAACAGGCTGAGTTAGATGAGCCATTAATAACTTCAGCACCTTATGTCACGTATTCAGTAAAAACATCCCCAAGAACTGGGACCGTGCTTCTGGGTAGGGAATGCTGTAGGACAGGCAGCAGGTGTTTATAGACTCAGCTCCCTACACTGAAGAGAGGAGGAAATAATCAGATAAGGTTTCTATAGGCTCAGGGATGTCTCTTGTCCCTTCAACACCATCAGATTTTTAATTCTGGGCTCCAGCTTGGCCAGGCAAATGGAAAGGCTGCAATACCCTGTTATCCTGGCGCTGATTCCCGTGTCCATAGCTCAGGCAGGAGGTGGAAGCATGGGCAGTCTCCCAGAAATGTCTGGGAGCTTTCCAGTTTGGGTTTCTGATCTCAGGCAATTTCAAGAGTTTGCATTTTTGTGTGTGTGTGTTGTTTGGTTTTCACTCGAACTGAGATCAAACTCAGAGGCTGAAAACGCTGCTTCTTACTATTGAGTTCAACATGATTATGCCAGTTTATATTAGGGGAGAATCTGGCCCCATTCTTCCCTGAGCTTGAGGATGCTCCTGAACATAGGTGATGCTAGAAAGAGTTGGGTCTTGAACAGAATTTCACTGCTCATGTCCAGGCAGGTATTGTTAAGGTAAGATGCACGACCATCCCAGATCAGAGAGATGTCCACACTGACTCTCGTGAATGACATCACCAGATTTTTTGCGGGGAAAAGTGGAAAAACCTCAAAGCAGACAGGTGAGGGACAGTATGCTCCTATCTCCACTTTCTTATTGGCTGCTGTGAGTTGCAAGTTAATAGAGGCTCTGAAGACTGAACCTGAACGTTCAGTTAAAGCTCATTTGTGTATTCTTGCTCTCCACAAAAATACACAAGCCCGCTACGAACCTTCCTAAATTCTTAGTCCTGACAAAATCTCATGACTTAGAGCTCCACAGTCCAACCTTGTGAACCTGAATCCCGTGCATTTTAATTTCACTGTGCATTCCCTCACTCCTGTGTGATGAGGAAAGGAAGGACAGATGTACTCATAAGTCTCACAATTTTATTTCCTTCCAACATCCACTCCCAGTCCGCTGTCTGACACCAGCAACCCCTGTCTCCTCCATCTCTTCACCTGGGGATGTCCACAGGCTTTCTGTCTCCCCTCAGAGCCCCTTCAATTCTCCAGCATCGCTTCAGCAACAGGCTGACCCCCGTTCAGCATGCAATTCCAAATGAGGTGGCACCACAGGTATACCAAGAGCCTCGCAGCTCTTCCAGGATGCTGTCTACCCACTGCCTCTGCAGCCAAACAGCTACTTTGCCCGCTCAAGGGCAGCACAGCGTGGGGCAGAGCTCTGCAAAGATCTCCCTGACATCCACCCACACGTTCATGTGGCTGATACCCTTCACTCAGGACCTTTGAGGGTCCTGAGAGTTGCGAGTCTACCCTGCAACACGCATTACTTTGAACATATCAATGCCAAGTTTCATTCACCAGAGCACAGTGCGTTCATTTAACTTAGCTCTTTTTCCCCAAGATTTCTCACAGCACTTTCTGGCCACAGCCAACTTAATAACTTTGTCTCATGTGCAAATTTTCATATGGCATATCTCTCCTCCCACCTTTCCAAGTCATTAAACAATACAGTAAACCACACGGGATTTAGAAGAGAACCTGGAGGCCACATTAACCTTTTGCCATGGTGAAACTTGACTGTTTAATCCCCTCATTCTTTCAGTCTCCTACTCAGTTTTTGATCTATGTCAATATTTTGTCTCTCACTGACTACTTAGCATCTTTAGTAGCTCTTGTGCAGGATCTTTCAAAAGCCTTTTGGAAGTCTAAATACATTATATCAATTGGTTCTCCTTTATCCACTGCTTTATTGACACATTCAAAGAGTTGTGGGAGATTAGCAAGATGCAGTTTTCTTCTGCCGAAGCCGTGCTGGTTAGGCCCTTTCAGACCACAATCTTCCAGACATCTTCAAGCATTGCTTTTTAATTATCATTCCCACCAGTTTACCAGATACAGATGCAAAGCTTACTGATCTTTAATTCCCCGGATCATTACTGGAGTCTTATTTTAAATATAGGTACAACATTTGGTCTTCTCTAATTCCCTGAATCAGTAGCTTCTTTTTTCACAAGAGATTGCATATTTTTGTTAGCAGCTCAATCACTTAAGCGCCTTCCAAACTCTCGGATTTAACCATCTGGACTTGATAACTTATTGTTCGGGGAAAGGAGGGGAGGTTTTGTGGTTTTTTCAGTGGGTTTTGGATTTTTTTTTTTATGATTGGCTTTGTCCCAGCACCCATTATTCTACCAGCGTGGTTTCCAACAGTTCCTCATCGAAGCAGATAAGGGAAAAGAATCTCACAAACACCGTTGGTAGGGACGGCTGATATAAGAGAAATCATGAGAGAATTCAGCTCCCCAGCAACATCCTAAAAATGGAGATACTGAGTCACTTTAAACACAGGAGGTGACTGGAATTGATCAGTGCGAATTTTCTTGGATAACTTCCACCCTGTTCTGACCGACTAGGCTAGTTTTGCTCATTTGTTTGGGTCTCTTGCTGAATACTGATTTCCGTCTTGACCCCAGAAGATTCAGGGCAGCAATGGAGCTAGCTTGATTACATACAGCCTAAGGTGCAATAAAAAGAAAGTGACCTCAGTGCTGGGGGATGCATGAACCTGGGAGGAGATGAAACCCAGAAAGGATGAAAAGAAGTAAATCAGAGGGTGAGCAGAACAATACTGGGCTGTTAGCTCTATTGATTGCCTTTCATCTGAATCAGCCCCAAGACATGAAACGCAATGGGAAATGCTGGGGAACTCAAATAAGTAGCCCCATTATACGAGTGTTTCTTTCTTTGTGCCGGGCTGGTTCTCGATAGCTCTCACCACGCTGGCTGGCTTTAAGAGGCATGGGAGTTCAGATCAGGGCACAGCCTGATGGCCCTGCTATGCCACTGACTTCAAGCCACATGACCAATTGGTCCCGCAACAGGGGGACAGGGAGGAAGCTCATCATGGGCAAGAAGCACCCACAGGTTTGTGTCACACGTACGCCACAGTGAACACACTGTGAACCAGCTGTGGGTACATGTTCATCTGCAAGCCTGTCTGCAAGCCAACACTGGCATTCCAGCTTCTGGAAACTGCCACACTCCCATCAAAACTGATGCTCAGAACATCTGTATGAAATCCACCTACCCTATGACAGACCTGGCATCCCTACCTTACCTGACAGATACTTACTCAACTATATTTCATAGAAGAGGAAGAGAAACTTCCATAAATCCCTCTTATCTAATTGCTGCTATTCAGTCCTTATGGGACATGTTGATGGGATTATTGTAGAGAAAATTCTGCCTCATGTAGCATGTTGAATTCATTCCCTGCAGACATTCCCTATGTGAGGTAATGTGGCCATAAGTATTTCTGGGGAGCCATCTAAAGGCAAGTCTGTGGCTCCCTCTAAGACCTCACCAACATCCCTCCAGTACAGAGCAAGGCAATTCCCAGCAGTGCTGGGCAGCTCACTCACCTCCTCTGGCTCCACAGGGCCAGGGCCAGGAGGACAGAGGACATGGGGAGGGATTTCTCACCAATGCTCCCTCCTCCATACCGGGAGCAGAGAAACACGCACAGGAGAAGACAGATCAGAGAAGGAGAAGGGAATCTCAGGCTAGTTATTTCCTGGTTTAAGGAGGTGGATGGGAGATGAGCAGTCCCCCACGCAGAGTTGGTCTTTCTGCCACAGCTCCTTAGACCACATCCATGCCCAGTACAAATGTGGTCAGGACGAACTCTAGCCTGTAGTATCTATATAAGAGACTTCCACACCACATTGTCACCGCAGGGACATGCTGCTGCCTTCCTGCCTCCCTCTCCACCCCTCTCTTCCTTTGCTGCTTCTGCCCCTTTTCTCTCAGCTCTTCCCTCTTTCTTAGTGTCCCCACCTCCTGCATACCCCTATGTGTGTCACAATCCCCTTTCCTTCTGCCACACCTCGCTCCACTGGCTGCAGAACTCCAAGAAACAAGGCAGGGCTCACGCCTGAAGAAGCACAGCAGGGATGAGACAGAGGAGGAGCTCAGGGGAGGAAGAAGTCTTCTTCATCTCCCAGGTTAGCCAAACACTTCTCCCCAGCCTGTGACCTGGCCCCACACACCAGGCACAACCCTGCTGAAGGTGCCTGCTTGGGCTGGGATGAGGCAGCATGGACACCCGCATAGACGCTGTGCTGCCTCAAGTGGGCTAAGCCATACAGGGAGGTAGCACGAATCCTATCCAGCTGCTCTTCTAGCAAGGCTTTTACTCCTCTTCCTCTCCTCACGCACAAGAGTCAGTCTGTCATCTGCGTGCATCTCGGGGCTCTCTCCTTGGCCGCTCAGCAGTGGCAGTGCAGAGGTTGCAAGGGGGAGGTGAAGTGACAGGGGCCGGGGATGGCCAGCCGCCAGTCCTGGCCTGTACCAGGGTCCCCTTTGCTCCCCTGACACACACACAGACATGCGGCGTGGCTGCTCGGGGAGGCCCAGCCAAGAAGCCTGCCCTCCACCGCTGAATCCCCACTCTGTGTCCCAAGTGACAAGCCACAAACTCCCTTTCTCTTCCTGAACAGACAAAGGCTTGAGTGAATCACTGCCTTGGCCCTGGCACGTAGCACCCCAGTCATTACGGATTCTCCTCCAGCATCCAGCCCCCTTCAAAGGTCAGCACGCAGCCGTGCCAGCAGAGTCCACAGGCCGCACCTCCCTTTCCCCACAGCATCCCTCTGTGCAGCCTGAAGCACCATGCAAACGGTAGGCATGCCTTCACTTCTCTCCTCCTCATCTACCTCCTCTCTCCCAGTGTTTGTGGCTACAGCCTGCCCCACATAAAGGTAGGGGAAATGAAGGCACAGCGTGGTGACAGATGAGAGATCTTACTGGGATTAGGATTCAGGAGTCCTTAGCACAAGGTTTTGTAGGTAGTGTCATCTCTTGGCTTCAACCCCCAAAAGCTCATCTTGCTGGGCTTTAAAGTAAAGCTGGCTTAAGCCTGCAAAACCTGGTCAGCAAGTGCTCCTCCTTGTCACCAGAGACTTGCACACATTCACACACAAGCGTGAGTGAACCACCTCTCACCACCTTCCTGCCCATTCACCTCCCCGCAAACAAAACCACCTCCCTCAGCAGCACAAGGCCCCAAGTGACAGATCTGGAAAAAGTCCCTGCAGCAAGGCTTTGCACTCATACTCTGTCCCAAGTGAGCACGTGCCTCCAATGGGGCTGTCTCAGCTCCTGCCCACAGTGAAACCCTGTTTTCTGCCAACGTGATCCTACAAGGAATGATAAAGCCTCTCACGGGCCCCGTGCACTGACCATGGGGCTGCGGGGTGGTCAGGGCTGCAGAGCAACATCCTCCTGCTGAGACAACATTTCCCTCCCCTTCCACTTCAACACAATGCCTGCCCTCCTCCCAGCTGGTGTCATCCTCTCCTCCCCACACACATGTTCTCCAGGGCAGCGGGCAGTGAGCGAGACACCACTCAAAAAAGCCCTTAGGGAGAGCCAGGCAGAGATGTGCCCACCAGCCAGAGGACATACTTGCCTCTCTAGAATCTCCCCGGACCTGGGATGGTGCTAGGAGACATGGACCTACAAGAGAGGTGGGTTTCTGCCTTGCCATGCATCGCTTCTCAAGGCTCCTGGGAGACCAGGACTGTTGTAACTCCTGAAAGGGGAGGGAAGCTGCCTGGTACGGGGCACGGCTTGCTCCCTACTGAGGCTGTAATTCAACCCTCTTTCAAACCAGCTTGCCCAACAGGAGGGGACTGAACCAGGCTGGCTGCGGCATGCAATTGCATCTGTCGAATTAGCCAGAGCGCACACGATCCGGAGTGCGTGCCAGATGTGGAAGGACAAACAACACTTGAGCCAGCATCCAGCTAGAGTGGTGCAGACAGATAATACCCAATGCAACATAAACCTTGCCAGTACAGAGTTAAGCCAACATTAATTTCTAAACAAATCTGAAGCAGCAGAGTGAGTTCATACTGGATCAGCATCTTCTACCATGTAGCCGCAGCAGTTTTGACCCAATACCAAGCTCCGTAGAGCTGGATTTATTGTCTTGTCCACCCTGAGCGAGTGCCAAAGCCATGTCCTGAGAAGGCTGAGGAATTTAACCAATGCCAAATGGCTTTGGAGGCTCCATCTGGGAAGAGCTTGCTTTCTGCAAACTCCCCAGTAATGGAACCGAGTGCGACTGCATGGTCTCGCTCCCCGTCAGTCCCTAGCCAAGAGGAAGAGTGACACATCAACAACACTACAGTCACTCCGTCACCCGCAACACACACACACACATGCGCACGTCCCGAAGGGTGTGAACCACAGGGGAAAAGATCAGATCAGTTCACAGTATTGTCAGCTGGCAGCAGCATCCAGAAATGATCCCGCTGGGGAACGTCAGCCCTTCCGGAGGCTGCCCAAAGCTACTCTGTCCCATCATGGCATGCACCAAGGGGTCACAAGGGATGGGAATTGCTGAAGAGGGGGTGAAGAAGAGGTGCTGTTGAAAGAGGGAAAAGCAGGGCTCAAGGGTACCCCAAAAGGGGAAGAAAAACAGTTGCGACCCCAGACAGAAGTTGAAGGCACAGTTTGGGTGGAAAGGTGTTGGGGTAGTCGGAGAGGGAGCATCAAGGAACTGCAGCCAGGGACGGCTGATGGCAGGGTCCCGTGGTGGCAGCAAGGAGATGCACCCTCTGTGTCGGCATCACCAGGTGGGACTTGGGCGGGAGGGGAACAACCCATCATCTCTTTCAAGGGACACCACACTAGCACCACTGGAGGGCTGTGCAGCAGCACAGACCTGCTGACCCCTTTCCCTCAGAGGAACGCAGCAGCCTCAAAATCTGACTCAGAAAACCCCGGCATCTGCCAGAGTCTGTGCAGAGCCTGAAATCACAGCCTGGCGGGTGCAAACTCCCAAACCTCCTCTCTAAAATACACTCCTCTGAGGATGCCCCCTGCGTGCTGCCTTGCAAGCAGCTCATTGCTTTCGGGTCTCATTCTGGGGAAAGACACCTCCAGGCACGTCAGTGCTCCTCGAGGGCCAGCAGTGTGGCTTGGTCTGCCCAGGTGATGGGAGAAACAGCTGCTCCCTGCTCCTCTCCCATACCTGCGCTGCAGCAGCTCCAGCAGCACGGAGACATGGCATGGAAATGGTGCAGCTCATCTTCCTGCCTTCCCTGCAGAGGAGCTGGGGAAAGGGGCACCAAGGGCAGCCCCAGGCAGCGGGAGGCCCTTCAGGTGCTCCCAAGAGCTTTGCGCCCCAAAATAGGTCAGGCTCGGCACAGGGCCCCTTCTGTGCCTGTGCAGGGCACACGGCGTTCCCAGCTTATGAAACACACTGTCTTTGGCAGGAAAACATCCCTTCCAGCCGGGCAGGAGCACAAGGGGAAGGCAGATAAGCAGTGACAAAGAGCATGCCCATCACCCCAAAAGCTGTGCCAGGCTGCGCTGGGGATTCAGAGGAGGTACATGGCTAGGAAACGGAGGCCAGCGCCCTCCGTGGGGAATTGGGATACCCAAAATAGCCATGAGGTGAGGAGGGAGGGGGAACCTCCCCCTGCATGCCCCATTCCCGGTAGTGTGATGCCTACACCTGCTCTGCCGCAAGCTGCATCCCCGAGGACACCCAGGCCAGGGACACGGAGCCCAGCCGTGCTGCTGGCCAAACCAGCCTTCTGCTCCACCGCAGCAGCGTCAGCCCGGCTGCCCCTTCTCCCAGGAAACAAGGGATGGGAAGGAAAATGCCGTAGGAAGAAGAGCAGACAGGTGTGTGCCAAGGGAGGGATGGGAAAGGAGGGGAACGCACTCAGGACCGCATGCAGGGGACCTGCAGCTCGTCCCCCTGCTGCTCTGCAAACAACCCCTCCCTGGACACGCACACAGAGCTGCAAGGAAAGGTGGTTGGAGGGGAGGGAGCGGTTCTCCATTACAGGGTGGGGGGCCTGATGAAAGCCTAGATTTTGTTCACAGCATAGCAGAAACCCCCAACTTTCCCCTCCCTTGCACCTCTGGGGAACAAGCAAAGAGAGGGAGGGAGGGATGGAGAGAGGTGCACAGACATAGGTGTGCCAAGGCTGNTCCCTGGACACGCACACAGAGCTGCAAGGAAAGGTGGTTGGAGGGGAGGGAGCGGTTCTCCATTACAGGGTGGGGGGCCTGATGAAAGCCTAGATTTTGTTCACAGCATAGCAGAAACCCCCAACTTTCCCCTCCCTTGCACCTCTGGGGAACAAGCAAAGAGAGGGAGGGAGGGATGGAGAGAGGTGCACAGACATAGGTGTGCCAAGGCTGGCTTACCTCACGGTGCCTGTGCTGGGGGTGCCTGGGTGGTGCAGGAGGTAAATCCAGGGCTCTGCTCTCCTCGGCGAGTGCTGGGAAAGGCCTCTCTTCNGGCTTACCTCATGGTGCCTGTGCTGGGGGTGCCTGGGTGGTGCAGGAGGTAAATCCAGGGCTCTGCTCTCCTCGGCGAGTGCTGGGAAAGGCCTCTCTTCAGTCACATCAAGGAGCGGCCTGTGAGTAGGTGCTCCAGCTCACCGCTCGATCGAAGCTGCCATGGATTCATTGCGAACGACTTCGCCTTCTGTAAGGAGAGGAGGAAAGGGGAGGGAAAAAAAAAAAGGAGAAAAAAAATCCACCAGCTTAAGACTTGGAGGGTAGATTCACTTCTTTCTTAGGTTTCCAATGGCAACTGAATATACCACAGATGAAGATCCAGGGTGTGTGTGTGTGTGTGTGAATGTGCATGCGTGTGGGAGGGACGGAGAGATGCACAGCTGCTGAGTCCACAGGCAGTGTGGGGTGTGAGCTAGTCAGGGCGTATCGGTGATTATGGGAACAGACAAATGGACATCAGCAATAAAGCAGACAGACAGACAGATGGGAAGAGATTTAAAGACTGGAAAGAGGATGGCCTGTATCCTAAGAGCCTAGCTGTCCCACTGCACACAAAAAGGAGACAGCAGGGCCAGGTGCTGACGGAGCCATGCTGGGAGAAGGTGATGTGTGCCTACACACGCGGCCGCACACACACAGACACGCCGCCTCCCAGCGCTGCTCACAGCACCTGGGCACGCCCCCCTGTGAGCACGCTGCTCACACTCGGACTGCTACACACATGCTGTACACACACACACACTCTCTCACTCTCACTGTTTCTCTCACTAGAGTTTTCGTACCCCCACGCTCCACCTTGCATACATCCCCTAAAAATTCAGAGTCCCTCCAAATGGTCAGGTGCTTCTCTTCACATACACCCTGCACGTACAAGGCTGCACAGCTGTATTAACATGCATACGTGATAATTCAGACAACCATCACACAACAACATCAACTCCACCCAGCGTGTTCCACCACACAAACATCTATATCAGTGCAAACAGCACACCAGCATATCATATTGCACACATCTATAAGAAAACAAAAGTACATAAAACATCCTCACGTGCTTAGGAACATAAGTCAAGCAAGCACCACTGGCTGCATATCACATGCAAATAGACTAAGCTTATGAATTGCCTGCAGCATACAAACTGATCGCATCAGATACTGTTACCTACCTAACTCAGCCCACACAGTGGCATACCATCCTTCTGGATCATAAACGCTAGCCCCAGCATCATCAAACACCAGCCATATTCTGTCACATGGAAAACACAAATACTCATCAACATCCAACACAGGCAGACAAACACAAACTACACATGAAGCACAGACGGCCAGCGTCACTCACCAAAAAAAAAATTACATTCTCGAAAGTTATGAGCTGGAACTCGCTTTGGAGACAGCTTCTGCATACCTGCACGGGTGCACATGCACACACACACATACCACTGCCACACCAACTCTGCTGAAACTGCCTCCATCTCTGAGATCGTCCCTTTTTTTGCACTTTCTCTAGTTCTGCCCATTCTACCATGTCCCAGCAAGGCCCACGTATCTGTCCACCGACACATGTTGCGGCTCTTGGGGACAAAAATCTCTGGAGCAGAAAGCCTGTAAAAGGAGCAGAAAGCCTGTAAAAGCATCGACATTCATCCTTTCTCCTTTCATCCTTTCTTCTGGTGTTAGATGTGCAAAATTTGCATGCAAAGAAGAGTGCAAGGTCCCCCCAGCTCCAAGTGTTCTGAAATTGGCTGATGGTGGGCATCAGGGGAGGCGACTGCAAAACCTAAGCATGGTGAAGAAGTAAATAAACCCTAATGGGAAGCAGAGATTTGGACAGCAAGGTGCCAGCTTCCCGCGGGCCCCGGGAGAGACATGGAGATGCACGAGGAGGACGTGTAAGAAAGGGAAGGAAGGGAGATCAGCTCGGCACCAGGGATGGCGCGGCAAGCACTGTGCCAGGCTTGTTTAACAAGCTCGGTAGTGTCACAGCGTGATCCTGCGAGTGGATGGCAGGGAGCGATCTGCGTTCAGCATCAGGGCAAGCGCATGTACCTGTGCGCCCCCAGGAAACGGGAGAGGTATAGGAAAGCACCGGGGTTTGGCAGGGGAAAAGCAGCTGGGTACGGGTGCAAGCGCAGGCATGCTGTGCAGGGTCCGTGGCTGTACTGGGATCACGGGAGCAGTGGGTACTGGCACAGATATGAAATGAAGAGCCCATACACATGAAGGGGCTGGCATAGGGGTGGCTTGGACACAGGCAATGCAGGGGTTGCAGTGGGGTCTAGCCCCAGCCAGAATCACAGGCTTTCCCAGCCCTTCTCTGGACAACTCCTGAGCAAGTGGATTATCCCTGACTCCTAGAGAAGTCAGGAAAAACGGAAGGAGTCTCACAAGCCCTTGTCCTGTGCTGTTGCACACGCACGGGCTCCAAGCATGTACAGACACACCTCAGTGTAGGTCAACAAAGCGTACATCGCCTCTTCCAGGAACCACCTGCCCTCCCACACATCATGAGCCCCAGCACCCTGCTTCCACTGCTCTTCATCAGACACCCTCCAGCCCCGTTCCCAGTGCAGGCAAGTACACCTTCCCCACTGTTACTCAGGCATGCAAACTCTCTGCTCCTCAATGCCACCTACTTCACACCTTCCCCCAGAGCGCTCCCACCTTCCCACGCCCACAACACACGCATGTTCATGCGGCAGCACTAGAGGAGCCAGAGAAAGGTGGGGAATCCCCCACCACCACCTCAACCCCTCCAAACCACTCCCTTCTTCCCCTTTACCTCCACCACTCACTTTTCAGAAGTGCTTTAAAGGAGTAAAAGTTTCCTCTCTCTGCTAAACTTGGCCCAAGCACCCAGGCAATTTCAGTTTGCTAGGAGTGGCTGTCCCTCAGCACTATGCTCAATTGAACCTGCATGCCTCTTCCCACAAACATCCGTTGTGCATTACAGGAGATGAATAATGCAGGCTGAAAGAGGACGAGTGAGAGGGCCTTTTGGGCCTCAGCAAGCATGTATACAGAGCAGAGCGGAGATGGGAGTTGCCTCATTTAGTCAAAGCTAACTTATGCTGCTGAACCTGGAAAAGCCACCATGGCCTGAAGTGCTACTTGGGTTAAAGTACGGTCATGAGGGCAATTTAGAGAGGTTTTTTGGACTCAAGATTTCTAATAGGTGCAAGATGTAATGCAGAGGTGTCATGTGTGGGTGGGCAAGGAGAATGTTCATCTCCAAGATACTGAGCACTGAGCTAAGCAGCTGAAGAGAGACACTAGTGGAAAANGGGATCACGGGAGCAGTGGGTACTGGCACAGATATGAAATGAAGAGCCCATACACATGAAGGGGCTGGCATAGGGGTGGCTTGGACACAGGCAATGCAGGGGTTGCAGTGGGGTCTAGCCCCAGCCAGAATCACAGGCTTTCCCAGCCCTTCTCTGGACAACTCCTGAGCAAGTGGATTATCCCTGACTCCTAGAGAAGTCAGGAAAAACGGAAGGAGTCTCACAAGCCCTTGTCCTGTGCTGTTGCACACGCACGGGCTCCAAGCATGTACAGACACACCTCAGTGTAGGTCAACAAAGCGTACATCGCCTCTTCCAGGAACCACCTGCCCTCCCACACATCATGAGCCCCAGCACCCTGCTTCCACTGCTCTTCATCAGACACCCTCCAGCCCCGTTCCCAGTGCAGGCAAGTACACCTTCCCCACTGTTACTCAGGCATGCAAACTCTCTGCTCCTCAATGCCACCTACTTCACACCTTCCCCCAGAGCGCTCCCACCTTCCCACGCCCACAACACACGCATGTTCATGCGGCAGCACTAGAGGAGCCAGAGAAAGGTGGGGAATCCCCCACCACCACCTCAACCCCTCCAAACCACTCCCTTCTTCCCCTTTACCTCCACCACTCACTTTTCAGAAGTGCTTTAAAGGAGTAAAAGTTTCCTCTCTCTGCTAAACTTGGCCCAAGCACCCAGGCAATTTCAGTTTGCTAGGAGTGGCTGTCCCTCAGCACTATGCTCAATTGAACCTGCATGCCTCTTCCCACAAACATCCGTTGTGCATTACAGGAGATGAATAATGCAGGCTGAAAGAGGACGAGTGAGAGGGCCTTTTGGGCCTCAGCAAGCATGTATACAGAGCAGAGCGGAGATGGGAGTTGCCTCATTTAGTCAAAGCTAACTTATGCTGCTGAACCTGGAAAAGCCACCATGGCCTGAAGTGCTACTTGGGTTAAAGTACGGTCATGAGGGCAATTTAGAGAGGTTTTTTGGACTCAAGATTTCTAATAGGTGCAAGATGTAATGCAGAGGTGTCATGTGTGGGTGGGCAAGGAGAATGTTCATCTCCAAGATACTGAGCACTGAGCTAAGCAGCTGAAGAGAGACACTAGTGGAAAACGGGAACCATCATCCTAAACTGACCTCCAAACCATCTGCTCCTGTGCTTCAGGAGCATGGAAGAAGTACCACGACTGGCTAAACAAAGGAAAAAGGAGAGCAAAAGCAAGGCAAACAGGAGCCAAGGGGGATGCGTGTTTGCACATGTACGTCGGTGTGATGTTCAACTTATTCATCTCAAAGGGGTGTGTTTTGCCTCACCTTCACGTGCCAGTTTCTTGCTGGCAAGCAAGGCGACCTGGAAGACACAAAAACACATGTGTCTGTCAGTGTTGCCATGAGTTAGTCCACCTGCATGGGACAAGGCTGAAATGTGGTAGCACGGACAACGTGTTGTCATGTGCACACATGGGTGTGCAGGGACGCATGTCCTCTGGTGAGCATCTGCGTGTTGTTGTGCATGTGCCTGCTGTGGGCAGTGGCCTCCAGGTATCGAGGTATGGAATGTGTATGTGTACGTGTGTGCATCCAAGTGCTGTACTATAGGGTGAACAGTGCGTATGTGTGCGAATCTGTTCTTTGCGGAAAATCATCGGTGCATTTGTAAGGTGTCATAGGGAGCAATGTGTCCTCCGTGGGTTGTCTTGCATGTGTGTGGCAGCCTTTATGCCTCTGTGCGACACCAGCATGTTACCGCACACCTGCAGAGTGAGCATCCTTGTGAAAGCAATGGTATGAGTACAGCACAAATATATGGTGCATGTGTGCATGCTGCGTGCACCCCTGGGTGTGCACAGGTTTGCAGGGACAGATCCCTCTCTAGGTGGAACAGTTTGTCTGGCTCCTGCACTGCCTCTCCTCCTGGTCTCTTGGTTTTCCTTTCTCATCTTCCCTCAGTTCCCCTCGCCCACTGGCAGCAGCGTACTCTGTCCTGGGAACCAACTCCCACACACCAACACACAGCAAGGGAACTTCTTTCCTTGCAGTTCCCTGGTATCTTCCTGTACCAAGAGCCAGAAGGTGAAGAAAAAACTCAGTGAAGAACCTGAAATGGACTTATTCCCTTTCCACGTCCTTGTCACCCATTTCTAGCCCCCAGGAACTGCATCACAAACCCACAAACTTTCACCCAAACCCACAAACTTTCACCCCCAAACTCTGAGCACTACAAACCAGGCTCATGGCTCACATCCAAGCCGTGGGTCATCTAAAGCTGCCACAACTCAGGTAAGGCAGCTCAAGGTAACAGAGTCAGGAGGCAGCAGTCCCTATAGCCAGGAATATAGAGCGGCTCCTGCAGCGACAGTGATACCTGTTTGACTTTCAGCTCCCCAGCCATAATCACCCACAGCCGGGTTTGCTGTCAGAAACCTTTCGCACAAATCACAGTCAGCACAGCTCAAACTCATGCCTCTGGAGCCAAAGCAACATGTCTTAGCTGCTCTGTCATTGCTCCCACATCAGAAGGCTAAACCTTTGGCCAGATCCCACATGTACTGAGCAGCCTCCAGGCTAGGATCCAAAGCATGGAGCCTGCCCACTCGGAGCACCTCCTGGGGCAGTGGCACTTCAGCAAGAAGAAAACCCCAAAGCCATTTCTTTATTCCTTTAACCAATTCTGCAGATCACTACCTTCCTCCCAAACATCCTACCCTGAGCTCTATGTGTTTGTTCTGGGGCTGATCTAAATTACTCAACTCCCCAAACTGAAACGCAAACAATTGGCCTCTTTTCCAGGCTTTGCTTTTGCCCTATATCCCACTCCGCACCTATTCCCTCTGGAGGACAAAACTAGCACACAGGAGCCAGATGGGAAAACACGCACACATTCCCTGGAAGGCTTCACGGGACCCAGTTTCATTGAGGCCCAGGATCTCACAGTTTTGCCTTGAAAATGAAGCCTAACACTTAAGCTTCATCTTTTTTGCCTTGATGGCAGTCCCTAGTCTGAGATATCCCCAAATGTCACCCAACCCTATACACTGAAACCCTAGCCTCTAAGCTCGGTTTTGTTCCCTTTAATTTGTCCCCAGGTTTCTTCTGAACAGAGACCCAACCTTTCACCTTGTTGCTCACCAGCAAGGCAGTGTACTCTTTACACTCAAGTGCTCAATGCCAGATGCCTTTCCCGATGCTTTCCCCGCATAGTACAACAAGACATGCTGGCAAATTCTGGCTCTCCGATCCGCCAGGTAGCGGCAGCCACGACCCACGGTGCAGGTCTCCAGGAGCCAGGCCAGGATCTTCCCAGGTTTTTTTCCCTAGAGAGGAGCCGGGCTCATGGCTAACACAGTTTGGGTGACCTTTTCACTGCTGGCAATCGTGACCAGGAAAAATAGCCCTTTGTGTTAATATTTAAACGCCACAACAAAAAGTGCAGGGTCACCCTCAGCTCCTGTTCGAGGCTCTCCTCTGTGCAGCACCACCAGCATCACTACTCCACTCGCCCCAATTCTTCCCTCACCTTGAGGTCTTTCCCTTCAGCCCTGCACCCTTCTCTTCCCTCCTCGGTTTCACGACCAGCTCCTGCCATTGCCTTTCCCGCATCCTGCCCTGCAGCCTCGCCAGCTTTCCTGGCTCTGCTGGGCATGCAGAGAGCAAGCCTCTGATTACCATTCAAGCTGGATTCTCATTAGGCAGAAATGCCCCTCCAGGAGATCCATTAACAGTCCATAAGGTTAACTTAATCCAGCCAGTCTTGTGTGGTCTCTGCCCAAATTCCATATTACATTAACAATCCTGAACCTTAATTAGCATGTGAGGCAGAGGTGGCCTTATTAATGGAGATAATACGGAGCATTAAGAAGAAACAGGCCAGGCTGTCTCTCCCCCACCATGCATGCAGATCCTCTTCTGTGGGGAAACGGTGTGAGCTTCCCCCATGGGCATCATGGGGGCTGAGGGGCTGGGGTGCCCCAAACCAAAGACAAGCCATGGGACGTATGGCCAGGCTGATGCAGGAGGATGATGGTGAGGAAATGGGATCCCAGAGAGACCCTTCGTCTGCTCGGGAGAAGAAGGGCTGCTAATGAGAAGACAACGGTGTGGCAAGTCCTGCGAGGGAAATCCTTGCACCGGGGAGGAGCAGTAATGTCCCTGGCTAATCCAGCCATCTCATCTTTCTGGGAGGCTTGGGAAAGCAAAGCCAAGGTTGTGTGAATCTCTGTTCCCTTGAACACTCGATCCACGCTGCCATATGCGTGCACATAGGATAACACGATGGCCGTATGCCCTTGAACACGGGGCGGTGTCTGCCTGATGGGGAACAGGCTGTAGTAGCTGGCTGCATCTGGGGAAGCTGCTCCTCACGAGCGTCCTTTCTGACTACTGAGTCCCAGTACACTGAGAACACAGTACAGGACAGAGGTGGTTCAGGTGAGAGAGCAAAACAGTCACCTGCGGGATCAGAGCACAAACGGACTGGGGCTCCTGCTCGGCGCAGATTCACTGTGTGGTGGGGAAGCGACGGGTCCCTCTTGGGACAGGCTGGTGTCTGGGTGCACAGGTGGCCAGTCAAAACCACTTGGTCATCACGAGTGAAGGGACAGACCCTCTCCCACCCCAGGCAGAGCCAACAACTCCCCAGGGAGGAGGCACCGCGAGTGAGAGGAGGGGAGAACTGGTGCTGCCAGCAACAGCGAGGCACTGGGGGAGCAAAGGCCACAAACTGGTTGGGGCTGCACAGTGTGCCAGCCAGCCTGTGCGAGGAGAGCTCGCATATGGCCTGCTGCCCTTCTGTCATCCTGCAAGCCTGACACTCTCTTCTGAAACATGCACTTGCAAAAGCATAAGACAAAACAGGGCAGGAGGCAAGCAGAAACAGCCAAGCCAAGGAAGCAGAGTCTAATGACAGTGCCTCTAGACTGCTAATTCACACCTCCAGCAGCAACCAGGAGGCTGGGGAGGGAGTGGGAAGCTTGCCATGGGGACCTGCACCCGCAGGGAATGCCATCCCGGCTTGTTCCTGAGGCCTGACCCACGCTATTTCAGCTGTACATAGCTCTGTTGTGATCAGCGTGTCCCTCTAGGCTTTGCAGAGAGGCTAGTGCTGGGGGCAATGATCCCTGAAGCACAGAGCAATATCCTCTGTGCCTTGGCCCTAAAGCACCCGGCCGGCACTAAGTAGCCTTGCTTAGCAAAGAATGGTGCTGCAAGCTGAGGCTGCTCTCTCCCAAAGCAGTGTCAGGACTGTGCTCACCATCAGCTCAGCTGTCTTCACCTGTCCAAAGGTACAGTGGGCAGCAGGCAACAGTGGAGGCCCTGAGCAAAGCCCAGCAATCCCACTTTCCAGCACAGCAAGCTCCCGCTCCCCCAGGCCCATCAGCCAGGCCCTGCCAAATCCATTTGTCCAGTCTTGTGCTTTCTACTAATCCTGTTGAGCTATCCTTTAAGTTGCTCTGAGGCAGAGATAGAAAATACAACCAATGCCTTAAGATGCTTCCCCTGACCTTGCTCAATTCACGATAAAGGGCTTTGATTTAGAAAATTACAGTGGGGGTCTGTCACTGATCCATCGCATGGATTAAAGGAAAACAAACAGAGACACGGGATGCAGCTGGTGTTAGGGGAGCAGACAGGGTAGGGAAGAAAGGTTACAACCAGCATGGGGGAGGAGACAGGAGAAAGGAAAGGACAGAAAGTGAGAGGAGAGGCAGAAAAAATACCTTCTCCCTCACCATCTCCACGCTTGACTACTGGCAGAAAAGCTTTATACATACACCGTGTGATACATGTCCCACCACCTTCCTTGGTCCGTAAGGAAGAGCGAGGCAGCCGCACCGTCCCGTGGTGCGACCAGGATGGGAACAGGCTGCTGGGACTGGAGAAGAGCTCCTTGCCCCATGAGAGGCTCCCAGCGGGGCGGAGACACTGAAAGCTCACGGCATAAATGGCTGCTACAGAGACCTCGCCGCCACCACTCTCTCCTTCTGCCTTCACCCCTTTCTCCACACCAAACATCTCATCTCCTCCCCTTGCTGACAGCACTGTCCCTCACTCTCCCTGCCACCTGTCCTGGCCCAGGTCACATTTGACAGCATCTAAGCAGACTTTCCGCCACTCACCTCGGTCCCATATAGCCCTTAATTCAAAGGTTACTCAGAACAGTTTTCCTCTGTAGGAAATGTCACAGGGGCTACTGAGGGCACCTCCTTCTTTCCCTGAACCCTCCAATACTGTAAGGTTCTTGCACCACACTAGGGCCGTTTTCTTACTGGCAAGAGTCTGTTTCCTTCCTCTGTTTGAAGGCCACTCACAAGATGGCTGATGTTTCGGTTTCATTCATCTTTTCTCCATCACCTGGCTGAGAGTCTCATCTAGCCAGGAAATACGAGAAAATCTTAATTTCAGCAAGTGTTTTGTCACTAGATCTCTCAATCTGCTGTAGAAGAGCCTAGTTCTCACCTGGGAGATGGACTATTGGGTATCTCCTTCAAGTGGGTCAAGATATCCCTGTGCTGTGCTTGGGCCTGAGAGCCTCCTTATAGGCAGTCCATGTCCTCTTACCTTCTCTTCCCACCCTCCTCCACTGCCCATCACACCAGCAGAATATCCAAGTCATATTTTCCCAAGACCCTCATGTCTACAGACTGTCCCACCATCAATCTGCTTATCTGAACATCCTTCACTGAGAACTCCAATGAGATCTCCAGCACAATCTTTTCAGCTCCCAACTCCTGCCTGTGCTGACCACCACCACCCACACTCAGAGAAGCTATCCCCAGATCCCGAGGTCCACTTCAGAATTCTCATTCCTGTTTTTCAAGCCTCCTAGGATCCTTACCAGTCCTGTCTTGATGGCCACGAGCACCCTCAACTGGTTACAGAGTTTCTGCCCAGCTTCTTCACCTCCTCCTACACCATGCCACTGCAGCAGAGACGAAAGTCTTCACCTGTGTGGGACCCAGCACTGCGCACCTCTGCAATGTCACTTCCCACCTAGCAATGCTCCCTGTCCTTCTGTCACTGCTGTAGCCAAGAAAGAGGCAGCTGATGACAGATGTAGAAAGATAAAAGGTGAAGGGCTACCAGAAAAGAGACAATAGAGACCATAAAATGAGACAAGCCTATAAAGCCATGAATGACACAGGAAGGGTCGAGGAGACAGGTGTTAACTGTCTTTTCCCACCCAAGAATCAAGGGTCAAGAAATTAAACCAGAAAGCAACAGGTTCAAGACAAACAACAGGAGGTCTTGCATTGCACGCTGTGTGTTTAGGCTGCAGAACTTCCTACTGTGAGATTTCGCAGATGCTAAAACTTTACCTGACTTAAAAAATAAGCTGGACAAATTCAGGGAAGAAACAAATCCATAGAGACGTATAAAGTGTACAACAGATTTTCTAGCACAAGGTCCCTCAGCCACAGATCACTGGAAGCTAAAAGAGTGTTCAGAGGAAGTGCTCCTACACAGTTGTCCCATCTTTATTCTCTTCCCTCTTTCAGCCACTGTTGAAGATACTGGACTGGAAGGATCTCAGACCTGGCTCAGTAGGGTTCTTCTTATATTCCTATGGCTTTCCATAGCCAGGCTGGCCCAGAAGTCACGGGCAAATAGTAGCTATGAGGAACAACATTATTTTGGTGCATTAGATCATATCGGAGATGGATGGACAAGGGAGCAAAAAAGAGAGCCCATTCCAAGAAGGATTTTTTTTCCCTCTGCCCTAAAGCTGAAGGAGGTCCTAAGGTGATTTCAACCAGTCATGTCAGTACAGATCCTTGCTGAAATAACATCTGTGCTTGACTGCTAGGCCCCTCAATGTCTTCTTCTAGACTTTTAAAGACCAAATTCCTTTTTCCTGTTGATAAACACGGAGCCCGTTCAGCAGACCATCTGTAACAGGGCCAACCCCCTTGAATTCCCTTCCATATCCCTGACCTGTCTATCACACTATTCACGGCAGCCTTACCACACTAATCCTTTTATTATGATCTGACTTAATTTTCCTGGCCTGTGACTGCAATGGGGAAAAAAAGGAGGGGTGTTAATCCTTCTGACCTGGTTGTCCCAATTCTGAACCATCTGTGACTAGGAAGTCAGAGGAGGGAAGTCTGATATTCCTCAACCCACTGTCCCCATGCCAATCCATCTTTGTCTGGAAAGAAGGAACTGCTTGCTTTGGTAGGTTTAGACTGTACCTTCCTAGAAACTTGTTGTGGCAAAGCCTCTTTTCACCTAACAGACACTTCCACCTCCTTCTACTACCTCCCCACCCAGAGAGGATGGAGAAATGGAAGGAATAACGTCCTCCACTTCCATCATACTCTGTTTACTCATTCCTCCTGTACCTTCTCTCTGATCCCTCAACAACTGTGTCTGCAGGTTCTCCCCAGCCATAAGACAGGGAATCAATTAAAGGTGAAAGACAATCAAACATCTTTCAAAAATTTCCTGGCAATGCTGCATATGAGGAAGAGGCCTTGCAGATCACTGTGCCTCCATGACTGGCCAAGTGTAGCTTGTTTCCACCACCCCTTTTCACCACCATATGTTTTCTTGCTGCAAGCAGTTGTGTCTCCATAAACCTGCCAGACTATTTCATAGTCAGTCTGAGCACTCACACCAGGAAGCTTGCATGTATCCTCAAAGCTAGCCAAATAGTCTCTTCTTCGCTCAGCCTCATCCCATACCTCTTTCTTTGCCCATCTTTTGCCACCTTAAGTGCTCTCTTCCTTTCCTTGGTGTTTACAGTCCTCAAATACTTGTAAAGTGTTATCATATCATCATTTTGACAAGCTCTACATATTTAGATCTTTTAATGTCTCCTCATAAATAAGTTCCTCCAGCCCTTTCATCATTTTTGATGCTCTTCTCAGAATTCCCTCCAATTTATCACCCTCCTTCAGTTAACATAGCACCCAGGTTTGAATGTTAGGTTTTCCAGGCTGGTCTCACTAAAGCCTTGGAAATAACATGAATGGGGCCACCCTTGTGCTTCAAGGCTTGATGTTTCCAGATGTACTTGAGTACACAGATGTCAGGAAATCTAACTCACTTAATACATGTGGCACCAGGTAATACAACTCAAGACTATCTCTTGAAGCACAGGACCTTTCCTCAGGGAGAGGAAGAAGCAGATTGATGAGAGGTGGGGAGAAGATACATGGACAGGTAGGAGAAGGATGGATATCCTCCAGCTGAACATGGCACACGACCACAAAGACTTACATACTTACACACCTCGAGAAGAGACATCAAGTCCAAGAGATGGAAAAGGTGCGTATACACGCACATACACATGTGCTCACTCCACAAATAAACCCGCATACAATTACCCGCATCACACACAGGCACATACACAAACGCATGCAGGAATACATATACATGGATAATACAGACGAAGCTGAGGAGGGAATGACATACATGCACACACAGACTTTTTGCACTCACAGATGTAACCTGCGCATACAAAAATATAGGACAGATAAAGCCTAGCAGAAAATGGTTCTCTCCGTGTTCATAAACATACATGTTCTCATGCATAAACCAATGTTCCCAGAGGAAGCACAGCTCATGGAGTCATCGTAGTAACCTAAAAATACACAGGCAGCTCTGACCCATCTGGTCTACAGACTGAGTGCATGAGCCATGGAAAGAATGAATACAAACATATGACATCTTGCCTTAAGGCAACTGGTAGCCTGTACATCATCCTGAGACACAGTCTGTACATCTACAGTGCCTTCCATGGTGATTAGCTTATCACCAAAGCCATTCAGAAGAGAGGTGAGTCCTGAAGACTACAGTGAAGGGATTTCCCTACAGGCGAGTTGTGGCAGAGCTAGGGATCCCCCCTACTTCTCTGTGACCCCCTCCCAAGTTATGTCACTGATGTCTCTTCCTCACAAGAAAATTCATGTTGTGCGATTGGCTCCCCACAGCATCGCCTGGAACAAAATTCTATGCTGAAGGGCTGAAAAGCTGGAGATGCACTCCCTGGGGTTACTGCAGATGGGAAGGAACTGCCCCAGCACATCAATTGGATCAGCATAGGAGGACGGATGGGCCTCACCTTCAACAGCAGGACAGATTCTCCTCCAGGGTTTTGATCTTCTGCCTGTCTCCATGGCATTTTGTGCTATAGTATAAGGCAGCACGTAGCTACCATGCCTACGCAAATCAGGGCTGCCTGGGAACCCTAAAGACACGATGCAAGAGGCAACACCTAGGCACCAAACCCATCAAGTCATTCACCTCAACCTGGCTCTTAATAGCTTGTTTCCTGCCCCTTACAATGCCATGGAAAGAGTGACAACTGCCCTCCCCTCCTTCTGTATCTCAGCTGGTCAGCTGGAACTAGGTTTCCTCTTGGCTTATGAGTGTTGAGCAAATGAGGTCATTTCTCCTCAGTGACAGAAAATTTTTTGGTCTGTGCTGGCCGTGAGGAAAGCGGTTCATCTCAGGCAACAGCTAGGTACCCCCGAGCTCCCAGGAGACCCAAAGAACTGCTGTAATCCCTTAAATGGGATGTCAGGGAACAACAAAACAAGCCACAAAACTAACACCAGCTGGGGAGCACAGGAAAGCCAGGACACAAATGCAGCTCTGATAAAGTGAAGCTGTAACTGCTGCCAGACCACCTCACAAGCAAATTTGAAGCAAATACAACAGCAGTCTTACCACAGTCAGTGTCACCTCCAATGCGCCAAGCTTGACTCATCTGGTTCTTTAAATACAGCCTTCATCTTGTTCACAGCTGTAGGAAACCCATCCTGACCCAGCAAAGAGAAAGGACTTGAGGTGGGTCACAGGTCTTTGCTCTGCTCCCTGAGCTTTGCACTCTCCCCTTCCAGCCCAAAGAGAGGACTTCAGCCCGCCGGTGCAGGAGCTGGCTCCTGTGCATTCAGCCTGCCTCCCTTCAGTGGCTCAATTCCACATCCTTGGTCACTCCTATTCCCTCATGGAAAGGTATTGGGGGACAGCGAGCTCTGTCCCTGGTCTCAGGGTGCTGGGTGAACCCCAAAGAAAGCTCAAGCACCCACTGTAACTCAGCATTGGGACCAGCCTGGACAATTCCCACCAGCAAAACCCACAGGGCTACCGGAGAAGCTCCTGCTTTCCCCACACCTGCCGGCAGCCTGGGATCCCTCACTGCTGAGGGCAGTTCTGCTCCTCCATGGAGGAGACAAACAAAAGCTCCTCCGTTCCCAGAAAAAGGAAGATTTTCCTGGAGCACCCGTGCCTGGCACCTAAGCTGTTCCTGCCCTACTCCGGTGCCCGGGCACGGGTGAGGGCTGCAGGTGTGCTTTGGGGACACCACATCCCTTTCCCTGAGCTGGGTGCCTCTCATCAGCTCACAAGAGTGTGAGAACAGAGGTGTTCCCAGCATGTCCTCTGCCCTCCTTACACTAATACAAGAAACAACTTAGCGCAGGCCTACGCTTGCAGGGGACAGAGGGAGAAACACAGTATTTGGGATGACTGAGAGAGCAGCCAGGTCTCTCTTTCTCAGCAAATGTGCTGATATTTTCTGACACGGCTGCTGACAGCACTGGGAGGTTTCAACAGGCCCTGATGTGACCACTGGCTTTTTTCCCAGGTGAGCAATGCGCTCCACCACTGTTTAACAGGGTCAGATGAGGCAGCTGCACTCTGCCTGGAGCTGCATCTGGCTTCTGACATGACCCGGGTAGGAACAAACATCACGGGCATCATCACAGCTATGCTTCCCTCCCTCCTGCCTTCCCCTGCTGCCTGTGATTTTTACCTTTCCAATTTTAACTGCAAGCTGCCCCCCAGCAAAAACTAAACCTCCGTATGCACCCCCCCCCTTTCCCAAACGCCCTCTCTACCCTCCAAGCAGCTTCTGCTCCACAGCTTAGCTTTGCACCGGCGCAGCAGATCAGACAGCACATTCCCAAATACCCACTTTGCCTCGAGCTGGGTGAAGAGAGGGAAAGGCCACGCATCCACGGTTCTTCCCCGGGTGTCGTAGTTTTTGATAGGGGAAGAGCAATGAAGGCAGCTTGCTTCATACCGACAAATCTGCATGCTTGTGGGTCGGACGCCCTGAAAGCTAACGACCTCTCAAATGAAAATAATGGGGTGAGGAGGGTCGCAGGTGGGGAAGGGGCTGGAAGTTGGAGGGGGGGAGGTTTCTAGGCTGGGGAAATCAGTGGGACTAAAGCAGCTGTTTCTCACCCCCGGCACCGCATTCGGCACCCCTCCACTCCCTGCAGCTTCCTCACTGCTGCCGGTACGGCTGCACAGAGGGGGGAGGTGAGAGGGGGACTGTATTTAAATATATTAATAATGCATGCTCCATGCAAATGAAGCTTCCTTTGAATATTACATTAGTGATGCTGTCAGGCTGCGCTTCCTGGGACCCAGGAGTGACGGTGTGTGTGGGGACCGGGCGAGGGGGAGGCAGATGTAGGTCACCAGAAATCCCCTCATACCCCAGCACAGCCCCCTTTCTCCCCCTCCACCCCAGCTCCCCTACATCACACACGCTCATGCTCCCTCCCACCTCCCGGTGCATGACAAATTCCTTGGCTGTCAGCATGCAATGCAGTCAGGCTCCCCAGTCCCCTAGGCCCCCTCCAGGGACATGGACACCCCCCTCCCCACTCCCTACATAACCTTTGCCACCCGTCCAATCTCAGCAATCCTTTCCCTGCTCCATAGCTTGGTTTATAGCTCCCTACCTCCAGGGTGGGGAGAAGGCTTGTGCTCTCCAGCCTTTAGCAGAAAAGGAGGGGGAGCAGCTCCTAAGTCTGGCCTGCACATGTGCACCCAGTTTGCGTGCACACACTGGCCCCCAGGAGCACACACTTGCGTGAGCCCAGAGTCGANCATAGCTTGGTTTATAGCTCCCTACCTCCAGGGTGGGGAGAAGGCTTGTGCTCTCCAGCCTTTAGCAGAAAAGGAGGGGGAGCAGCTCCTAAGTCTGGCCTGCACATGTGCACCCAGTTTGCGTGCACACACTGGCCCCCAGGAGCAGACACTTGCGTGAGCCCAGAGTCGGTGCAAATGGACCATGGGCTGTGCACGGCTGCAAGATGCATGCGCCCGCAGCGCACAAGCGATGGTCTAATCCCCATCGCCAACACCTCCTTCCCTGGGTGCTTGCAAGGATGTTTGCAAGCGTATTGTTTGTGCACAGACACCCTCACCTCTGCACACTTACACACATGCACACGTGTGTGCTCGCATGCATGCATCCAGAGGTAGGGGGGAGCCACACCACCACACACACACACGAGAGGGCATTACACACAACAGCTCCTGAATATGCTGCCTGCTGCAGCATGAGCAGATTTATGCTGCCTTTCCCCAGCCAGATCCAAGCTCTGGAATGGGAACAGCAGCAGCTGTGCACTCCTGCCTGTCCTGGGATGAGAATAGCATGAGTCTGTTAATCTTCCTCCCCTACCCCCACGCCTCCTCCTTCCCCCTCCTCTTGCTCCCATTCATTCATTCAGCTTCTCCTCCCCCCATCCCATGCCCCAAAGCAGGAGGATCCTTATGCATAAAAATGTGGGCATGCTTTCTCTGGTGGAATAAATGGGCATACAGACACCCTGCAAGCAATACATATATACATACGTATGCATTCGAGTAGCTGTCCTGGGGCCCTACAGAAATATCCAGCTCCCACCACCACCACCACCACACACACTCACACATCCGACAGACACCACGCAATGACTTTTCTGCAGCCAGTCAGCCTCCCAGCAGAGCAGTGTAAAAGCAGAGCAGCGATTTACTCACTCCCCTGCATCCAAACCAGGCAAATGTTAACACACACACACACCCACACACACACACCACCCGCCCCACTGTCTGCAAAGGCTCCCGGACAAAGTTTGCAAACAGGCAGGGAGCAGGGGGTTGTTGGATGGAGAAAGCTGTCTCCTTACCCCTCTCATGACTGCAGGCAATATACATATATGTCTGTGTATCTATATCTGTGTATGCACATGCATGTAAGTGTGGGGGTATACACATATACCTATAGCTATACCTATACATATATATGCATACACACACAAAGACACACACATATATACATACATATACGTGTATCCTCTCCTTTTGCAAGGTCTGAATAGAAGCAGACCAGTCAAACCCAGCTGCGTGCAGCAAGCCCTGGACCTATTCAGCATCCCAATCCTAACTGAGTGCACGGGCGCGCGCGCACACACACACACTGAAAGGGAGAGCTGTCTCCAAGCCTCTCTCCCTCCCATCACCCCATGTGGGCATCATTCTCTCCCCTCCCCCCCTTTTCCCCCCCCCCCCACCCCAGCCCGGCCACTTCCCCATCTCCCTTGCACTCACCCCTTGCCTTCATCCTCACATCAGAGACATCCATCCCCCTGGGACTGCATGCATGGGCTGGAGGAGAAAGGCAATCCATCCATCCTGCCCTTCTCCACCACCACCCCCCCCCCAAGTCCTCCCACTCCAATCTCAGCCGCTTCTACGACAGGCAACACGGACGACAACAGGGAGCCGAGGACATGCGAGGCAGCTGCACAAGGACTGCACACAAAAACGTGTCACACACACACACGCACACATACCTGCTCCTGGAGCGGCGATTGCTCCCAGCTTCCATACGGGGCATGACAGAAATGAAGTGGAGGCACAAAAGACCCCTGTCTTCAAGCAACTTGCAGCCCTGCGGATCTGTGGGGGACTATGCCCCCTCGTTGTGTGACCCCTTGGAGCTGTGCTGTCCCCTGCCCCACAGCTTTCTCATTCCCAGCTGCACCTAGGCAGCACTCCCAGCCACGCACACACGCGAGCACGACAGGCGGGGACGGAGCAGCGGTCCAGGGAGGGCACGCACAGTCGGAGGATTTGCTGCCTTCGCCGCATCTGCATCACTGGGGGAAGAAGGCAGAAAGGGCTGTATTGGCATTTAAAACGCGAGTAATTAATTCGCCACAGGCTCGGCTGATAGGGCTCTGGGAGCAGAGCCGGCACTGCTTCTCCCAGCTGGGAAGGCTGTGACAGGCGAAGGTCCCTCTCCCATAGAGCCAGCTCTGAGCTCTGCTCGCCTGCACAGACACAGCTCCAGTGCAGGCAGAAAGGGGTGGGCCTCCGCCGGAGACATGAACACGCATGCAACAGCTGCTGGGGAGCTGCACACCTCCAAAAACACACATGCACACGAGCAACAGCTGCTGGGGAACTACACACACACACACACACACAGTTTCTTTACAACAGCTGCTGAAGAGCTACACACAACATGCAACAGCTTCCCAGGAACACACACAAGCACCAGCTGCTGGGGAATCACACACACGCGCAGGGGCTACAGCTTCTCAGAATCAAGCCACTCACACGAAAATACAACTGCTTCTAGGAACGACACAGGTACAAGCAACAGCTCTTGAGGAGCTACATACACACATGTATGCATGCAACAGCTATGCACCTGCTTACACAGGTATGTGCAACAGCCATGGGAAACTGCACCTTGATACATGCCCCTGCAGTATTTGCTAAGAAAAATGACACAAAAGAATGCAACAGGAGGTGGGGGAAACCTTTCATACACACACAAACACATGCATGCGACTCCTCTGGTGAGACTGTCTTTCATACACGTCCTCAAATCACCACACACAGAAATGGAACTGCTCCTCAGGAACCACCCGTAACCACATACCCTCACGTACATGCAACAGTTTCCTGGAAGACCTTCCACCTCCCTATGCCCAATCCCACACATGCCGTCACCAATGGAGATCTTGCCTACAATCAGAAACAAACATCAATGTACACCAGGTGCTGGGCAGCCAACCACAGCACAGCCCCCAAATACTGCACACAGGCAACAGCTGCCGAGGAATCACCTTACCAAACACAGGGTGACGCTTAAGAAATTGCTCCCCAGCCCCATTGCAGAAAGCACAAACACACATGACAGCTAGACATAAATAACCCCTGCACAGACAATGCAGACACACAGACCTCGACTGGAGGGACACGATGCACCCCTCGCACTCACCGCAGCTGTGGAGTGACTGCCTGGCTCGCTTGGACACGTGCAGACATGCAACAGCTGCAAAGAAACTTAGGAACATAGGACATTGGATGGGAGCTGGCTCCCTGGGATGTGCAATCCAGTCTCCTGCTATTCCAGGCAACCACATCATATAATCTTGCTCAGAAATGTCTCAAGGTCCATCCTAGCGCTGTGAGACTATTTGCTCCCTGCTCAGAAGCTGTTCTGGCCCCTGGCTGCTCTGATGTTAGAAACCTGACCCAACACCTACATTTACTCATAACCAATTCACACCCACACGTTCCTGTGCAATAACAAATAGAAATGCTCTGAAACCTCCACTTGCAGCGGAACAGACACCATCTGCACCCCTGCCTCACACAAACATACGCACACGCAACAGCTGGGTGAAGACATTTCCCTCAGCAAAACTATCAACATGCTTGCAACAGCTTCTAGGAAAAACAGACACCGAACCCTGCCACCTGCAGCACTCACATGCACACGGGTACAGACGTACGAATGCGTGTAACCTCTGCCAGGAAGCTAATGACTTTCTTCATTCAGTCCAAGAACTGTAGAGAAATTCCTCTGCCACACCCCACACACACTGCAAGCAGCACTATTATTAAATGCATCATATCTTGATGCCCAGTTGCATCTAAAGAAGCTCACCTCACCTGTGGCTCACCTCCCCATCCTGCTAGTTATTGTGTAAGTACAGAACAATGGCATTACCCCACCTATCTCACACTTGCAGATCTAGGGAGGGGAGGGAGCTCCTTTGACCCCCTCTGCACTTTCTTCTCTCTGTTGGGAGAGAAACAACCTCACACAGATCCAAGCCTACCAAGTACGGGACTGGTCCTAACCTTCTCAAGTGCATACAACGGCCTCAGGGACAGGACACCAAACCCACAAACACTGTACACGAGGGGGCAAACAATCAGTAGCCTTACAGGAATGAGTTGCCTCCCTCAAAACACAGGAGACAAGTGCAAAGGGCCCATCTACAAAACTAGCCCCAAGCATCACACACACCACCTAGACGACACGAGAAAACAAGTTGGCCCACCAGGTACGAACACACATGGTCATCAGCCCTGTTGAAAACAACGCATAGGAAGCTGCTTGTATCCTCTTTCACTCTAAACCTGCAAATGCAAGTGGGTAAAAACACACAGATGCACACACACACACACAGACATGTACACACTCCTCAGAGAGACAAGAGGCGAGTACCTCTGAGGACACTTCTGGATGTTCCCTGGAACATCTGTAGATGTCTGTTCCCAGTGGATTAAATGCCAAAGCTACTCACTCCACCTGGGATAAGTGGAGAGGGAAGCTTGTCTTGGCAACTACAGACTCTAGTTTCCTTGCCTGTATCACTTTGGGGGGTTACTACCATGGGGTTTTTCCTGCAAGCTCTTTTGGAGCTGAAAGCTAAAGGAGCAGAGACTTGTTTCCATCTTTCTCTACCTCCTCCAAGGACAGACACCATCTAATCTTGGAGGGTGTTGAAGTAGGAGAAGAGGTTTCCAACTCTAAATTCATGCAGGATTTGCTCCTGCTTGAGTTCCTCCAGGATCATCCTGCAGTCTGTTTGGGATGAGTCTCCCAGAGGCTCTCCTGCGGGCACAAATCCGTTCTGGACTCAGAAGTGCTGGGGCAGGATCCTTGTGCTGCCAGCGCCCGTGGGGGTTGAAGGGTTCTTGCTCACCCTCCCACTGACCCAGGAACGATACTTAAGTCCAGCAGAACAGAACTGCCCCGAGAGACAAGCAGAAGCAAGCACCACATCCCCAGCAGTGTGGGACATTTGGGTCCTCGATCTGATCCGAAGCCAGGCCACCAATGCTTATTTGTCCCGCTGCAGATGATCATCCAGAGGGTACAGAAGCTCACCCCCATGTTTATTTTGCAGAGGCTCTGACCTTGTCAAAAGCCCTGGAAAGACTGTTGTTTGTTACTTCACGAGTAAAAAAAAAAAAAAAAATTCATCAAGGAAAAAAAACCTCCTAAGGACGTCATAGATACTTCAAGTCATCTGCAGAGGTGCCTCATTCTCTGTGGCCAGCACTACAGAAGAAGAATCGCCTTCTAATTATTTTGTGCTGATGTCTTCGTGACCACCAGCCTCCAGCCAGGCCTGACCTCTCTGCCCCTTCCCAGGGATGGAAACAGCCCTGAGAACCACCTTGGTTTACACCTTTCTGCTCAGCTGCTCCTCTGTTGGGCTACTACATCCTCTAAGACTGGAGATGCTGTTAGGGGCGAACAAGGGAGCCGACCTTATTAGAGCAATTCCCTGGTGTTATTCCAACGTATGCCAGGGAGCTGTTAAATCCCAGAATAGCCCAGAATATGAAAGTCACAAAGGTGATGATAAAACTGATTTTTAACCCTCTGTGCCCAGACTGAGGAATACTGGAGGTAATGTTCAGCGTGGATGGTACCTCTAGGGAGTAGGGGCTGGGAACACAGGCAGCCATTCCCCCCCTCTTCCCCATCACCTGGCCCTTGTGCCATTTGCCTGCACGAGGAGGGAAGAGTCAGGCAGGGATGGTGGCCACGCAGCCTGCCTGCGCTGCGTTCGGCGTGTGCTGCCAGGGAAGGGAGTCTCGCTGGGAATGTTTCCAGCTCGCGGAGCCGGCGGATCAGCCCTTCTCCCTCTCTACCTCTTCGCCTGCCCGTCTGCCCATCTCCCCCAGGGGTACAACCAGGTCCCACAGCTGGGGAAAATGGGCCCCTGGAGGANGGAAGGGAGTCTCGCTGGGAATGCTTCCAGCTCGCGGAGCCGGCGGATCAGCCCTTCTCCCTCTCTACCTCTTCGCCTGCCCGTCTGCCCATCTCCCCCAGGGGTACAACCAGGTCCCACAGCTGGGGAAAATGGGCCCCTGGAGGAGGCTGGGCTCTGCCCTTGCTGCAGTCAGAATCTCTCCGCTGATCTATACTGCGGTGAGCAGTGACAGATTGATTTTACAGCTCTGCTTGGAGCCGGCCACTGGCCCTGGGCTGTGGATGAATCAGCTTTCTCTGGGCCTTGGCTTTTATTTCATTATTTTTCTGCAACTTCCCTCACAGGCAGCTGAAGAGAGAGGGAGAAAGACAAAGCTGGCAGATTTCCTTCCCTGCTCATGTGCTCCCAGCCTCTCAGCTTGGCTTTGGGACTCTGGGAGGAGGGAGGGAAGGCATTGTTTTCCAGGGACTGGCAGCTGTCAGGAACAAAGATATGAGGTTCCTTCTACATGGGTAGCCGTGCATTGCAATGGCTGTGAGAGACGGCAGGTTCTGGGTAAGCACTACATAGCATGAACGGTTCCTGAGCAGTTATGCCGATGTCTCGTTCTTTGCTGAATGGAAGGGGGACCATTTTTCATTACCAGGGGCAGCATGTTTGGAAATAACATCCCATGACTGCATTGGATATTAACCTGCTTACAGCCACCAGGGTGGAAGCACTTCCAGGTTCTCCACTAATCGCTGTGAACCTAGAGGAGGGAGCAAGGGCTGTACACTGCTGTCTCCATCAGGCTGAGAGGTCTCTGAGCATGCCACAGCTAGGAGGTTCTCCTGGGATAAGGCAGCACCTCCAGGCATGGAATCGGCCTTCTTCCCTCTCCTGGCTGTGGATATTGTAGACATCGCCCAGGGGGAGCCGTAGTCCTAACTCCGTTGGTTATTGTGCCACCAAGAAGATCAACAGTGAACTCAACCAAGGAGGAGGCAGTGAAACTAAAGGGCAGAAGGGCATTGGGTTTTCCAGTCCTGGTCTGGAACCACAGTGGGACAGTTCAGGCCCTCAAAGGCCCCATTAGCAGAAGGAGCAATTGGTGTGCCAAGGAAGAGCAGAGAGCAGAGGGACCAACCCAAAGTGCAACAGATATGTTCCTGTCCACACCCCCAAAGACATGGGAGTGAACAGCAGTAAACCTCTGTTCTATCAGACTTGCAGCTGAAAAATCTCTTTTTCAGAGCTGAAGATCTACTCAAGACATCCCTCACCTGTGCTGGCACCTGCCCTGCAAGAGAAGGAATAGCCAAGGGAATGCACTGCCAGTTTGTTCTGCTCCAGTCTTCTTCCCACACACTCACCTCCCAAAGGGGCTTCACATCAGCATGGGTGGTACATTCGTCGCAATGGGTTCGGGATGCCTTGGAGCTTTTTCCTGCCTTGTCGCAGAGCTCTCCTACAATATAGACTGCCTGGGGAAGGAGGGTTCCTCAGAGAATAAATGCAAGATTTACTGAAGATGGACAGCTAGGACATTATGTCAGTGGCTCCCCCAGGCTCACACACATCCTTTCTCTCTCCACCTGCCCTTGAGCAAGGAACAGAGAGTGGCCTTGAAGATGGCCAGAATGGCTCAAACTGTCGGAAGGCAAGGACCTTTTGATCTGTAAATATCAAGGGGTGGGAGGGGGAAAAAGGAGAGTAAGGGAACCGAAGGAAGACGAGAAAAGCAGGAGGGAGAGGTTTCACAGAGGTCTGTCCCAGCAAGAGGGAGGGAGGCAGCAAAATCCATCTCATCCAACCTTTAATCTCTTGGTTTTAATCCTTCACATCAGGAATGAGAGACATCATTAAGAGTAGAAGAAATCCCAGCTGGAAGGAAGAGGAGGATAGTGAAGGAGACAAAGAGGTCTTATTTCTAGGCCTTCTGCCTTGTTCGCTTTCTCTAAGTCTCTCTCTGCCCTGCTTCCTTTTTCCTCTCTGCTTACAAGCAGCAGGTAGTGACCTGACAGACACAGAAACACACTGAGGCCCCTGGCACCTGATGAAGGTCAGTGCCGTGGCCTCTGTGTGAGGCAAGTCGAGCCCTCCCATGGTGACAGTCACAAGGCTCAATGCCCCAACTCACCTTGAAAGGCTTTTTCGGAGCCAGAGATGAACAGCAAACATTGGAGCAAGGTCTCTTCTTGTCAGAGACAGGGTGATCCAAAGAAGCCAGTCCACTCCTCACCTGGAGGGGAGAGACAAGTTTTTGGAGGGCAAGGGAGGACCTGGTGACTGCCTCGTCCCACAGGCTCAGGCTGGGCGCTCCATGTCTCAGCTTCCCCCTTCTGTCCAATCCCCTGGATAATAATCCTCACCTCGGAGGGTGATTGTGAGAGGTTAATGAATTAACATTCATAAAAGCTTTAGATAAAGGGCTAAGGATTATTACTGTTGTTATGCATGGAAACAGCTCCTAACGAGCATTTCCCACCTCCTCCCTCCTGTGGGCCTGGGGGATCATCTGACACAGATCCTGCCACACAGGAACTCCCCCAGAGATGGAATTACAGGGAGAGTAACAGAGAGGGCTGCAGGCTGCCAGACACACTAATCAGGGGAAGACAAATTGGGGCCGCTCCATCAACCAGCAACCTGCGCCAGGCTGTGGGGCCGAGAGCCCCTCCACTCACTCCCTAACGAACAGCGACAGGTCCATCTCACTCCCATCAAAGTTCAGCAGAAACTGGCTGCTGATTTCTGACCACGGCAAGCCTCCTCTTGCCCTTTCAAGGCTGTCGACCGACCTGAGACAGTTGCGCAAGATACATTTGCTTTAACGAAAGCTTAATCCCAAAAGGAAACTTCTGTGCTGCTGGCTTGAGGAAAGATTCAGAAACAGTCCAGGCAGACACTTCCTTCATAGGCATAGGAAGAGGCTAGCTGGGATCTGATTTTGGTCTCTTAAATCTTGTGAAAAATGTTTTCCAGGCTGGAGATGGGAACTAATTGAAAGCAGGAGTCTTAACATTATACATCGCTCCCTTACAGACAAGCATAACCTCAAGAGAGAAAAGCCCTCCCTAACTCGCCTACTATAAATACACCAAACCACTTAGAATGGCTATGTTAAAAGAAAGCTGGTAATTTGATAGTGGTCTCCACTTAATTAGATTTGGCCCTTCTTGAACTCGAGGGCTGCAAGCAGCTGATCCTCCTTTCTTTTTCAGTATTATCCTGTCAGCTGCCATGCCAACATGACCATTGAGCCTCCCTCTGTGCTTGGTCCTTGTGGGATGCTGACAGGGAAACTCTGGGGACCAAGAGCTGCTGTCAGGCAGTGACCCAGCAGAGCATTTACATATGTTCCCCTAACCCTGAGCTGAAGTGCCCACTTGATGGAGCAGGGGCAAAGGGTCCTCTCAGTCAGGGAGAAGCTTCAGAGCCTGCCCTACAACCAGGGTCCAAGGGGATGCAGCAGGAATGAGCTTTCTGCTGAGACAACAGCTCTTATTGAATGGTCAAACAATGCTCTCCCTGGTTTTCCTTGCCACGTTCACATGCCTTCTGCCTTCGCTTTCCAAAAGCTGTTTATCTTTGGCAAGAAAAAATGTGAACTGGAGTATAGCAGTGAGTATGAAGGTCACAAGCAGACAGAGACCAACCAGTTTTTGGCCAAGGTGACTGGCTGAGGACCTTTACAGAACCACACATGAATGCACATTTCCTTGACAACCCATGCTAATGAGAGGGAATGGATGGGTTAAGGGCAAATCATGTGGTCACTGAAGACTGGAGATGAACTCATGCTCCTCACCCATGCTCTGGGCAAATGGATCACCAGCCCTGCCATGGACCACATCTGTGCCACACAGCGCAGAGCTCCAGGTCCCAGAGGGGAGTAGCCGCACCTATAGAGTGCCCTGCCTGGGCTGCTTAGTGCTGCTTGGTGATAAAGATTTTCAGTCATGTCTGGGGTAAAAATCAGCCTCTCTGCACTGCAATGTGTGGGAATTTGCACTTGAGGTAGGCGAATAGCAAACAGCATGGTTAGTCTCCCCTGCAATGAGAGACCAGAGGACAGAGTGGCCTTGGACTTCTCAGGAGACTAGAGCAGATGTTAACAAACCATACACATAACCAGAAGCTTTTTAAAAATATCTTATTTTTCTGATTTCTCACCTGGGGGAAAATAAGTGACCTGTTTGTAGGTTACTGGGGCTAGTTGGCAGAGTCTGTAGCCTGAACATCATTGACAATAAGACAGAAAGTCACCTGGAAAGGAGAGAAGAAATTGTTCTGGTCTTGGGGCAGGGGACAGACTTGGTCAGCTCTTGAGGGCCAAGAGCCCTGCAAGTGCTGGTCTCCCTGGAGTATGACCCAGTTATCATTCAAATCCAGGCTAATTGTGGCACTGCTCTTGAACTGCTGGATTGGAGTGACATCGTTCCTACTCCAGTCCTTCAATCCCTGCTCAGTGAACTTTATTTTGTCACTAGCAGGACTGTATTCTGCACAAGTTGCCCCCTCTACGAAACACCCCTAGATCTGGAGAATTAAAGTTGCCAGACCTTTTGCTCTCCATCAACAATGCAGGAAGTTGGCTTTAACGACACACAATTTGCTATTCAATATCTTCTTAATTAATACTAAAATCTATGTTAGGTTGTTTTGTTGTGTTTTTTTTTTTAAATCCTCTACCTCTTCGTTATTTATTCGTTTTGATTTTTTATTTTACCTCGTTAATGTAGTGGTGATTTAGATGCAGTTTCCTCTCTCTGCTGCACTTAATGAGTCGTCAGCTTTATTCACTCTCACCCGCGTCCTCATGGGAGCATGCTTTGATTTTCTAGTGGGTGCATGAAAACACAGATTAAAGCAATTAGACAGAAATAATCTTAGGGAAAGGGGAGAGAGATCCAGAGCGCCTAATTATACCATTTTAATCAAGACACAATTATGCAGAGACTTTTATAGATTATAAATTAACCAAACTCCAAAGGCAGAAAAAAACCATCATTTTAAATATGGTTCATTATGCTTGCTGTTTCTGCCTTGTGATCTCTCCCAAACTGGACTTCAGGGTTCATTTACAAAAAGTTCTGGATGGGGCTTTGCAGAAATGGAGGAGAAATAGGAGACCCTGCTTGCTAGGAGCAGGGTCTGGAAATGGCCGCTGGGAGAAGACAGGGAACCACAGACACATTTCTCACGCACTGATCTCAGCAGTCTTTGCCCAAAGAACCAAGTAAGTGCACCTGCTGGTATGCCAGGCTTGACTGGAGACCTCCAGCTGCCTGCATGGGTCAGGGAAGGAAGGACCCCCAGTTCAGAGGTCTGGGTTTTTCTTTGCCCTAACAGGCTATGCCAAGCTGCCAGTGAAGGACTGTGGGTACTGTAGTCTAAGAAACAATTTCCCGAGCTACAAACATTCCAATTAGAAACAGAGTGAGTGGGCAAACAAAATATATCAGGCTGGATGTGTTTTCTTCTGAACCCTGGAGGAACTTAAGCCAGCTGCTCCAGATTTATAGCTGCTCCAGATTTATTGCAGCAAAACCACAAGGCACTCAGGCTCTCTGAGCACGTAAGAAGGTGCTCTGCTCCTGCCGTCTCTGCAGAGGAACCAGGGGGAGACCCTCCCCCCCCAAGAGCTCCAGGGAATCACGGTTTCCCACACAGCTGTCATACTACGTTATGATGGGGACGGTGTCCAGAGCTCACACAGAAACAAGTAGGCCTGTTCAGGCACCTCTGGTTTTGTGGCTGCAGCCCAGCGATGTCTGTGAGGAATCACACTGCTCCCTTTTGCTCTGAGCGCAGCACTAGCGATCCCTCGTGCACCGACGTGCAGCACTCCTTGAGCTGTTCACAAAGAGTTTTCAGGTGTTAAGGAGACAGGAGATGGCTCGCCGCAGCAATCCTCGGCTTCCTGCGAGGTTTGCCGGAGAGTCTCCTGGAAGGTTTTGCTGCACTGTGGCCTGTGCAAAACTCTTCTCCAGAAGAGTCTGCTGCCAGGCACCTCTCACAAGGATGTCTCAACTCATCACAGTTTCACCAGGCCCCTCTCCATTGCCATGGCCACCCCATGCCACGAGCAGCAGGGCTGAAACGGCTGCTGTCCTCTCTTCTAAGGGCAATCCTCTCATCCGCCAAGGGATCAGCCTTGACTGTCTTCTACTTTCAGGTCAGTCCTGGTGACACTCATGTGGGCTATCTGCAAGGTGGGGATGGCTGGGATATGCCCAGAGCTGGTCTATCTGAGTGACAGGGACACCACCAGGATAGGCAGCTGGGGAAGGAGGGATGGTATCAGCATTAGGCACTGGGGATCAATGGGCACGCAGCTATTGTGCCTGAGGCTCAGCAGTCCTTCCAAGGAGTGAAAGGCAGTGCCTTCCCTCAGCTGTCCTGTGCTGGAGCCACACTGCACCCATCGCCATGGGTGAGGGGAAAACCCAGGGCTGTATCCGCCATGTGTGTCTGAGCAGTGGGAGTGCTGTGAGCTGATGCAAGCAGACATGGGTAGCAGTGAGATTCCTGGGACATCTCTCCCTCGCAGCCTCCTCACCCATTTTCTCCTTCCCCTTCCCGCAGAGAAGAAAGCAGGGCTGCAGGCTGCTGCCCTTGATCCCCGTTGCCTCCTACAGGCAGGGCAAAGCCGAGAAGGGCTGCAGGGCTTTGGGGGTGGCCCCGTTCCCCTTCTGAGGTCGCGATCCGGTGGGTAAGCAGTGGTATCGGAGTGCCCTCTGCTGGCCCCATTTCTGGACTATTTGGACTGTCCAACCCTTGCACAATCCCAGTGCCCCAGGAAAGTTGGGTCTCAGCTTGCCCCCACCAGGCCCTGACACCCCTGCCACGGCGAGCACTGCTCCAGCAGCAATATGAGCCAGACCACAAGCAGCATGGAGTCCGATCAGTGCTGGGTCACAGCCCCAGAGGAGCCAAAGTGATGGAGAAGCCAGAACAGAAATGATTGTAAGTCAGCATTCGGCTCTGCATATGTGGGTGGGTGGGTATGAGGTGCAGGCATCACCCTCAAACTTACTGACTGCTGCTGCAGAGATGTGGTGAGGACTCCCAGTGATGGCAGTCCCATACATTCTCAGTTCCACGGGAGGAAATGTTCATCCCCTGCTCCTTTGCTCCAAGGGGCAAGAAAATCAGAGGTGTGGTGAAAGGGGCTGAAGAGGAGCACAGTCTCTCCCTTGAGGCTTGGTGACATTCAGATGGCTGGCCCTGTGATGGGGGAGGGTGGTCTGGCCACTTTGAGTGAGTGGCACTTGGGGACATGGTTTATTGGTGGATTTGGCAGTGTTATGGTAACGGTTGGACTTGATGATCTTAAAGGTCCTTTCCAACTAAATGATTCTATGGCTCCACAGAGCTGGGGCAAAATATCCTGGCCAATCACCTGCTCTGTGTGGCTGGGAGCCTCCATCACACTGGGATGTGTATGACTTCATTTTCCTCCAGGGCTCCCTGTGTTTTGACTATCCCAACATGCCATGGTGAAACCAGCAGGGAAGGCTGGGATCATTTTGCCTGGACCCAGGACGCCTGGATTCAGACCTGCTGGTGGGTTCCCAGATTGTGCTAAGAAATCTCCCAAGACTGTGCACACAGAGTGGGAGTCTGAAGTCCCTGTGGATCTACGCTGATTTACACCAGCATAAAACCTGGCACACTATCTCTGGGCTCCAGAACTACAGAGGTGACCTTCTATTGCTATCAGCAGAAGAGAGAAATAGAGAGCAAGATTACAATCCGAGGAGTGCAGGTCCCTCTGTGGAGCTGGTCACTTTATGCTTGGTATCTAAGTCATTCAAGCAGGGATAACACTGACATGACAGATAAGATCTGAGCTAATTAGCAGTGCTCTCTTCGGGCTCCTTCCAATCTCAAGTGCTGTAGAAATGCTGAATACCAGGTCTGGTTACTGTTCAGGGCAATTTTTAGTTGGAAAGAGGTAATGGAAACTGGATTATCCAGGGAGATGGCTTGGGTCTGAGAGACTGGCGTGCTGTGATGAGGTATTTGCGGGGCCTATGAGGGAGAGATGCAGTGAGCTGCTGGACATGCCAGCACCAAGGGGGCTGATGGAGCAGAGAGGAGTCCCAGACGAGTCCTGGAAGAGACTCTCTGAGGAGAAACTTCCTCCTACATGTCAAAACTACCTCCTGGTAGACAGCTGAGACCTGTGAGCACTTTCATCAGGAAATACCTTTTGTAAATCTTAGCAAACAGTGGCAGCAAAAAAAAGCATAGGGGGGGGACGATTTTGTTTTTAAATGAGCAAAGGTGTCCTGCAGATGCAGCACGTGGAATAGTGCTATGTCCTGTACTGGAAGAAGACATTGAAATTACTTAGACATGCAGTCCATCAAAAGACTTCAGCATGGGACTAACACACAGGGTAGCCACTCTCTCTGGGACTGCTTGTGATCTTGAAATGCAGCTCTCTGCCAGGGAGGGAGCTATGAGTGGACATTATTCTTCCCTGGCCTTGGTTAGAGTAATGTAAAAAGTAAACTGCTAGCATCCAAGATGGAGCAAAAACTTTACTTTCCCTCAGCTTTTTGTTAAACACTGCTGAAACCACTGCCTTCTCTCCTCCTCTGACAGTCATCTAAATGTCAAGCCCCAGACAATGCGGAGCCAGCCTCTGCTCCTATTAACCCACAGTGCTGGAAGAATCGCAGACCAGAAAAACTTTGCCTGGTAAGAATGTAAATGTCACTTTACAGAGGACAGCTCCAGCTTGACAGAAAATCCATTGCCTCTTCCAAACAGTTTGTGAGCTCTTCTGGATGCCATGCTGTCCCTTGTTGAGCAAGCAAGGTGGCACAAAACTGCTGATTTTCCAGACTCATCTACTCAATCCCCTACTGCTGTAGTCCATTTACCTGTGGATGGGCTTGTCACTGCCACAAGGGCTCCCGTTCTGAAACGCACCAAAAAAAAGTGAAAAGCAGCCAAAACCTCCTTCCTTTCTCCACACTACTCAAATCCAGATGCCTAAGGTGTTGGCATGGATCCCATTCTCCATGGTACCCTGGCTAAATCCCAGACAAAGTGGTGTCAGGCTGGGAATTCCCTGGGCTCCTATAAATGAAAAAATACTTTATGCAACTGAAATGGACATCCCATTATCCCAAACTGGATCACTTCCCAGTTGCCTGAATCCCTCAGCCTGTTTACTTGCACTTTACTGGTGTCCCACAGCAGTGTTGGAGACCTCCTTCAGGAACGCTGCAGGGTTTGCAAAGCTCCCAGGGGGAAGCCAGGGATGATTCCTGTGACACCCAGGCTGGACTCCAAGGAGAAAAGCGGAGACATAGAAATCCATGCTGGGCTCCTGGAAAGAGACCTGACTACAACTCTCTGCAAGTTTTTTCTTTCCCTCCAGGTTCCTGTGGCCTTCAGCCCCATTCCTAGGCCAGTTGTTCTTTGTGGGCACAGACCGTGAGGGAAACAAAGACCAGAGTTCTTCTGAGACATGGGAAATGCTTTTTATCAGAGCCCTACCCAATCCACCCATCCATCAGTCAGTTACTCCAACTCTTTTCCAGACTGCCTGTGGCTTTAATTCCTTCTCTGTGATTGCTTTCTGCCTCCACCACCCTGGAAGTTCCTCCTCAGATCAGCTGGAAGGCAAGGGGTAGTGTGTGAAACAGTTAAGTCCCCTGCAGAGGATGCCAAGCTCCATCAGCTGTAGCAAGGTCCAAAAAAAAAAAAAAAAAA
>VZSC01006712.1:71446-91568 GCA_013398225.1 Steatornis caripensis
AAAAAAAAAAAAAAAAAAGGACCTACTATGTATTTTGCACCTGATCTCAACATGCAGAACTCCATGACAGGGAGGGCTCTCTGATAAACTCACAGCACTGTGGAAACAGCCACGGAGAAACANGATCCATGTAAAAAAAAAGTTACTCTCCTTACCGCTGATAACCACTGTACACAGCTTGGATGTGTCAACAGGAGTACTCACAGTTTGTTTCAATATAATTGAAGCTGACCCAGCTGTCTGGTCAACAGCTACAGGAACAACCCTTGTTCAGGCGTTTGCAAACCAGTTCAACACACAGCAGATAAAACCGTACTGAAGATTTTGATGCGGGCGGGGGGGGGTGGGGGGTGGGGGGGGGGGGAAGGTACAGAAAGGAAAGCAGTAAAAATGTATACATTTGAGGGCAGCGGGGGCACAAAGTGTAATATGGAGATGCAGAGCAGCAGAAAGTGAGCAGATGAAATTATATTCACAGAGAGATGACTATAGGGAAAGAAAAGGGGGGAAGGCATATAGGGGGGGAAGGGCACAGATGCAAGGGCAGGGACAAGAAGGAGGAAGTCAGACAGGGAGAAAGTGAGATCTGGAGGGATTGCCTGATGTCAAATCTGATAGAAAAGAGGATTTATCTGCAAAAAATAACCCAGATCTAAGCCACAGCTTCAGAGTAGCTGCATACAGAGCCACAGCCCTGTGTATTTGTTCTTAACCAAGAGCAAAAAAAGGGCTGGTGCATGTTGCAAGCCAAAGCAGGGTCGTGCCATACCAGGAAGCTGCCCGCCAGCCTGGACCAAGACGAGAGGAAGGAAAATGAAGGAAAGACAAGGCAAGGCAGAGGAAGGAAGGAAAGGGCAAGGCAGGGGAAGGCAAGACAAGGTAGATGATGGCGAAGAACGGCAGGGGAAGGCAAAGAAAGGCCGAGCAGGGCCAGGCAAGGCAAGGCAAGGCAGGGCAGGGGCGCGCAGGCCCGTCCCTGTCCAGGGTGCTGAGCAGGGCCGGCCGCCTCCCCGCCCCGCTCCTCCTGCCCCCTTCCCGGCACAGAACGCAGGGGCCGTTGCGGGGACTTCAGTTAGGGAAGCAGTGTGCTTCCTGGAGTGAGCTGAGCAAGGGGTAAAGAAACACACAGTCAGCTGAATGTCGAAGATATTTTTCCCCTTCCTCTCCCTTGCCGATCATTTCAGCAGAGGGACTGGACTCCCTAAGGACAGGACTGGATGGCTGGTAGTGAAGTGTGTGCCACTCACTGGGGAGCTGCATGAACATAGGGCATCTCTGGAGATGCATTTCCGACCTGTCTGGATAGGTCATTGTAAGGATCAGCCGTCCTTTTAGCCTCCCTGTGCAGAACAGACCTCACTCCTCCTCGGGCTAGGCTCTCAGTATTCCCAGCCTCTGTTTCCCTGGATGTGTCTGGGTGCTCCCTGTCCCCATTGCTGCTGGATCGCAGGCTCTCAGCATCCACACAGACAAGCAGAGATTGAGATGGGAGGACGGACTCAGCTGTCCCACCTGCACTTGATCTGTCCAGATTGTATGACCAGGAATTGGCAGTGATGCAAGTGCCATTGTGTGTTGGGCCACCAAGGATTTTTTGGTGAGGAGATTTCTCTCCACAGCCTTGAGGCTTACAAAAGGCTTAGTTTGAAAAGTGCCCTTAAAACCATTTCCACCCACAGGGTGAACAGGTGCTCTGTCTCCACAGCAGCTCAAGCCCCTACTGTGGACTGCCAGGTCATTTTGCAAGATGAAAGGACTGAAAAGGAATTGGCCTCCTCTGTCCTCAGCTCTAGTATGTGTCTCTGCCTCTTTCCAATCATGTCCTGTCCTCATCAGGCCATTTTTGTTCCAGGGAATTGCAAATCATCTGCCCTGCAGAGGAGAAAGCAGTGCCCAAGCGCCTGACAGAGTTGTTCCATGGGCAGCTACAAATCAAGTGTTAGCACAGAGTTGCAGAACAAACCTCTCTTTCAAAGTTCAACCTGGTACCAGTGCTTTGTTACCAGCAATGAGGTTTCCCAATCTGATGCCAATAGTCTGGACCAGAATGACGTGTTTTAAGAGTCAGTTGGAAAAATATCTGACAGAAGGTGTGTAAGGTGGCTGGTCCTGTTGCAGGACTAGATAATCTTCCAATACCTCCATAACACCATGTCCTTAACTCTCTGTGATTCTAACATGTGACCAAGTCAGAGGGCAAACTCCAATCACACAGACCCTTGTGTTACCAGACTAGTAACAAACATTCCTTTCCAACACTGGAATCTTGGTCAAACTTGACATGCAGCAGGAATCCATAGCGATTCCTGCCATGACCATGTAACAGCAAGCACGACTTCATAATCACCGTTCTCCAGGTCAGTGGACCTGGTGACCATGTCCTTCAGGGATCCAGATGTGGGGCATCACCAGGGTCCAACTCTCCTGTCAACAGAGCAAATCAGGGTGCCTTTAATCAACCGGGCCCACATTTCATGAGGATGTGCTGCCTGCCGGCACACCAGCCCCATCTTTTGGGAAGACCGATGCAAGGAAAATGCACCAGGAAGAGTCAGAACAGAACAGCAGAGTCCCAGGCCAGATGGGATGAACTACCTGCCTTGTAGTATCTGCCCCAGTTCTGCTCTCCTTGGTTGTGCTGTGCCCAGCAGCTGGCTGGCTGACTAGCTGTCCCTCTCCTGTGGGCCAGTGCCACATGTCTAAGTTGGAACATTATTCTCCAGTTCTAGGAAATTGGATTAAGGGTCAGAGAATACCGACTGTTATTTACCTTTGATTAAAACCAGCCCTCCTCCCTCCTGGGCTGGAGAGGCCAATGTTGCTGTTATTTATTCTGCTGCCAAACCTGGAGTTCAGTCCCTACCCTGCGGCACTCAATAAAAGCCAACGTGGAGGCGAGGCGGGAGGGGGGGAGTGGCACGGCAGGTGAGCAAGCAGGGCTGCGTGGGTGGAAGGAGAATGATTATCCAGGCCACTAAGTCCAGTTTGTTTCTTTTGCAGTCAGACTCTGGCTCAGCAAGGACAGGGGTGCTGGAAGTGCTTGCCACTGTGGCTCACATCACTGATGGGGATCCAGCCAGGGTGATCTCAAGCAAGCCCTGCTTTTATCCCCGTGTCTGTGTCCTGGTCTTCTCCCCTCACCACATCCTCACTTCCGCACAGCTCTTTTTCTTTACTTCCTTCTCCATCTCTCTCCGTTCAGCCTCCACCTTCACCCTCCTTTCCCCCCTCCCATGAACTTCCTGCCTCCCCTTTCTGCCTTTTCCTCTCTTCTGCTCTGCTCCTTCCCACTCTCTCCCCCACTTCCGTTTCTCATTCCCCTCATTCTCCTCCTTCCCTCTCCCCCACCCTCCAAGCCGCTATTCCAGGACAATAGAGCAGATGGCAGGCTGTTTGTTTTATATGTCCCTTTGGAAAATCAGCTCAGCTGTTGATTCTGTGACTTTTTCTAAAAACAGACACCGTCCAACACTAGCTGAATGCTGGGGGAAGGGAGGTGGGTATGGAAGGGCCCTGCTCTCCCTACCAGCTGCACTGAGACCTTGTCTGTCTGTACCCCACATGATGCCTTTGGGAAACAGGGCTGTCTGAGAGCCTGGAGAGGAGCATTCTCCCCTACACACTAGAAGAAACACCATCACAAGCCGAGAGAGCTTGGCCAGCTTCTGCAATCAGCCTTGGTGCAGCCAAAGCTGATGGTAATGTGAAGAAGGTGGAGCAGTGAGGACAGGGCAGAGTCTTTTCAGCACATCCATCCTGCTCATTGCCCTAGTCTGCTGCTTCTTTGAGTGTTCATGAAAGCTAAGTTATGTGTGGTGTCCCCAGGCAGAAGACATACAGCACACAGTAGAGGCTGATGCTTTTTTACAAGCCCCACATCTCCTCCTATGCTACTGGGGTAGCCACAAGGGAAAAGCCACAGGCCAGCATTGAGTGTGTGGGTAGGGGAAAACAGTTCTTGCCTTTTTCTTTCCAGCTTTTCCCTCTTTTTGTTGAATGCCTAAGCCCCAAGGTACCAGTCCTCAGGCCAGTGCTCATCAGTTGCCAACATAGCCATGAAGATGATGTAGATTTTGTTCTGGTTCCTTCTCTTATCCAAACTACTTTCTTCATCTCTCACCTCTCTCTTCGCATGTGCTTACATCAGCCATCCTTCAGATCTGTTGTTTCGTATTTCTGGGTGGAGAAGAATCTTTGCTCCTGAGCACTTCCCCTCACTGTCCCAAAGACCATCTTGTTCCCCCTGTTTAGATGTGACAATACTGTCTCATCGATCCTGCAAGCCCTCGCCTCCTTCCCCACCCTGTCTCTGCTTGTGCATGCTTCGGGGTTGGCACCATTTTTCTCTCTGTCCAGCACCAAGCACAAGCCGGCCTTGGCTCACAACTGGGGCTGCTGGATTCTCTGCCAGCGCAAATGCTGGATATTTCATGGGATATCCTCCACCTGATACACTGTGGCCAAAGGCATCAGCTGCAGATTCTCTCTGTGCCCCACTTACTTCTAGGGGTGAGATGGGGAAAGTAGGGGTTCAGAATAGCAGCTTCTCTCCCCATCCAATTGCGCTGTTTAGTAGCGCTTCTTCTTACGCTGCTAAAAATCAACAGTGTCTTCTTCTCACACAGCAGCAGAACAGTCAGGGCCAGCAAAACCATGTACAAAGCAGTTTAATTTGTTCTCAAAGTCCACTATGAATCAGATGCAGGTCCCAGAAAAACCCAGGGAGGATTGACCAAGGCACAGTCAGACATAACATCTGAAGAGACTCCTTAGCCTTGCAAAATCCTGGAAGGCAATTTAAATATGAGAGATAGGCAAGAAGCCCATTCTCAAGGTCTGTAAATAATCATAGAGTTCAAACAGGGAGAGACATGAGTTCCCAGCTTTCTTGGAGTCCAAGCTGATCAAACAGGGAACAAGAAAAATCTCAGGCTGTCAAGGAAAAGCCTTAAAGAAGCAATGCCACCTGAGCAACAACAACTCATCCCTGAACTCCTTTAACCTCCCAGGTAATTGGGCAGAAAGTCTAGAGGAAGAAAATCCTGCATCAGCTGGTGAGAACAGACATAGTTATTTGTACATTTGCAATGATGCTCTTCTTCCTGGCCTTGCATATGCCTATGGTAATGCATCCTCTTCAGTGGAGCCATAAGCCCAGCGGTATTTGGGGCAGAAGAAAGTCCCAGTTAGTATGAGATCCCACCTCTGGCACCAGCTGCTAGCAGGTGCCTTGAGGAAGAGCATAAGGATGGTCCATGCCTCTCATTGCCCATGAAGTTACTGAATGGAAGAGTCAGTCACCCTCCTTCACCTTTGCATCCACCCCAGAACTGTGTTCAGGTGTATAGCGCTGGTGGCCAGTGGTGTAAAATGGCAAGCCAGTTGTCTTGTAGCATTTTTCAGGGATCGAAGACAAAAGAAATTAAATAAATGAATGACAAGAGCTGCTGATCCCACCCCTGAACTGAGGAGCCTGCGTTGTAAGCAAGGGCAGAGGAAGACTTGAAATCAAGAGGCCAAATTTGTTATAAGAAATTGAGTAGAATTGTCAGAATAAAACACATAGAGTTCTCTGGAGTGGTATTTAAAAAAAAAAAAGAAATAAAAAGAAGAAGAGGTTTGGGGCCAACCAACTTGATCTCACCTCTTCCAAGGTGAACTCTGACTCACGGGCTGGCATCCTCTCTGGCTCTGGTGGGCTACAGTTGTCCTGATCACAGGAACATCCAGAGCTCAGGGTGCAGGCAACACCTCCTGTCCCGCTATTGCTGGGCAGCTCCCAAAGAGCACTTTCAATGCACAGCTTAAATTCCCCTGCTCTCCTCCAAGGCCCCACTTGGTGGTTTCTTTCCTTCCAATCTCCTTTCTTCTTGTTCCTATTTCTCACCTTTTAGCTTCTGTTTAATAAACTGCTCATCTTTTGAAGGCTTGCATATTTAGCAAGAGGCCTGGGGAGACAGCTGAAGGCTGCGATCTGAGGACAAGTTGGGTAAATCCCACAGTGGCTCAGAAATCTGTTTTTCTTTGGCAGCAGAGTTGTTAAGAGGAGTTGGCACCAGAGACAGAAGCATTGTCTAGCATTGCTATTCTTCTCTCTCCCCTTCAAGCCTTTAGCAACAACTGCAGTTTCCCACCTATTTCAACTAACTTCTCTTTTTCCCCTAAAGAAAGGATAGTCATTAGCATTTTTATGCACTGTCAAGTAGGGGTTTCCTTATAAAAATCCTTCACAGCTAAGGGGAAAGCAAAGACAAGATATTGTTAACATGAAAGCCTCACTTAATACTTTACATTTCAAATACTGTAACTGCTTTTTTTTCCCCCCTCCTTCTCCTTTTTCTTAATCTTCAGTATACAGCTTAACCATCATTAATAGCGTTGGTTGCTATGGTGTTGGGCAGGCAGAGGTCTCTCTACTTAAAACCTTGAACTACACTTAATGTTGTACAACAGCAGGGTCACGCCAGCACCTTTGACTTTGACCCCCTTCTTCCCAGTAAAATAAAAAGACCACATCTCCATCCCTTTTCGTTCTTGGGATAGGGTAGGGTTTTTTCCTGCAATGAGAAAAGGGAGCGTGAGAGAGAGGAGAGAGAGAGATAAAAAAAAAGAGGAAGAAAAAGGAATTAATAGACCCAGTGGAACCTTTCCAAAAACTTTAAAGTTACATCAGAAAATCATGAAGGAGAATTAAAACAGACAGTCCTCTGAAAAGTTTCACGTGAGATTGTTTCTCATTTTCCCGAGCAGCTAAACATTTTAATAAACTAGGAAAATGAGACTGTAAAACCACAACATCTGACAGCAAGCCCCAGGGGCATGAACCATCCCTGAAACTAATTTTAACTCAGGTTTTAACGTTGATCAGATTTCATGTGGTGAATGTCCCCTTAAGCTCTCTCTCTGTTCTTAGCGAAAACCTAGTTTCTTTTGTCAACTCCGAGAAGCTATTTTCTTTCCAGCGCATTGTCGTCACGGGCATAACAAGACTTTTGTATCATTCGTCTCTACCACCCAAGAGATGCCCTGCCCTAGACATCTCATCTGTTCTCAGTTTCCTTATGAGACAAGACATTTTCCGCAGAGGTGGCACTTAACTGCTCCAGCAGTGAAGCCCAGTCTTAAATCGGTCCCCATGCAGCCACTCAAGAACTCAACCCATTTAGCATCTGATCTTCAGCCATGCAAAAGGCACCAGTTCAGACCAGCTGAGACCAGCATCCAAAGCGGCTTCCAGTTTCTCCACCTTGCTTTTCCCCAGGGAAGGGAGTCCACTCTATCAGTTTGTTCTCTTTCTCCAGGCACATGAATCACATTTTGCTTTGATTGTTACCAGGATGTCTACAGATAGGACTGGAGTTTTAGCTCAAAGACTTGATTAACACCACAGCTGAGAGTTTGAATGGGGGAAAAAAAAAAAAGATATCCAGGTAGTGTAGACTTGTCTTGGAGACTCTCATTTCTTCTTGCAGAAGCATTTTTCATCTTCCGGTTAAGTTCAAACCAAATGATTTGCCCTGGGAGGCAGGACTTCTTTATGCTGCACCTGTCTTCCAATGGATGGGTGTCTGTTTTGAGCCACATGGTTCCTAGGTTCGCACAGCTGTGTGAGCCAAGTGCTTTGCACAACTCAAGGAGTGGTCACTGGCATCAGGTAGCCTCTGTCCCTGCTCAGGATGAATTTCCAGTTCAAAGGCATGTTATGCAAGGGAAGAAAGCAGGGCTCTCTGTTGCTTCACAACCTGGTTAAATGCTGGTAAGAATGACCAGGCTGGAACATAGCTCTACAGGCTCCTGCTTTCTGCTTCTCCAGAAATTAAAGTGCTCATTCATTTCTAGATCCCCCTTTGCAGAGGTAGGTGGTCTTTCTGACGTCTTTCCTTTAAACCTCATGTCTGCAGCACAGGAGATGCTGGAGCTTGGCGGGGTGGGAGGAGGAGATAGTGGCCAGTTTTCAAAACGGTAGAGGCACAGTGATAGTTGCCCTCGGCTTTTCCAGCCCACCGCAGCAGGCTTAGTCACATCAGCGGCATCAAAGCTGAGCAGCTCTTTGGAGAAAGGGCATTTGTCCTTTCATCTGGAGATTACAGGAATCTTTCACAGATCCCAACAGTGTGTTTTGAAAGGCTCTTTAAAGAGAAATACCTGTTTGTGGTATCACCTGCCATTTAAAACAGTCTCTTTGCATTCCAGCTTTCCCTGCCATGCTCTCCCCAGCCATTTGACTGTATGTACAAGGACAAAATTGTGCCAAAGTCGATTTCCCAGCGAGGAGAATCGCCCAGCTTTCATGCCAGGCTCCATATTGAGAAAAGGACTCTCTACAAACATGCCAGAAAGCCTGTAACCTATTTGGGCCTGCTCCTTCCCCCTGTTGCGCTCAGCAGGGGCAGCAGGAAGGCAGAAAGCTGCTCTTAGCATCTGGAGGAAAGAAACGCAGAGATAAAAAGCTCTTTGCCTTGCTACTTCCATTCCTTCATCCCTTATTTTTTTTGGTCAGGGCAAAGAGAAGATTATAAAGCTGTAACCTCTAATCCGCTCCTGAGTGCTGCTTCTCCATCTCTTCCTTTCTCCTCTCTTTCAGCCATTCCTAATCCTTTATGTCTCCTCTCTCACAGGTAGGAGTTGGAGTCTAATCTCAGATGACAGGTTGGTAATTAGAGCAAGAGATTATCCTGACCCCATATCAAGAAGGTAAAAAGAGAGGAATAATGCAGGGCCATACACGACCAAGCCTTCGATGTTCGGTGCAGAAACCATCTTCATCTCGGTCTGCGTCCTCCCGGCTCCCCCACCCCACACCCTCTCCTTTGTCCCAGCAGAGAGAGGGATTCCTGATTCTTTGTACCTCATGCCCACCTCCCCTCTGCCGGGCAAGGACTATGCTTTTCCAGCAGTCATACAGCACAGAAATGGTCACGTTTGCTGTTTCTATAGACCTTGACTAAGCAGAGACTCAGTCAAGGACCTGTGGCTGGGAAAAGTGGGCGGTGGGGAAAGCACAGGCAGATACGGAGGAAAAGGGCCTGCCCAGAGAGGCTGGAGCCATGACACGCTATCACCCATCCTCAGCTGGGCACTGGTTACCCATACCCAGGGCCTTCCTAGTCCAGCTGAATCCACAGCAAGGAGCCGCAGCAGGTCCCGATCTCCACCCAGATGCCCAGCAGTCACCACCCAGTCCTTGATCTGCTCAGGAAGGCATTACTGCTCCCATCCCTTGTATGTATCCCAGCACAGATGGCAAGCCCATCCTTGTGTCTAGCCTGTGTTATCCATATTTGGGACAGATCTTGTGTCTTGTCCTGTGTCATCGGTATTCAGCGAGGGCCAAAAAAGCCAACACACAGTCCCAAGACCACCAGAAAAGGAGAAATTGGGAGCACCATGCTTCTTCAGTGTCTCAGCCCCAATGTGCACAAGGTGAATGGATGTCACCAGGACCCACTGTAGCTGAGGCTCGGGCATCACCAGCCAACAGCCTGCAGGCACCAGGAGGTGTCAGGATAGAGATGGCAGTGGAGTGATCGAAATCTGATGGGGAGAGAGCGAAGGAACATCAGGTGACAGTTTTTACACCGGCGCACAGCTGGAGAATGAAAGACCTCTCCCTCATGTCCCATCCCACATCAGGTGCCCACCCTGCACTACAGAGCTCCAGGACTAGTTGTTCACCTCAAGACGTCTTTTCTCAGCAAAGCTAAGCAGCTGAGCCTCCCTCCAACACCTGAATCCAGCTCTGTCCCATGTAGCCCAAGCTCATGGCTCACCCTGATCACAGGCAGGGAGATGGGCACTGCACCAGCCCCCACTACATGATTCTGTTGGTGCTCTTTTTATTGCCCAGCTGCTTCCCACCCCTGCTATCTCCAGTCAGGAGCTTCCTACCCATGCTCTGCAACTAACAACTTTAGGTTTGTTCACTCAAAGCAGAGAAAGTAAATCAAAGAACATTTTTGCTTGCAGTCAGCCTGAAGTGAACCTTTTTCTTTTTTCCCTTCAGTTCTCTCAGCAAAACAAAAAATGAAAAAGCAAGCAGAATTTCCTTTCCTAAGTCTAAAAGAACATTTCTGTTCCTGTCCCAGAGGTAAAAGGTTAGCTTGTTCAGTCTCAACATGTGAAATAAACAGCAATTCTTTTGGCTCAGAAACTGCCCAAATAAAATGTTTTGATACTCCTTTTCATCCCACTCATCCAAAAAGGCCTGCAAAGCTTGTAAGCATTCACAAACAGCTTAATGCTGGTGTGCCCCTCAGCCACTAAGCCACGTGACTGCAAGGTTTCTGTCCCTCACTCTAGACCTCCTGCACGCCATTTGGCTGCCTCCCCCTCCCAGCCTATTGCCTGAGGGCTCATACTGCAGCAACACCCAGAGTACTCATGCCCCGTACCTTGAGGGATCCTCTTGGGGTGAGAAGGGGCCGCTGAGTTGAATAACATTGAGCTTGTTCTCAAAGACACCGTAGCTGAGAGTGACCTGCAAAGAGGGGTGGTGAGAAAGGAGCAGGGAGGATGAGGTGAGTTTAGGAGCAAGGAACTTGCTTTGGGTGACAGAAGAGCCCGTTCTGATTCCTTCTCTGCTGGCTTGGCCTCTGCCTTTCATGACTCTCCTGTCTTCCTTCCCATGATGGTCCGCCATGCTAGTCCTTTGCTTCTCCAAGCCCCCTACATCCCTTGTTCTCTTCCCATGCAAGACATACATGCACCAGGTCAAAGCCTCTTCCCCAATCAGCATCACTTCTGCTTGTCCTTGTGCCATATTCCCCCAGGGATGCCCTCAATCCTCCCATCACTCTCCATACACATGCTCCCCACCACTGATCACAGGGCCACTGTGACTGGCATCTGTGCTGCAGGCAACATCTGCTCCTTATTTCAAAGAAGCATTTGTCAGGAAAGCCTCCACAAAACAGCAGATGATTGATTCAGTCCACGTCAGTGCTACAAACGGATCAATGTGCCTGTAAGCCTCCCTCCACTTCTTCCTCACACTCCTCCCTCTTGCTCCGTTTCCCCTCCTCACCTGCTGCGTGAGCTGAGAGGGGGGGATGAGCTGCAGGTTCTCCAGGTGGGAGTGGAAGAGCGCGTTGGGCAGCAGCTGCCCACCGACTTTGCACTCAACGATGTAACCCACGGTGCAGTCATCTGGCAGGCGGATGAGCTCTGAGGTACTCAGGAAGTTCCGGCCACTGGAAGAAAGTAAGGCTGCATGGGTTAGGACAAGGGTTGTGGGGGATACAGGCATCCATTTGGGTCGGAGATAAATGAAGGACTTAACCTAAAACCAGAGTAAATCTTGGAACTAGGCAAGAAATCCCTGAGTTCCACCTGCAAAGATTTGGGAATGTGTTTCCTCTTTGACCACTCCTAGCCACGCTGTCCCACCGATTGTCAGGTGCTGTCCCTGATAACGTATACAGTTCCTCAGCGAGCTGATGCAGAGAGCTGGAAGACTTTGCCAAATCACTTTTCCACCTGTTTGGTGAGCTGCACTGAGTCCCTGAGGGGTCAGACAAGTCAACACAAGCGAAACAGTGGGACCGCATGGCCAGGACCAGGAGGAAGAAGAAACAGAACAGTCTCATGCAGCTTGAATAAGCCATCCATGGCTCCCCTGTAATGTAACACCACATGCCTGGCCATCCTTTGATGACAGGCTAAATCCAATTTTAAGGTTCCTGTAACTGGAAGCAGCTGCACAGCATGAAGCACTGCCTACTACAACACCCCTCAGCTAGTTCAAATGCGATTTAAGCATTTTAACACAGTAGTGGCAGACTTTATGCCAGGTTAGGCATTATCTATCCATGCCACTTTTAATACACCCTAGATCACAGATCATCCTTCTGTCTGGGTCTACCATAAAATACACATCATGGGCTTCAGCTAAACCAGCCACCTGGTGTGAATTGGATCTGTCTTTCTGGGTGCACACAGATCTGGTTAAGGCTGGCACAGTCACTGCCTACCAGTGTACATGCATACAGCCTGATATAACCTAAGGCATCATGGAAAACATCATCTTATTGTAGGCTGGCGTAACACAAGACCCCAGGACCTACCTCTGTTCTCCATGTACCAAGCTGAGGAAATGACAGTGGCCACTGTAAGAAGCTGAAGAGGGTTTGGGGAACCAGCGCAGGAGGGAGGTGCAGGAGGTTGGCAAGAGGCAGATTAAAGGGATGGGACACGGGCAGACAAGGAAAGCACTTACTTAGAAAAAGAGTCAGAGAAAGCTGAAAGGGGTGGGAAGGAGTGTCGCGGAATAACCAAGAGCTGAAAGGAGTTGGGGAGAGGGGATTATGTCATTCTATGATCATGTTTGCTGACGTGCCTATTCTCGCCCCTTTTTAATCAGGTGGCAGACCCACCCACTGCATCTTTCCTCCAGTCCCACATGCTTGCAGACGTGTAGCATGTGGCTCTCTGCACCCTTGCAAACATCCTTGCAAACACCACATACACAAATCCAGATCTGACACTGCCAGGAATTAATGTGCGGCTGTGTTCTTTGTCCCCAAAGGCTCCCATACTCACCAGCTGCACAGCTCACCTGGCCCATGGCACCATCTTGCTTGCCAGCTTGCGGCTGATGCAGAATCCAGCCCCTCCCGTGGCAAACCAGAAGCGCACAGATTTCTGGAGAGAAGCAGCAAAGAAAATCAATGGCAGAGGCTCAGGTGATATCATACTCCCTGAGACGGGAAAGCTGGAAATGCAGCTTTGATGCCAGGATAAACACAGTCCTACCATCACCCCAGACCCCTGACTGCTGCCCAGAAGGAGGACTTGCCAGCAGTACAGCATGGATTTTTATCTCCTCATATTCTGAGCGGCCAAGTTCCTGCTGGCAGCAGCAGGTGGGCTGCCCAAGGCAGGCTTATCTCCTGGCAGACAGGTACCCAAAGGCGCAGCAGCAACATGGGACTCTTCCCCTAGGTAGATCGGATCGAGTCAACACCCACAACCATTTTCAGACAAGACTGGCGAGTTTTCAGCTGTTGCCTCTTGCGTTTGGGATCTGTCTCTCCTTGGGAGCACATCTACAGCCAGTGAGCCAGCGCACTAAAAACAACCCACACCACCACCACGGGCTGTACCGTCTGGTTGTTTGGCAGCGTTTCGGAGGCTCGGATGGGTCGGTTCAGGCTGGGTTTCCCCAGGTAAACATCCCACATTGCAGAGTAGGAAGACAAGAGCTTCAGGAGGGCCCGAGGGTTCAGGTAGTTGTCATCATCCAAATGGCAAAACCAGCTGGGGGGAGATGGGAATTGAGATACAAGACATTTGTGGTAAGGGGGGGGTGCCTCTTGCTCTCAGGGGTCCCCCCGCAGAAACCCTGCCTCACCTCCGTCCGCTGGCCAGGAAGGCATCGAACTCAGCAGCCATCTTGCAGGAGAGGGCTGGGTGGCTGTGCTCTGCAGAGCAGTTGGTGAAGATGATGTGGTCGTCTGCCAAAAGAGAGAAAGCTGTGGCTCAGGGCCAGCCCACTTTGCACAGTCACAAGGCAGGCCTCTGGGCAGGAAGGAAGGGGTTTGTTCACAGCCAACCTCCTCGCAGCCCTCTGAACAGGCATACAAGCCCACGGTGACATGGGCTCCATCCTTCGCCCTACCAGGACAAGAAACCTGGAGAAAGCCAAGCACCTTGGCCAAGACTAGGACACCTGCCAACGACACTTCCACCATGCCGACTGCCAGCCAAGGGTACAGGGGCTGAAGGGCTTTCTGATGGGCTGCTTCCACCCATGGATGCTTTAAGGCAGGCAGCACCCTGCCTCCAGTTCACTGCATGCCCTGGGGTAAGGCAACTAAACCAAATCATCACCACTGCAGCTTGGGGTCCTCCCGCGGGACATGGCAAGGGGTGTGCTCAAGATGCAGGGCTGGCATAGGAGAGCCAGCCTTCATGCTGGCCCCCCTCCCAAGGCTGTGGCAGTTCAGAGGCTGAAGGTGCGGGGGGAGGTGGTGTTACAGGACAAGTCATTACCCATTCTTCTTTTCAGGGCATCATCTTCTTCATCAGTGAAGACGTAGGTCTGGGGAAACAAGGAAAGGAGGTTACTTGCAGAGCTGGAGCTGGTGCTGCTCCTGGCCACCCACCCCTTTCTCCCCACAGCTGGACACACTTGCCATGGTCACCCCACTCCATCCCCCCTCCCAGGCAGCAGTTGAGCAGAGGGATGGCTGCGTTCCCCCTCCCTGCATGGCACAATCGACAGTGCTTTTGTGGCTTCATTTCCCCTCCGCTCTCTCCCCATCACCTTGGGAACAGGGAGAAGGGGACCCGTGACACCGAGTGAGGGGGTGAGGGAGCCCTGGCTTAGGTGTTGGTGGTAGAAAAACAAAATCATCGTGGTTGAATGATGCTCAGGTTAAAAGGAGAACATCTGTTTGTGTGTTAAGTGTGCATAGCTCCCTGCTGCTTCCTGCCTCCTCCTCCTCTTCCTCCACCCCCAGTCCTCTCTAATCCCCCTCGCTGCCATTATGTGGCACGTCTCCTCCTTTTCAGGGCCAAGCGGGGATCAGGGCTGGTGGAGAAAAGCTTTCCTCAGGCAGAAAATGAGCTTTCATGAAATAAAAAAGGAGTCACGAGCCATAAACAGTCTCTCCACCAGCTGCCCACAGGCTGGTTAAACACAGCACCTGGGCAGGGACAAAGGGGACAAGGCAGGCAGACAACAGCTCCAGGAGCCGTCATTGTTCCCAAAGGCTCTGGCGAGGAGACGAGAGCCTCCTCTACGTCTCCTCACATCCACGCAGCATTGGGACATGTGCCCCCATCAGGAGGACGTGGCAAGAGAACTGTTCTGCACATAAAAAGAAGGCAATGAAGGACCCTCAGAGACCACCTGGCTCAAGCAAGACAGCAGGATGGTTTCATGATCTCAAACGTATGTGCTTCAGTGACTTGGTGAATTACCCTCCAACAGCTGAGCTGCAGCAACAGGCCACGCACACATTCCTACCCCACCCCACTGGTAAAGTCTCTTAGTTAAAACGACTTTCAAGGTGATCACGGGACAAGAAGCAATTAGCTAAGTCTCAGGTAAAGGAGTCGCTCTGGGTCAGGGGACCATATCACAACCTTCAGGTAAGGCGGGGATTGTCAATGGCACGGGATTTCCCTCGCCAGCATGTCAGAGCCAGAAATTTCCACTATGACAAATATTTAATCTCAAGACAAAAAATTCTGAAACTGTTGAAACTTTCTGACATTTTCAAAAAAACTCCAGAAACGTTGTTGCTGGAAATGACTTGCTTACAGATATTAAACTAACTAGAAATCATGTGTCTGATAAACATCATATCTGATTGACTTAAAATAAGGATCTGCATCTTTTCCCAGATTTTCTACTTGTGAAAATATTCCAAGGTTCCCACTTTCCTGTTGATGTAAGGTGGGAAATGTTTTTTTGCAGACACCCAACATGGTTCTGTGGGAATTCAAGGATGAAGGAGCATTGTCACCACAGGGAACACCAGACCATCCCAAATAACTAGAAAAAGGGAGCTATGAGTGTGGGGACCAGGCAAATCTGATTTCTGTGGCTCTCCCAAACTCTGATCTCCATGGCATGCCTGGCTACAGCACTCTAGAGATGCTGGAGTATGTGTCCTGGCTCTGTCCTGAAGGAGATCACAATACCACAGGCAGCTGCCTGCATCTTCGTCTCTCCATCCCTCACACCCCTGAGAGTGGGCAACCAGGAACAGCAGCTGCTGCTGGCATCTGAGTGACAGCTGCCGTGTGTCCCTCAGCAAAGGCACACATGATAGCTGGATGGGAGACAGAGAGAAGGACCCTGGCTAAAAACCTGCCCGGAGATCATCTGGCCCAGTTACGCAGGTCTTTCTCAAGGAAACACCAGCTGCTGTTGTCCATACTTATGGAGTCTGGAAGACATTCAGAAGTTCTCCCTGGCCACACCAGACCTGCTCTCCCTGCTGGGAACATGCAAGCAGAGGAACACCTGGTGTCACTTGTGTCCCTGCAGGCAAATGGGATAGACAGAAGCAGTCTCCCCATCATATCCACCTGCCTGTTCTCCACCAGACCATCTACGGAGCCATGCCAGATCTCCCATCCTAGTGCCTCAGCGCATCGAGACTGGGCCAGGATGGCTATCACTTCTACTGCAGGACAGCAGACCCACCCCCGAGGAGTGATGCAGCACAGAAAGCATCCCTCTACTCTGGAGTGGAGAAGACGGTTGGGTGGGGAAGGATGTCTGCTGAACGGCAGTGCAAGCAGTGATATGGAGCCACTGGCATCAAATGACTGCCTGACGGCTCTCCATGAATGTAAGAGCCTACGCAATGGGTAAACACTAGACTTTGAGATCTCCTCACCCCAAATTGGGAAAGTGGCCTGGCAAGCAATAAGTAGGAAAAGGGAGTAAAGCTGTGGAATCTGACAATCCAGGGCCACGTTCATCTCCCAGGCTTCCAGGGTATCCCTGTATCCCTTCTCTGGGAAGAAACCCCCTCCAAAATGCAAACCCCTCAGCAGGGTTGTTGTGTCCTGCCTGGGGAACAAGTTCAAAATCTACAGTGTGTTCACAACACTGAAAATGTGAAAGCCAGTTCACAACGGGTCATTCAAAGGTATCATTTCAATCAGTTGGAAGTCTGGGTTTCTGAAAGGAGGGGAGGGACTAGAATTAGTTTACGTTACAAATAAAATGCCATTTCAGACCAACACCCTAGACTTTTCTCCATCAAAACTACTGGGGTCAAGAATGTAAGCCACTCCAAGATGCTGTCCAGTCTAAACAATCACAAAAACTGACACTTCTGTTTAGACGAGATCAGTTCTCAAGAGGCAAAGCTTGGTCCAGCAAAGGGTGCCCTCCTTGCACTACCCCTTCCTCATCCCTCACCAGCTGCATATCTTCTCTTCTGTTTAAACAGTACAGCTTCAGGGAAAATGTCTCTCTCTCTTCTTGTCTACGCTGACGGAGTCCAACATAGAGGACTTTTCATTTGCATCCTGTACAGTCTGTCCTAGCCGTAAAAACCACAGCTGTTCCTGCCTCCTGTTACAGTCATCTAAGCCTGATCTGTGAGGTCTCAGTTGCTTCCACTGGGAGGACAACATCCAGGTAATCAGCTCTGAAACCAGGCTTGGCATCAGCAGCATGGCCAGCTGCTGAAATTTCTCCACTGGCCACCTGCAGAGAAGGACCCACTGAATCGGTCTCCAGCCATGAGTAAGGGCGAGTGAGACAGAAGACGGTGGGTCAGCCCTAGGAGGAGGCAGTCTCTGCACATCAGGGCTTCCAAGACCTGGATCTCTCCTAGGCTGGCTTTTAAAGCCTATGCCTCTCCATAAAGACTCAATAACAGGAGGTCTGGTGCCCTGTCCCTGGCCTCACAACAATTAAACGTCCTTTGCAAATTGAGAGCTCTCTTTTTTTGGCTAAGCGAGGTTTCTGTATCATCAATTTCTCAGAACTAAACCTTTCCCCTACCACCAAAACCCCCCTCCAGCAGCAGTATATTTAAAAAAAAAGAAAAGAAAGACTTTTGACTTTCATGCACTTCTCTTTACTTCCCTCCCTGCCCCCCACTCCCCTGCCCTCAAGGCCATTTAGTACAAAAAGCAGAAGAAAAACATGGAAAATTGAGGCGAGCCAGAGGAAAACACTGAGCTTGCAACAAAAATTGATAACAAAGAAAAAACACTGCTTAAAAATGACTGACCCTCCTGCTCTACCCTTCCTTCCTATTCTCCTGCTCAGTCTGCGAAGCTTTCCTAGAGGCTGGCAGCAGCATGGAAAATTCAACATCTCTTCCCAGGTTTGGACATCGTTTGCCTGCCAAACAGAGAGTCAGATTAATCTGGGGAGCTGGTATCTAATTCCTATCATCAGCAGAATGGCCAGGCACCTAGTTCTCAAACACATGAGGAGGGAAAGTTGAACTGCTCCTTAAAAATCCACTCCAAAAGCCCCAGTCACAGTATCTTGATGCCAGGGCAGCTGTCAGGTTGGGTTTGGTTTCTCCAAATTGCTGCTGGGCTGAGGTCGGACGGAGAGGAGAAGTGCATCTGGAGGAGGAAGCAGGGCATCTCAGATGCCGAGAGGGACACGCAGACAGGAGAGGAAGCGTGCTCAAAATAGGACATGGCTTCCTGTGATGACGGCAGCAGACCAGACAGTTACAGCACCATGAAGTGGAAAACCACCCTTACCCAGAAAACCCTGCACTGCTACAAGCACTCTCCTACCCAATACCTCCACCCCCGTCCCCCTCCCTTGGTGAGGACTGAATTTGTCTTCTAGGCGCCCATCAAACACGGGCAGAGGCAAAAAAAAAAAACCAAAAACCCTTGTGGGGCGGCCACGGGATTTCTTCTTTCTTGAGGAGCAGCTTTGCGAGGGAGGGAGAGAAGTACCCAGGCTCTCGGGAGCACTTCTGCCCACCAGCAAGCCAGTCGGCACAGCACCACCAACGTGGTGCCCCACATCAGTTCCTCTAACAGGAAGGAAACTCTCCAAACTCTGCTTTAGCAAAGGGTGAAAACATCACACCCCCCCAGTTAAAAAAAATATTTAAGAAGTCAAATACAGACCAGCATCACTTCAAGATCATACACATGAGGGGATCTGCCCAAGAAAGCAACGCATGGATTGTGCTGATGTGCTGGGGAGTGAACAGGGCTGCAAACACCCCTTCTGCATCCTGCAGTCTCGCTCTCCTGCCTGTTGCACCCGTCCTGGGGTGAAGGGTGCCCAGGCGCAACGCAGGCATCCTGATGGAGGGCCGGGGAGAGCCACTCAGCTCAAAACCTAGCAAACTCATGGCACCAGGAGGTAGAAAACCACCATTTCATACAGACCCAGGAAAGTCTGGTGTAGCCCACGCAGTCTGCAGCCCCCAGTATTACTGGATAAAAAAAAGGAAATTAAATCTCCTCCACCTCAAGCTGAAAAAGTCAGGCTTATGTTAGGGGCAGGTGGTGCCTGCTGAGAGCACTCGTCCTCCCAGCCTTCATGGGAAGGGCCCACACAAGCTTTTCACCCTCTCTGCCAGCCTTCCCTATGAACCAGCTACCAGTGAAACATTTTGCTGGGTAGCATCTCCCTTTCAATGTGAACAGAAGCAAGAATTAGGCAAAATGAGGCAAAGTACTGGGTGGGAGCACAATACCCAGCCTCCCCTTCCTTTGGCCTTTATCCCCCCACACCGAAACCCTGTCCCTGCTCCATTACCAAACACCTCTTCTCTAGCCCAAATCCACATGCTCACCTGCTCTCTTGCTCGTGATATCCACGTGTCCAGAAGCAGCTCCATCCTGCTCTGGTGAAATCTCTTGGTTGTCTTCACAGCTATGAAAATGTCCCCAAGGGTCAGGCTTCCCTCAGTCCTGTATCCCTCTAGAGGATGGACCTGCAGGTCCTTCTGCCCCCTGCCACCGCCTGCCATGGCATCCTCTGGGCTTACTTTGCTCCGTCGCTCCGGCTTCTCCTGCATCCCCTCCCTGAGCCCTGGGTACTGAGCTGTCTCCTGAGCCCCACGGTGCCGCATGGAGAGGAGAGTCACGCTGACGAGGAAGGCTGCGGCTCCAGAGAGACCACGCATGAGCCGACGACCCATGGCTGCCAAATCGTTCCCGCTGCAGGTAGTATCCTATGAAACAAGGACAATCTCTGCCCGTACCTCCACGTGAAGCTGTCCACTCTTCTCAAAGCCTCCCGAGCGGCAGGACAAGGTGAGGGCGAGGTCTAAATAGGATGTGGTCAAGGAACAGGGTGGGTGAGGAGCAGAAAGCCAAAGAGAGAGCAGCCCCAGAGGATACTAGCGAAGCAGGGGGAATTTTCACAGACTAAGAGGGCTTGACGACCCAAACAGGCAGGGACACACGATGGGAAAAGACTCCGAGGCGACTGGCAGGCAGCTGGCACAGCCTGCCAGGAGGAAAGCAGGCATCCCTGCTCCAGGCGGAGAGGCCGAGGGTCCCGGGCTGGGGGTCGAGGGGGCAGCAAAGGCGATCGGAGCCATCGGTGGGGAGCCTTGACCGAAAGCATCAGTTCCTCAGAAGACACCAGCCCGCACATCCAAGCCAGGGGCCGGCGCAGGGCTGCAGCGAAGGGACCGGTGCCATGCCTGCGGCGGGG
>VZSC01006712.1:101433-111931 GCA_013398225.1 Steatornis caripensis
CATCCTGTAACCCAGAGGATGCACATGTCACACCATACAGAGAAAGCTACCGGAGCTACGGCCAATCCCTGTGTCACACATGGTGGCCTAGGACCAAACAGGAGAGGAGAGAGAATAACAGGTTTACCTCCAGGGCTGGGTGGAGGGTCTGGAAAGGGAGGCAGAGAGCTCAGGCTCGAAGGAGACCCAGCTGCCAGGGCCTTACCTTGCAGGTCCAGCTGAAAGACAAGACTGGAGGGCTCATCCCAATGCAGCAGGCTCAGGTAGGCGACCTCCCGTGTGCAGTTCTCCAGAGAAAGCACCTCTTCCTTCAGCGACGGCACCCTCAGCTAGCAAGGACCCAACACCATTAGACTCAGAGGCTGGAAAAGCCGGCTCCTCCCCAGCTCCCTCACCCGTCAGGGTTGCACAAGAGGTGTTACAGAACACGGCAGACCCAACGAAAGCTCTACCTGAGGACAAGGCATCCTCAGTCTGCCTCTGGCTCCCTCCTCTGCCTCTGAAATACCTGCTGCCAGCCACCACCCAGCCTGGACGCTGGGCTGCTGCGAAAGCAAACGTGTGTGCATGAACGCGTGTGGGGGTGGGGGCAGGAGAGCTGGTTTGTTTTCAGTTACAAGTGGGATATTAATTCAAGTAGCGTAGCTGTATTTCAAGTGATGTCATTCTTGCCAAAACAAATGCCCTTCCCTCCCTTCAGGAGCTTTCTTCAGAGCAATTATTCTCTATAGCTCGTGAGGGTCACGAAGGCCTGAGAAATCTCGCTCCAGAATTGATCGCTTCGCAACAGGCATGTGCACGATGCAGGATGCAAACTGCTCTGAAACGCTACAAGGTGACAGACAACTCCAGGGACACACAGCCACACTGCCATCTCAAATTGCAAGACTCCTTCTTGTCTCTCCCCTCCCACAGCTGAAGGAAGTGTTTCAGAAGGTCTCAGCATTTTTACATGCACAGGTACACACTCAAGCGTCATCATGAGACCTGGAGGGGTGTTTGTGCTGCATAAAGTTCTAGGCAGGGAGCAGCCCTGGGAAACAAGAGAAATCAAGGTGGACTTCAAGCTGAGTAGAAGTCAGCTTGCACATGGGATCACTCCACACTCCTTGCATCATCCCAGGTGCCTTGCAAACCCACAAAGCGAGCCCATTCCCAGACTCACCTCAATGAGCCGGCACCCTTCCCTGAGTCCTGCATCCTTGACCCGTGAGCCTGGCTTGACCCACTGGACGTAAATCCCTGTCCTGTTCCCCCCAAGGATGGAGATGTCTGCTCCAAGCCTCTTCTCCTGGGGTGAGGGGTTGCTGAGGCGACCCATGCTAGTGAGCTGTACCACCAGTGACCTGGCAAGGAGAAAGGCCAAGTCCAGCAACAGATGTTTGCTGCCTTTTCTAAGAACTGGTCCCCCATGCCTTGTAAACAGCTGCAGGGTCTTTATTGTACTGAGCGCTGTGGTACAGAGCTTGTGATTCACAGCCATCATCAGGGCACATACACAGAGCTTATGAACCACCGTGACCCATTCCACCCCACCAGCCCCAACCCCAAAACCAAGCTAGGCTCCCCTGGTCCTTTCCCTACTTAGACAGATGCGTGTCCAGCCCAGGGCAACATCCCCACCCCTGCCACAACATAAGGACAGCACAAAAAACTGGAGTCCTGCTAGAAAGCAAGGACTATAGGATCTTAATTTCTCTCCTCTCCCACTAGCGAGAAAGAGCCTGCAAGGGGAAAGCAGAGTGGGTCTCCCAAGCAAGGTCCCCCGGCACCACGAAACGTCCCCTGCAAGCAGCCGGCTCAGAGTGCCCAGCTCAGAGAGCAGCAGTCACCTCCTAGTGACCTCCTCACAGCTGGGGAGCGTGGACAAGCAGATCTCCGACTTCACCCTGGCGTAGGTGCTGCTGGAAGAAGAGGAGAAGGCCCCAAGCGAGGCGCTAGCAAAACCACTGCCTAGGAAAGAGAGCAAGAGGGAGAGAGAGGGCACATCACCTCTCCGAGTGCTGCAGGGAGCTCATATTCTCGGGGTGGCAAGGGTCTGTCCCCCCTCTCCTGGGCATTTTCTAACATCTGACTGGGAAATCAAGGCTGCAGGGAGGCTTTGAACAGTCATCCTCCTGGAAAGGGTTTCCCACGTTTCCCAAGACAAGCAGATCTTCGCTCCCTTCGTCCACATTTCGGTCAGAAGGCAGCAGCAGCCAGGGCCACTTGGAAGCGCCCGGAGCTCAGCCACCAGCACCCACCACAGGACCTGGCAGCATCAGAAGCTCCACTCCAGGAGATGTAAAACCCATCACCTGGAACCGATAAAACCCCAGGGCAAAGGCACTACTTCCTTCTGTTATGTACTCCTCCAACTCCACATCGAGTTCTCCATCAACACAGCTCTCATGAATTAAACAGAGCTGATGTGAGTCCTGCTCTGCAGAGGAAAAGCCAGCTTTTCCAGCTGCTGTGCCTGGCATAGCAGGGGTGGGACGTGTGGGTCCACAGCACCCTACTACGGGTGCAGAGCCCTTGCAGTGAGCTGCACAAACCAAAGGCATGAGGGAGGGTCAGTCGTCCAACTCCTCTCCCCACAGCCACCACTTCTTTTTAGCTAAGCCCTTTGCAGAAAGCCCCCACTCTGGTACCTGTTGCATCTTCAATGCTGCTAAAGGAGCCACAGGACAAGCTACAAAGGAGACACAAAGGTGAGCTGTGAGGCAGCAGCTTTTCCAAAGCCTGTTTGCATCCCATTCTCAACCCCATTCCCACAGCCTTCCCCCATCCCACAGCCAGCATGAAGCTCCCAGACAGTTTTCCCACTCTTAGTCCCCACTCCAGGCTCTCCCCTGCCCTGCCAGCCTGCTCTCCCTGGCCCCCACAACCCCCACAAGAGGAGACACAGCCTCAAGCAGCCCCTAATAATCACCTTTTGTAGGGCATGCACCTATCTTCCCGCTGCCGACGGAGGATGGAGCCGATGCAAGGGGGGAAAGGGAAGGTGGAAAGGCGGTTGATATCCTTCTCACTGTCGGGAGTCACCTCCTTGGGCGGAGTGAAAGAGAGATGCCTGCTAACACCAACACCCAGTGCCACCTCTCTCCCCTCCCTTTGGGCTAGGTTGCGAACAGCTCCTAGGGTACCCACATGCCTCTTCAGGGATCATCCACATCTCTCCAAACACCCAGGGGCATCTTGTTTTCCCAAGGAGAGAGCATGGATGGAGATGCGTGACTGCATCCCCATCTTTTTGCAATGTACAAGCTATGGGAGTAGTAGCAGATGAAGGGAATATCCAATGTTGCCACCTCACTTTTAGCCCCTGCACACTCAGAGGTGTGAGTAACCTGTAGGACTACCCAATTCAGGGTCCTCCAGGATGAGGGCTCAAGGAGTCAAAGGGAAATTGGTGAGAACCTGACTCCATTATAAACAATATGATGCTGCTACAGGACTCAAAAGAGCTGGGATTTCTCCCCCAACACGTGTAGATGAAATAACTTTTTTGGGAGGATAACATCTTACATGAGGCTGTTGATCTCCAGGGTGTCATATGGGATGAGGAGACTTTCACTTCCCCCTCTTTCCCACCCAGCTGAGCGCTACACACTTTGGCGCAGCATTCGCTGGTTTGTCAGAGACTGAGAGAAGAAAGCTTCGCACCTGGGACCTGCTCCCACCTTACACACCACCCCATGCTCAGTCCTCCACCAAGTCACGGCCCCATGATGAGCCCAATCCTATGCCTCTGTGCCCTTCTTGAGCAGCGTGGGTCCCCACTGCCCTCAGCTGAGGGTCAGACTCTCATGGTCAAGCGCTCACCATGCTCTGAATGGCTGAATCCCCTGGGAATGGGATAGCAGAAACCCCTGGTGCATCCACAAGTCCAGTCGTAAAGCTGGTAGGGTTGTCTATGAGGCTCCAGGTGCTGCTGAGGTTGGAGCAGAGGGAGTAGGAAGAGCTGCACATCTGGGAGAGAAGGGAGCCCATCATCCCACTGCAACCCCCACAAATCAGCACTGTCTCCTTTGCCTTCTCTGTTCTCCCTTCTTTCTCCCTCACCTTGCCCAGGCTGCGGCTGCCTTGGCACCGCTGCAGCTGTGCCTCCAGCGTGCTGTTCAGCCCTTCTGCCTGGCTCAGCTTGCTTAGGAGCTCATCCCGCTCCTCCTCCAGAGCCCGCACGCGTTTGCGGTACTGGTCCTTCTCGATCAAGCTCTTGGAGTATTGTAGCTGCACTCCATCGCGGCTCTGGATTGCCTGCAAGGACCCAGGCCAAGAGTAAGAAAAAGCAGAGAACTGCACTACTAATCCCCACCTCCCACCCTGGCATGGATGGAGGACACCCACTGGGGAAGGAGGGGGCATCCAGAGCAGAGACAAAAGCCCTGGTCCTGCTGGGAAGTGGAGAACTAGAGGGGAGAGCAATGCACCTGGTCCCGCTCTTTTTCGATCTCCTCTAGCTGCAGCAGCACTGTGTTCATACGATGCTTGTAGAGATCACAGTCCTTCTGTAGCGTCCGGTATTTCAGCTGCAGATCTTCCACCTCCTGGAGGTACTGGCAACAGCAAGCAGAGAGCATTAGCCCTCCTGCAAGTGACTGCTGTGGCTTCCCAGCACCCTTCCTCCCCTCTCTTCCAGGCCCTGCTCAGTGTGCAGGGGCGGTGGCCGTGATGGATGCTTTACCTTATCCCTCAGCTCTTCTGCCCACTGCAGCTCATTCTGCAGGGAGTTGAGTTTCTGGCAGAGGTCCTGCCGGTCATCTTGAGCTTCCTTCCAGTCATGCTCCAGGATGTCCAGCAGGATCTGCTCAGAACCTGGCACTGGTCCCTCACCGGGTGTCTAGGAGGTGAAAGAGTACCATCACTGCACCACAAGCATGGAGGGAGCAGCAGACCAGGGTGGCAACAGGCAGGCTGGCATGACTGCCATCATCACTCCTGCATTAATCTACTGTGCGCTTTAAGATGCAAAGTCACACTTGTGAGCACATCCAAGAGTCACAGAGCTGAAAACAAAGACCCATCACTGGCAAGACCCAGAAGCAATGGCAGCCACTGCAGCCAAGTAATATACTCAGAGGAAGAGACAGTGATTTCCTCCGTCTTTCCAGTGTCTACCTCACCAGCATTGGGGGTGCACCAGGACAGGAGGCGACTTGGAGCCTGTCCTGCCCCGTCAGGTACCTGCAACATGCCCTGCAGTTCCTGCAGCGATGCCGTGAGCCGCTGGTTCTCAGCCCACAGCTCGGACACGGCGTCGGGGTGGCCCCGCTCCTCAGCCTCTCGCTGGGGTGGTGCAGATGCCTGTTTCCGCAGCAGGCTGCACTCCTCCTCTAGGCTGGTCACTTTGCATTTCAGCTGGTCCACCTGCAACCCAAGGAAGAAACAGTCTGACACACACAGCCCCACACCTTTGCCTTAGCAAGAAAGTGAAGCAGAGAGGACACTGGGCAGAAAAAGGGAGGAGAGGAAAGCAAAGGCTGGGCAACCATGCAAAGGACTATCCCACCATTGGGCCAAGGTTAGCACAGCTGCACACAAAAGCTTTTCCCTGCAGGGCAAAGGAGGAAAATTCACTTGTGTAAGTGCACTCAGTCTCAGGATCCAATCTTGGTACAGCTTTCTTGCTACCTTGGGGCATCCTCAGTGCAGCTGGCCTTGACCATGGGTGGACCAGCGATCTCTGGTGCACTGCCAGGGCCAGCAGCTGTGAGTCTCTCAAAGGCTTCCCAGCTCCTAGAATAGCTGAGAAACAAATTCACAGCAGAAAAAAACACCGGAGGCTATTCAGTGTGAGGAGGCTACCTCTGGCCTGGGAAGCATTTAAGGCTCAAGCCGCTGGAGGCTGCAGAATACTGGAGACGCCTCATCCCACCCTGGCCTGCTCTCACACTCCTCCACCAACATGTCAGTAGAGACAGGGGAGGTCAGTCACTTTTGGGAGTAAGGGAGGTCCTCACAGGCCTGTAGTAACTGACAAGGTCAATGAAAGAACCGGAGTTTCGCAGCCAGGTAGGCTTTGAGAGCAAGCGGGGCAGTTAGCTCCATCAAAGCCACTGAATACTAAGCAGCACTGCCAAAATTGCCAAGGAGAGAGTCAGGAACTGGATTACTTCTGCAAATCTGCCCAAAAGACCTAGAATGGCTTCTGGGGACTGGTCACTTGACCCTGGAGCCAGGAGGGGAGGGCGGGCTGAGACCTGGTGGCTCCCCCTGCTTCCAGGGGGATTTCTCCACCCCACAGTCACCCGCAAGTGATTCACCTCCCTGCTCAGAGGAGGCCCAGGAGAGCTGGCATTGGCAGGAATATCGGATAAAAGGTAGGGGAGGATCCCAGGGCTGGCAGAGCAAGATGAGGAATGAAAGGGAACCGCGGGGCTGCGTGCAAGGTCCAGGTCCAGACTGGTAAGGGGAATGCCAGGAGGCAGCAGAGCACCAAGGAAACCGGGTTATTAATAGGTTCAAGGTAGGGCTGTCCTTGCCCAGGCAGGAAATTGGTGCGTGTTTGCTGGAGGTGAGAGTTTGGCAGCTGGAGTGCAGTGTCACAAATTCCTTCAGGTATGCGGCATGAGTCTCCCAAACGTCATGAGGGAGACGAGGAGGCGGTGGGGAGCAGCGGGGCGGGGGAACGTAGTCTGGGCCAAAACAGTCCTATGAGTAGTGAGGCAGGCTGGGCAGCTCCAGGCAGCATGCATGCACCCAGCACCCCGTGTGTGGGTGGCTGCACAGCCACCATCCTTGCTAGAAAGCCCTATCCTGGGGAAGGAGTAAATACAAACACTCAGCTTGACAGAATCAGCTGCCTGCTACATGTCTGCGCTGCCCAGGCGACCAGCAGCAGAGCAGGCAGCGCAGGGGCAGCAAGGACATGCAGAAGCAGGCAGGGCATCTCGTGGTACCAACGGCCGGGCTCAGAGGGGAGAGATGCAGGGGAAGGTATCGCCTTGACAGCTCCTCTGAGGAGCTGGTTCTGGCTTCCGTAGGTGACATAGCTCCAGCTGCAGCAGGAGCTGGTCATGTATGGCCAGCTGCCCCAGGGCAGGGGCGAGTCTCCCACGCCGTGCCAGTGATTTAGCCACTCTGCCCTGCACAAGGCACATGCCCCATCAAGAGCAGAGGCACACACCCCAACACACTTCCCGCCTGCCATCAGCTCCTCCACGCTCATGGGCCACCATGCACAGACATCCGCATGCATCCCTCTGGGCCATTAGACCCCCACCACCTCCTGCCACCAACCCCCGCGCTCCCTGGGGCCATACCACCAGCTGCAGGTCCCGGCTCCGCAGCACGGCCATGTTCTTCTCCTCACAGAGCTGTGCATAGCGCATGGCCATCATGTAGTTCTCGTCCTTCAGTCTCAGCAGCTCCACGCTGTTGGAGTCCCACTCCTCTCTGAGTTGCTGGCAACGCTCCTGCACCTTCAGGAGCCCCTGCAGCTGCTGCTCCAGCCGCGCCTGCTCTTGCTCCAATGCCTGGTTTTTCACTTGGAGCTGGTGCTCCTTCAGCAGGTGCTCTTTCCGCTGAGCCCTCACCTTCTTCACCTCCATCATCAGGAACTGAGTCAGCCCCTCAGGGCCTTCCTCATCTGGGGGGAGACAAAGGAGAATCAGGTCCTGGCTGCTGAGACAGGGGTAAGGGTAACTCCAAAAAAACAGCCTGCAGATTGGCCCAACGCTCTGTTTTCCACCAAGAGCTGCCAAGCTCTCCTGTGGGGTTTCAGTCCTTCTTGTCCCAGGCTTATGGCACCACAGTCCATCACACATGTATACTTGGCCCCCTCCCTGCCAGATCCAGAGCACAGAGCTGTCAAGCTTCCTTGCACACCGGCAGTATGAACCAGGGTTTTACGTATGCACATGCACAGATCCCTGGCCCTTCCCATGCAAGCAGCAGCTGAACTGGGGATGGAGAATCTGCCCCTACCCAGGATCATAGAGCAGCGCTGGGCTGGCTCCCTCCCCGTTAGCCGCGTGTAATGCTCTGGGTAGTAAAACTCTAAAGACTCCAGGAAGGCTTCGTAGCCTCGCTTCCCACGGCGCCGAAGGATGTCCATCAGATAACCTAGAAAAAGGGATAAAGAGCTGGGATGAATTCCCTGCAAACCAGAGAGAAAACAGCATAGACCAGCTTCATGATATGAAATAGCATCTCCACCAGTTCTACTTCCATCCACAGGAATGGGAACAGCTGGAGGAGGGAACCGGGTAGGAGCACTGCCCTCATCTGTGTGCATCCAGGGGGAGGCCCACCGAGGATGAGAGGGAGGTCTGGCTGCAGAGCATCTCAGACAACAACAAAGCCAGGGTAGCACTGCAGTGAGAGGGATCAGGAGGCCACACCACCACATGCTGGTTAGCATCCACCCACAAACCAGGCACAACCCAGTGCAAATTTGTGCATTCTCCCACCTGTCTGGTTGCTTTTGCAAGGAAATCTGCATGAATTCAGCACCTCCTCCTCATCCTGCTCATCTATCACACGGCACTGGCGCAGGTACGGAGTGAGCTTTGCAGGGTTTAGGGAGCGGGTCAGCTGGTGCCGTGCGCTCTCAATCTTCTCCCAGATTGTGTCTTCTTCCTCCTCCTGCTCCGACAGGCTACAGGCTTGGAGAGGGGCATTCTCCAGGGCTGGGTGGATAAAAGGAAAGAGGTCTGAGGAATGACGGAGGAGCAGAATGTAAAAGGAATGAGCAGGCATGGGAGAACACAAGCCAAGGTATGATCCTGCAAATGATTTGTCAGTCTTGCAAATGGGAATCAGATACATCAGAAGGCATTTTACATACAAATCAGTCCAGCAGGATCTTGAGTGTCCACCTAGGGCCTTAGATATGCAGGAGGCAGAAGGCAAGTAGTGCATAAGGGAGTTAGGAGCATATACAGTAGGAAGTCTAGGGAAGATGTAATCTTCATCTCTGAAGTATTCTTAAATCCCCCTGAACATCACACATCTTCCCTTTTCCCCCACCCCTGAAAACAGGAAACTCTCAGGACCAAGAGTTTTCACAGCCTGGGGAATTTCTCTCATAGTGGGGTTAGAGAGGAGAGTTTCCCTGGGTATTCATTTGCCGTGTACAGGCCCCAAGTGTAGGTGACCAAACTGAAGTTCTTGAGGGCACTGTCCCACGGAGCAGCTGGGCTACAGGTACTGGAGCTAAAACAGAATCGCAGAAGCATATCTTCCATGTATCTTCCACAAACCAGTGTGGACCCCTGGAAATACGCAGCAACGAGGCAATCCCTCTGTCAACCAAATAAAGCAAGAGGGACCCCCTGAAGTCAGTGGACCGAAAACCCTTAGAGCAGTGGTGAATCTGCTCCATTAAGTCCTACAGGCTGTGATGGAGCAGGGGCTGTCTTCCCAGCTGGATATCAACTCAACCAGCACGTCTATTTTCACTTGAGAAATAAAGCCTGCTTCACAGGCCAGCACAAATCCTTTTAGCTGGCAAGGCAAAGCACAGCAAAGATCTTCTGAGACCTAGAAGCCACCTCTCCTCCCCAGTACACACCGCTACCTGCTGCTGGCATCAAGTCCAGCTTTCCTACCCCGGCCGCACAAACATCACCAGGGGCAGCGTAGAGGTTCACGCTGCATGAAGGCAGAGGGAAAGAAATCTCCTACTCTTTTTTTTCTTTTCTTTGGGTTTTGGTTTTTTTTTTTTCTTTCTTGTGGTGAGAATGATATCGTGCTATTTCAGATAGCCAACTAGCACAGCAAGGAGAACGGCTGAGAGAGCCGTGCAGAAGTTAATACTCCAAGTATTCCAATACTCCAATACGAGAGGTTCACGGTCTGCTGGATTAAGGGTAACAGGAGGAGAGAATTGTTGAATCCACAAAAGAAAATCAAGTGTCTAATTTCCAGCACCAAAGGGCTTAGGAGCCTAAATACCGACAGAGATCTGGATTATCCTAGGTTGAATAAAGAAAACAAACTGCGTTTCTTGCAGAAACTGATCTCTCTCATTTGGGACACGCTCACTTGCCACAGGGACGCAAGTACACTGAAGGAGGACGCAACAGCAGGTCGCAGAAGTTCCGCCGTTCGGAGCTCCGCTCCTTGGCAGCAGATTTCTGTCTTTAAATCAAAGTGTTTTCTCCAAGAAAGCCAAGCCGGCTGTGCAAGCTTCTCGGCAGGCAGGCTCAGCAGAGGAGCCTGGGAGCCGGTACCCCTCCTCCTGCCCAGGGTACCCCTCCTCCTGCCTCCCCCATGGCCCCTCCAGGCCCGGAGGCCAGGGGGAAGGCAGCGCTTCCCCCTCCGGTCAGCCCGAAGGCGTTTTTCGAGGAACGGCGAGCCGGAGGCCAGCCCTGAGGAGCTAGTTGGCAAAGAGGAGAAGCAGAGGAGTAAACACCTCTCCCTCCCCCCCACTCCCCCCCGAGCCCATGCGAAACCCACGCCTCCGGCCGCCGCAGCAGCCTCCGCGGGAGAAGGGGCACGGCGGTGCTGCGCTGCCCCGGAGGGCTCAGCAAGGCCCGGGGAGAAGCGCCCGTCCCCCCCCCCCCCCCCC
>VZSC01006712.1:112106-131319 GCA_013398225.1 Steatornis caripensis
CCCCGCCGCCGGGCGGGCTGCGCGCCCCGCTCCGCTCCGCTCCGCTCCGCGCCGCCGCCCGTCTCACCGCCCCGGCAGGTGTGGCTGAAGGGCTCTCCCCACCCCGCTGCACCCTCCCTCCTTCCCTTCTCCAGCCGGCTGGGAGGGAACCGGCAACCCCCGGAGCAACGGAGCGCCCAGCCCTGCTCGCCCCCGGGCTCGCGGTGGCACTCACCAGCGGGGCGGGGGCAGCCCCCTCCCTTCCCCCGGCCTCTCCCAGTTTGTGAGACCCTCCGGCTGCTCCGAGCCCCGGCGAGCCGGGGAAGGGTTTTTCTCTGCGTGTGTCCCGTGTTTCTCTCCCCGTCCCCAGAGCCGGGCTGGAGCTGCTCTCCGGAAGGATGTGGGCAGCCAGCCACTTCTCCTCCGAAACGCACCCGGCTTCACCTCCCGACTGACCGGCGGTGGAAGAGGGTGCCCGGCTTGGGGGCTCAGCCGGGGCCGTGCCCTGGGGTGGGGGGGAGCTCTCTCCTGGCAGGGCGCAGCCTCCCCAGCTCTGCTTGCAGAGAAGAGGTGGCTAAGGAGGAGGTTTTTGGGCTCCAGAAATGGTAGCCTGGCCACGCCAGGTGTAGGGCTGGTTCTGGAGGGGGGTCGAGCAAGGGCGGAAAAATGAGGGTGGTGGAAAGCAGCCTGATCCATGCCGAGGAAAGGTCCCATAGCATTAATTTTGGTCCCCAGTCCTCAGTAGTGTCTGTGGGTGGAGCTGGGCGTGGAGGCATCTCGGGGCAGGGTGCCTGAGCCGTACACCAGGGCATGCAGGGGCTTGCACCCCCGGCCTGACCAAGCACTGAGTCCCCCTGGCCAGGGGCAGATGCCGGGAAGCCTTCCTCCTCCCCTGGGCCACAGCAATCCGAGGAGTGGATCTGTGTGTCCACACAGCATCCCAAAGAGCCCGCACAGGGTAACCTCCACCCCTGCCATGTACCTAATTGCCTAAATCCATGTATACCACTGGGACTAGGAAGGGTCTGGGAGAGATGGAATCGGACACTGTGGTTCGGACCGAACATCACCTGCCTTTCCCTCCAAGGCTACAGTGTTTATCATTTTCTCTAGCAACCTCATTTCACTCTTATTTCATCACTCTCAACTGTGTCAAACCTCAGACCTCAGTGGCCAAGACACACAGCGCAGGCTCTGTGCAAGAGATTCCCAATGTACTATCAAGCTCATAAGAAACAGGAGTTCGCCTGATTCCCCCCAAGCCTTGAGATCAGCCCACAGCGTAGCCCAGACCAGCACTGTGAATCCTCCCAGGGCTCTGGACACATGAAGGAGCCCTACATTGCTCCTGCCCCTGCCAACACGTTCCCGAAAGGGACATGCCCTCAGCATCCCACCGCTGCAGGTTCTAGACACCACGTCTGCATGGAAACCTTTCTCTCCTTCCTTAGATAAGTGAACAAACGAAAGTTGGGGGAGTATGAAACAATCTTGAGATATGCACCAGGCCCCCTGCTGTAAAGGATTCCTGCTGCACTCAAAATGAACATCCTCATTTGTTTCTCCTCCAGGGCCAATGGCAGACGCATCTCCTCTGGTTCCCACAGGGCTCCTGCACCAGCTTCAGCAAGGTGGTTTGACGGAAGGGAGGCTTTAGCAAGACCCTCGGTCCCAAAATTTTCCTCTGCGCATCACACAGATACATAGCTTTTTTGTGGCAAAATATACACAGGTATTGAGCAAACACCAGGCACGCACGCGCATGCAGGGCTTTCAGCAAACACCACCTCTTCTCGCATGGCATCCGTCCCAACAGGCACCGGTTGACACCCCGAGCGTATGAATTTGCTGCTGACTCATCCTCCCTGCGAGGGGTCGCAACTGCTGCCTTCCCCTTCCTTGCAAACCAAGCACCACACAGCTCCCCCGCAAAGGGTACGTGCTTACCCAGGACCACCAGCAGCAGGGCGCAATTCCAGCCTCCGGCCCTTACCTCCAGCCAGAGGCCTCCAGTTGAGTGATCAAAAGCAAGTACAAGCAAGGCTGCCTGCAGGGAACCTGTTCTGACTCAAGCCATGTCAATTTTTGCCTGCTAGTTATTCTTGCAAACAACCCAGGTCCATCTCACTCTCCCTCTCTCTCTCTCGTGAAAAAAAAAATTTCCTGAGCAGGATATTGTGTGGTGATAGATAAAAGCCACAAAACAAGGGTTGGTTTCTCTCATTCACTCAGAAAGAGATGAACTCAAGGCTGGTGTCAAGGAAACCTCTCCCTCCAATTGCCCTGACCCCAAGGGCGATGGCTGGAGTGCTTTGTGACTCAGAGTGTGCAGACATCAGACAGAGCAGGTCCCACATCAAGTACCATCAGCCACTTCCTTCACAGAGGGATCTCTGAGCTCGGCAGGTACCCCAGAAGCAAACAGACCACCCCTGAAGGCTCTGGGCTGGGCAGCTGATCCCGACAGAACAGACAGACAGCTCCTGGAGAGGTTGGATATGTTCCATCACTGTTTTTTGGCAAAGGTTTGGAGGCACAGAGATGAAGAGCTCGCCCTTCGGAGGGAAGCTGTGGTCCTACAAGACACCCCCAGTTCATGTGAGAGGCATGGTCCCACCAGACTGCACCTGCTCACAGCCAGGTATTACACCTCCAAAAGAGCTTTATCGGTAGCAGCTACTTTTGTGCTGGCACGCTTGTGTTCACACTAGGAATGACATTTGGGTGTTTGGTTGCTTTGGGGTGGGTTTGGTTTTTTTTCAAATCCTAACCAAAATAGTTGCATTTGTAAAACTTTCCAAGCCACACCATCTTGCACAGGAAATCTATGACAGGCCAGCACGTTGTTTCCACTGCCAGAGGAAGGGCTTAGCACACATGGCCCACAAAGCATGACAGGCAGCTGGCTTTTCTGCAGGACCTCACGGTGTGGGACCAACCAACGGCCCCAAGAGGCTGGCAGGATCCCTCGGAGCCGAGCAAGCCTGTGCTGCGGGGAGCAGGGAGCAGTATGTCACAGCACCGCGTCGTTTGCCCCCTCCTGGAAACAGCTTTAGGAGGGTTTGAGGTGGGGAAGGAATTAATTAAATACCTGACAGTGTGGCTGAAATGCTGTCAGTATAAAGCTCAACCTGTGGTTGAGCTTAGATGCTTTGTAAAGACCTGCCCGGTGTTTTGGGAAGCACAGTATCTTTACAAACCTGTCCTGAAACCTCCTACCCACACAGAGTCTGCAATGTGAGGTGGTCAGAATGTCTTCAATAATATAGTTCTTGCTTGAGCCTTTTTTTTTCCAGTCAAAATATGCTATTCTTCTTGCAGCCTGGTGACTTGCAAAGACCTATAGCTTCCAATGAAATTTTATGGGGAAGGTTTGCTAAGGTCCAGGGTGGTCTCCCTAGTCAGGCCGAGGAAGAGAGTTTGAAATAACACCCCTAATAATAACTTCCACCCTGCAATAGCTGTCCAAACACAATTTGGTGCTGTGAAAAAACTCTCCACAGTTTTAGTTCCTGTGTGGAACAAAAACAAATGCTGAAAACACTAAAGAGGTTGTGAAACAGACTTACCGACTCTAGCCTGATCTAATCAGCTCATACGCTGGTTCACACCAGATTAGTTAACACACACAGAAAAAAAACCACTTTTGTTTTCCTAATGAAAAATCATCAAACTCAGTGTTTCTATTAAGAACCTTTGCAAGGCCTTTGACTACCTGCTCATCTCCCCAACACTTTTCATAGCAGATGTCAGACTGCCCTGGCACGCCTGACAGTGGTTTGTTCCCTTTATGGTAGCAGTGATGACTGCAGAAGGGGAGGAAGAACAAGCACCCCCAAAAAAAGGGACAAGTGGCCTTCATGGCGGGAAGGAAATGCATGTATGTGTGTATGGAGATAGCAAAACAAGCGAATATTTCCTTCAGCATTCCTCCCCCTCACACACACACACCCATTGCCTGGGGCTACAGGAGGCAAAGGTGTGTGGGAGCCTTTTGATAAGGTATTGGCAACACATCTCCGTCCTCATTAGGGCATCCAGGTGTGCAGGGTGGCAAGGAAGACCTGCATTAGAGCAGGCTGACGGGATTCGAGTCACCAGGATGGGATGTCTCACTCCAAGTCTGCTCAGCTGCCGCTGGCAAAGGGGCTCCACCTCAACAGGGCCAAGCCTGGAAATCTCATGCTTGGCTCCCGCCTCAGCCTTGCTCGCAGTTACCTTATTCTTAAAGCATTATGCCTTTGGGATCATTTCCAGGGTTTTTTTCCCCTCTCTCTCCAGAAAATGCACCAACCGAGAATTCACCTCACTGCTCATTGTGAATCCAATTCGGTTGGCTGCTTCTGAAACCAGACTTTGCAAAGGGGCTGTTAAAGTCTGCCCTCCGCTGCACAGGATGGGTTCAGACACTGACCATACAGAGACTACAGTGAATTTGGGGGAGCAGTGTCTCCTCTCCCCAGGTGTGACCCACTCTATTTAGAAACTGTGAATTAATTCAGCTGTCCAACAAAGGATCCACCTTTTGTTTTTACCGGTGTGCGTGCAAACAGAATTTCAGTCTAAGGGAGGAGAACCACGTGGACTGAAGACGTACACACAAAGAGAAGTAGATCACAGCTGCTTCAGGCAGAGAAGAAATGACTCTCCAAGAGGCAAGGTGATGGGGGACTGAGCCCAGAGAAGGAACAAACCTAGCTGCATTTTCACTGCAGCATGCACCAAACCCACCCGCTTTTCCTTAGTGCTCTCCTTGCACGCTGGGGCTGCAGCCACCAGAGGTCAATGTGACCACGTCAACCTCAACCAGCTGTTGGGTGCTGCACAGAGGCCCTTTGAAACTGGGACGACAAACAGAAATATGAAGTGGGTAGTGTTTTCCACTTCTCAGAACATAACTTCGGGGTAGATTTGCATGTAAATCAACATTCAAAGCGTTAATCACAATGTGACTTCAGCGCTATCCTGGAAAAGGGGGCTCGAGAATGACAACATCCTCAATTAGCACCCTGCAAACACCCTGCACTGAGACCCTGTTGCTTGCCATCAGTCCCACAGGACCCCACAAGCACTCCAGCCGCCCCAGGCATGTCTCATACCGCTGGTTTTGGTGTCACTCAGGTGTTTTCACCAGTCCCACATCTGCCCTGTTAGCAACAGGTGGAAACGGGTTAGCTGTCCTCCCCCGAGTCCCACCTCTGCTCCCTGGGAAATAAGGTCTGTTACAGTGAATGAGGTCTGCCACAGATTCAGGATGGCTGAATAAAACGAGTAGCTGACCTGCAGCCAGAGGAAGGCAAATGGGTTAAATGAGCAGGGTCGTCAATCTGGATTAGAAGTCAGGCAGGGAAGATGGCACTATGCAGAACAGAAATCAGTATGTCTAGATAGTTTTGTAACAGCCAGCCGTTCCTCTGCACTCCCATGCGTACCATTTACCTTTTCCTCTCCATCCCACCTGTGTCCTTCCCTAGACCTCCTCAAACAGCCACCGAGAGGCCCGTTCCATCCCACACTCCCAACTCCTTCATCAGTGATGTGGACACTCACCTAGTCAGAGGAAAGAAAACACTCCTATTCCCACTCCAGCCTCATCTCCAGCCTTGTGGGATAACAGGTTTCCTTAGACGAGAGATGCCGTCTTCTCCAAGAAGAATCCGTAGGATCATCAGTGGTCTTCTGCCCAAAGCTAGTCAGCTGCCCAGAACAAACATGTTTCCACCACCTCATACAAGCTTTAGCTTAGGATGGGAGAAAAGACAGACCAGAAGGCAAACCTCCTCCCTGAAGTGATCAAAGTCCCATATGGCTCCTCTCCTGAGCTGGTACACAAGCATGCCCAGGGTCTTTGGCAGTCAGAATCCCTGAGATGCTGTCAGGCTGAGACTGGCCAGATGTTGGTAGAGAAAAGGCAGGAGGAGGTGATACCATCCCATAACACCCATGACACTGAACAGGTGGTGTATCAGGGAAAGGGACAGGGTTCATGTGGTGGGGAAAGAAGATGCTGCCCTTTCAGACCACCAGCAAATTTGCTTCATAAAGAAACACACAACATAAATTAGGTCCCAAAAAACTCTTCTCTTCAGTAGTTTGGGCATTGAGGGCATGGTCTGGCAATGTACGTGGGAAGGCATGTTGGCTTTTCAGCCTGCAACCCATCAAAGCTCCAGCAGCAAGTGCCAGAGGATGGATCCCAGTTCACCTGTGCACCTGGCCTCAAGGTTCATGGTTTGGCTAACAAACCCCAGCTTGGTGGTTTTCTAGCCCCAGGAATACCTGACGGTCCAAGAGAGGGCAATGGAACTACAAGAGAGGGAGGCATGCTGAGACTTTGCTCGGCTTTTAGTAGGCCAGGACCTTTTCCCCTTGGCTGGAGAGCAAACCTGTGCAGGACACAGCCAGTGAAAAGAGCTGAGCTCGTGCTAACGGGGGCAAAGTCTCTCTGGACGGGGCCCTGAACGGCCGAGTGCCACCAGCACTTGTAACACTGCTCCGTAGCCATAGGGTGGCACCACCTCACCGTCCAGCCCCCTGGGGAAGGGGGTGGCTGGGCAAAGCCCGAAAGCTTTGGGTCAGCATGGCCTTCTGCTGGAGCCCCCTCGGAGGGAAGGATCTGGGGAGCCAAGGGCTGTGCCTGTTCCTGCCACCCAGACCTGCCAGAGCTCCTTGCTCCTGACTGTTGAGGCTGTTTGCAAGCCTTGCCACTCCAAAAATGCTGGACCCACACCAACACGCACCCACACCCCTCCATCTCTGCCCTGATCCCTGCTGGGCCCAGCTATTCTCATCCTACAGCTGATCAGAGATCAGTGCCTCACTGAGCCAGGCCCAGGCTTACCTGCAGGGCAGCAAATGGCCAAAACTCCCCTCTGCTCGCATCAATGGTGCCTAATGGGGTCTGCTTTCCAGGGTGTCTGTCAGAGGAGGCTCTGCACAGAGCACCCTTCAACCCATGTTCAGCATGGGCCAGGGGCTACAAACCAAAGCTACGACCCAGCAAACTGGGTACAGATGTGACCTCAGGCAGAGTGGCTAGGTGCCAGAGGAGACAGCGAGAGCACAGTATCTTGGACCTCATTTCCTTCTCCGCATGCCACCATGGCAACACCAGATGCCCTGCAGGATGTGACCTTAGATAAGTGGGAGGTCTCGCCGCCCTTCTGCCTGCTGCACGGGCCCTGTGCTGGAGCCATCATGGCTGAACATGGTGTGATTTGTAACCTTCCCCTGAGCAGTCCTCCATGCTTAATGTTCCCAGAGCTCCCCATTCCTGTGTCCCAAAGCCAATATAGCCAGCTACCACCTCGGCTCGACCCCAGTGGCCCTTTCCCCTACTGACCGTCCCACAGAGACCAGCATCAGCCAAAGCCACGGGAGGAATCAAAGCCCAGGGTGCAGCAGGAGCAGTGCCTCACTTCCCAGGAAGCCAGCTCCAGCCTTTCCATTAGACTGGACCTTCACAAGCCCCAGGAACATAACCCCAGCCCCCCTCCCCGGGAGCTGGATGCCCATTTCCCCTGGGAAGGAGTCCTGCCCTGCCTCAGGGATGCAATTCCCGGGCTGAGAGCCACAGACACACACTAGCTGGAGCCCGCCCAAGCACAACGAGCTTTCCAAGTCCTTTCCCTTTCTTGGGGGTCTGGTAGTCACATAAACAGGAAAAGCCTGGCCCTCTGCGCCCCCCCACCCCCCACCCCATGACTCTGCCTCCCTCCCCTCCTCTCCAGCACACGCCGTGGTGATACAAGCCCCAGTGTTGGGCTGCTTGGCCCCCTCGGGAGGAGCTGCCAGCTGGCCCCTGACCTCCGGGCTCCGCATTTCCTGTGGCAGCCGAGGAGGGAGACGAGGCCTCTTCTTCCAGACTCTGGGGCTGGGCGTAAAGGGGCCTCTGCAGGCCAGCCCAGGAGGGGAGGAAAGGTCCTTTGCTAGCAACCCGAGGTCCGAGGAGGCAAAGATGCCAGCTGCCCTGGCAGAGGTGGGAGCACCGCTGGGACAGGGAGCTTCCAGCCGAAATGACAGGGCGAGGGCCGCTCTCCCGCCCTGGCCCTGCAGCCAGCTCTCCAAACCCTTCTTTATCTCCTGGTGCTTATTTAAAAAGCTTTGTGGCCTTCCCTCCTAAAACCAAAGACAGCCTGGCCGGGATGGGGTGGCTGCCCAGGAGGGACAAGAGAGGGTGCCTGCAGAAGGGTGCAGCTCCTCCTCCAGCTCACAGAGTTGCCCTTGCAGAGCCCTCTGCTGTTAACCCACAGCAAGCTAAGCCCAGCCACAGGAATAGGTGCCCCTCCTATGATGAAAAAGCTGGGATGACTTCCTAGGAAGGTGTTACCTCTTTCCCTGCGGTCCCTCTAGTGAGAACTAAGCTAAGACAGGGATCCCCTGCCCCTCCACACATCTCCCGTGGATCATCACACGGAGCAGGACTGAGATTTCCAGAGGGGGAGCGAGATGAATCAAGCCTTGCTGGAGGCTTTCAGCTTGAGAGGCAGATCCCTGTCCCCAGGGTCCTGGTCCATGCTTGGGCTCTGGGCCAACATTGGCTTGTAAAAGCCCAGGACGCTGGCCAGATGTGATGCCTGCTCTTCACAGCCTGGCAGGAGGTGCCGGATGCCCAGGGAGAGTGGGGAGGGGTGGATGGCATCCTGGATGGAAACCTCTGGCATGCCTCTGCGCTGATCTCCACTCTGCCCTGGAATGCGCCCGCCAGCAGCATGTGGGAAAGTGGAGTCAGCAGAGACCTTGGATGTGTCAGCTCCCCGGCTGAGTAAACAAGAGGAGCCCTGGCAAGCGTTCAGCCCCAAGCATCCGAGACCTTGAAAAAAAGGGGCTGGAGACAGGGAGGTTCTTCTGTCCCCCCCTTGCTCAACCCCTGCAAAATATCTCCTAACTTCTCCTCTACCTCAGGTGCTAACGCCACCTCCTCTCACCCCTATGACTACGTCTGGAGAAGTGTGGGGAGAGTTTCCCTGAGGCATTTCCAGCACCCCGTTGTTGGATCTAACATCCCGGGAGGAAATGGCCCCTGGGAGAGAGAGTGTCATAAGAAGAAAAGGGAGGTCTGGAGAAGAAAGAGGTGGGATAAAAGAGTTTATCATACACATGCACACATGCCATGCACACCCATCCACGCCCCTTGGCTGTCTCCCAGACAGCAGGGAGTGCAGAGCATGGAGAGAACTTCCACCACTGCCCCTGTGAGTACAGTGACGGCTGGGGCGGAGAGGCACCCTACAGCTCCCAAATAAATACCTCCCTGGCCCCAGCTGGGGACGTTCCCACTGGGGGATGCCAACTCCAGCCACCCTCCCTGCAGGCTTCACAGGCTCAAGGAGAGGCTGCAAAACAACAGGTTTCCCCAGTGCTGGTCGCAGACATGCTCCCACCGCTCTTCAGGTTGCTGACACTGCCTCCCTCGTCTCCTCCATAACATGCGTCCATGCAAGTCTGCCCCTCATCCCCTCTCCGCCTGGGCTTGGGAGCCTGGTTTGGGGTCTGGGGAAGAGGGGTAGGCTGGGGAAGGTCCTCCCACATCGCACCGGTGGACCCCATCATCTCCTGGGGGGCGAGCTCCCACGGCAGCGGCGCTGGGAGGCCGTGTCCGCCTTCTGGCCATCGTCCCGTGTCCCCTATCACTCTTCAGCAGGCGCAGGCTCCCAGAGAATGAGCCATTGTTCCCCAGCCCTGCGGCCTCTTCCTGTCCCTGTAGGGCTGCAAGACAAACAAAAGCACAGCCAGACTCCGTGGGGAGGAGGCTGGGCCTGCTCCCCTCCTCCAGATCCCGCAGCAACCCCGCAGGCAGGCAGGCAGGCAGATGCCCGCCTTGGGGGAATGGGCAGGGACACCCCTATTTTTAGCTGCGTCTGCATCCCCACCCCCTTCCTTCCATGGGCCAAAAATACACGGGCTGGATGGACAGGCAAAATCATTATGATAAAAGAATTGTCCGGGCCTCGTGTTCAGCCACTCCCCTGGCTTTCGCCTCTTCCCTTTCACCAGGACAGGTTCCTCACGAATGGTCTCCCTCTCCCGCCATGGGTGACCTATCTCTTCATCCCCACCCCTCATTCCCCATATGCCTACATTCTCTCTCCGCACATCACACACTTCCTCATCCCTGCACCCCACTCCCCATCTGCTCCATGTATGCATCCCCCATCCCTTGACAGTCCCTTATCCCATGCCACGCCAACTCTGGGGACCTGTTCCCTTCTCTGGACAACCCCCAGCTCCTCCTTCCCCCAAAGTACCTTCCCCCACCTCCTCACACAATTTAACTCCAAAAGGCTGTTTTCCCCCAGAGTCCCCCTAGTTTCCTGCTCCTAGCCCCCATCCCCTGTGCACCCTCCCTCCCTGCTGCATCCCTCCTACCCTCGCCATCTCCCCACCCCAGCAACCTGCATCCCTGCTCCCTCCAGCCTGCACGGGCTTTACACTCCTGCGGATGTTCTCCTCCTCCTTATCCTGCAGAAGGAATGTATTTGGGGGAGGCCAAATGGACACCCTAGATGCTCCTGCACAGAGAGCTGTTTCTCAAACCAGCAAACTGATATCTGGGCCACCCCCCACCTCCCACCACCGGTCCCTCCGGTACCTCCTTAAGGTCTATGAAAAGGAGCTGGAGAATCAAGTGGTGTTTGAGGGGGTTGTTCTGGGGAGACGTAATGTACATACATACATATATGTATATATATATATATATTTACATCTCCTTTCCCAATGGCCAGAATCACAGAGGTGTTTCCAGGCCACAGGCAGCTGTTTCTGGATTGCTTCTGGTTTATGCAACATCCTCCCTCCCCTCCCAGCCATGTCCCAAAGCCCCACTCCCTCTCCTCTGTGCCCAGGGGAAAGTTAGAGGGAGAGCACAGATCAGGGTCTGTCCCGCGGTCTGTCCCTCCATCTTCCCTCCCACAACACTCCCCAACACCCCTACAGCACCTCACATCCCTGGCCAGCAAACAGGACAAGCATACAAGGAGGAAGCCGGGGAGAGTGGGAGGAGGAAGAAGGATGAAAACATTTGGGATAGGAGGAGGTGGGCAGAGCGAGGGAGGCAGCCCGCCAGCAAGCCTGGGAACTCATCCCTACCTCCTCCTGGGCTTTGGCAAACCCTGAGGCTTTGAGTTCCCAGCCCAGCTCCCAGGGGAAAAGCACCCCCCATTCCCCCTTTGCAAACCCCACCAGCGGGACATTGTCAATCCCAGTCCTTTGACCTCCCGCTGCTCCAGGGAGGGGAGCTGGAGGAATTGGTGGGGGAAATTAGAAATGGGCTTTTACAGAGATCAATCCACCCTCTTGTTAGCATGAGTGGATCTAATCTGATGCTGCTGCCTGCCTGGCAGTGCTCACCACACCCACTCGCTTTCCTTCCCCAGTGCAGCACAAGGATGCTGGGAACCGCACCAGCCTGATCCCTCTCCCCAGTTATCACAAAGGCTATGGGCACAGAGCGGGGAGACCTGCAGCACAGCCCTGAAAATGGTCTGAGCCTGGCCTAGAACATCCCTGGAGATGCTGCCGGAGGAGAAATCATCCCAGTGAAGAAACTATGGGGAATGAGGGATCTGGTGCTCGCAAAGCCAGCACTGGCATCAGACCAGGGATGCCCTGGGCAAATGCCGGGTGCCTTACACCTTACCCCTTGGCCCAAGGTATCACCTCCTGCCACCACCCCAGCTTGCTCATCCTGAAACCAGCTCTGCCTCCAGCTAATCCCCAGGGCAGCGAGACATAGGCTGGAGGCAGCGCTGAGAGCCATGGGCTGGGAGCAGGGAGGAGGGACCTGACAGCACCAGGGCGAGGAGGAGCTGGATGAGGCCACGCTGGGATGCGTGGTGGGGCACAAGGCCCTGTAGACCTCCCTTCCCATCATGGCAGGGGTCTGTCCCCGACCCTGCTGCTGGCAGTAATTCCCATACCCGCGCGGTATGTGCCCTCACAGCCGCCGTGAGGAGAATGGAAACATCTGGAAGTCACCCGCAAACGAGCAGCACTCCCAGTTAATGAGGAAATATGAGCCGGAGACCCTCAGCAGCAACAGGATATCTGCTTCTTGTGTGCCGAGCGAGGCACCCCCTTCCCACCAAGACCCCCGCCTGCCCTCCTTCCTGGGGAAATTTTCAGGGAAGGAGGGCAGGCGGGAAGGCAGCAAACAGAAACAGCAATGAATAGAAACCCAAGGGTGAGCACTCCAACCTCAAACTGGGGTGCCCCCATAACTTTCCCTCAGCTCCCCGCAGGCACCAGGGAAAGGGAGAAGGGGGTTTTTCTTTTCCAGAGGGAGTCTTGCATCAGCCCCCTTCGGGCACCGGGTCTGTGAGCATCAGGGGCTGCAAAGCAAGGTGGAAGGAAGGACTGAGTACCTGGAGGTGTGGGGCAGACACCTCAGATGTCCCCTCAGCACCCTCCATCCCTCTCTCCATCCCTGTCACACTCAGCAACCCATAAGACCTCGGCCCCATGCCAGAGGGATGAGTGCTGGGAAGAAGGAGGGGGACAATTTGCACAGCCCCGTCTTTGATGTTGTAGGAATCAAAGCACATCCTCATCTGGGAAGGCTGTGGGGCCACTTGTCTGCTCCCATGTTAAGCCCAGTGGCCAGTCTCTCTAAATAGTGAGACTGGTACCACTGCCTGGGGCACAGGGTTGCAGGTGGGATGAAAGGTTTGGGTGACTGAAGGTAAATGAGGTAGCCAGGAGTCTGTGGTGATGGGGCTGGGAGGGGTCTGGGTATTATCTCCTGCCTAGGGCACCCATGGGTGGTACAGTGGCTCTGCAGCACCATCCAGCCCCACAGCCACCTCTCATTTATCAGCCAAGGTGGATAAACAGACTGGGAGGCAGGATAGTATGGATTTGCTTTCCAAGCAGCTGTATATGAAATAAGGGGGTCTTGGGAGGGTGCAACCCCTGCTAGGGTACAGCCGGAGGGGCTGCACCACCTCTGCTTGTAAGCAGGCATCCAACGGCCAGGATGAGTACTGAGTCCCACAGCTGGCAGAACCCTGGAGGTCTCCAAAGCACTTCAACACCAGCCCCCGAAGGACAAAAGTCACAGCCTGGCTGGCATGGCCACAAGACCACAAGGTTTGGGGAGGGATGCTGAATGGGGGGATTTCCAGCTGCTTTCCTGGAAACAGAGCCCGTCCTGGCCCAGAGTGCAGAGATGCTTGCAGCAGGGGTGAGGAGGAGGAGGAGGCGGTGGAGAGCCGGCTGCCCCGCAAGGAGCTGAGCGTGGCCCCTGTTCCATCTGGAAGAGATTTGTTCTGCATTCCCCGGCAGAGGCGGCTGCCGTCACCCGGGCTCCGCTCCCTGCTGCAGCCCCTGCTGCAGGGCACGGGGATGGGGTGAGGGGAGTAAGGGGGAGCCCCTCAGGCTGGGGGCGGAGATGCCCTGGCAGGCCATGCAGAGGGAGGAGATCCAAAGAACGGGTCTTTTCCTGCCTCTCCCACCACTCCCGCTGGCTTCCTCTGAGCAAGACGTCGGAAGAGATGCCTACCATACCTCTGGCAAGCAGGGAGGATGCAGATCAGGATTTGTCCTCCTTTCCCTGCTCGCAGCACAGCTCATATCTCTTCAGACCTCAGCTCCCGTTCCCTTCTGAGACATAGACCCACGTACTACCAACGTGCACAGTCCATGTGCTCTTAATCCATAATGGAAAAGACCTCCACAGAAGGCAGAAAACCCAACTATCCCATTTCACAGAGGAGAAGCTTGAGGCTGAGACCCATGCCAAAATCCTACTTCTGCTTAGTGAACCTCTGAGCAGTGACTAAGGTGCTCCTGCCCGGGCACCCCAGCATGGGCCACCTGAGCCTAGCGAGAGGCCAGGCTCCATTTTGACATCTCCTCTGCAGACATCTTGTCATCCCTTCAGCCAGGCCCTGCTTAACCCCAACAAGTCTCATCTCGCCTTCGCCAGCGGAGACACCTCCCTTCTCCTCCACAGGGCCCTGAATAGGTGCTAGTGTCTGGCCAAGTGCTCCCCAGCAGAGCCACCAAGTCTCGCCTGGAGGCCATGAGGGTCACTGTGGCACTGGTGATGCTGTGCCCACCAGCAGGTTGCCCCTCATTGGCACTGATAGGGTGTTCTGCTGTGTGACCATCAAGGGACGAAGCAATGCAGTGTGATGATAGAGGGAAGTGGTGTCCCATGTGTGGGCAGAAACCCTCCCTGGTGCCACCAAGGGAGGTGGCGTCCTTGAATTTACCCACTGCCACCCCCTCACCGTGATTTGATGCCGTGCTGCTGATATGATGCTTGTCCTGACCCCACAACGCTTGTCCTGACCCCATAATGCCCACATGGCCCACACAGCCTTCGGGGAGGCTGTTATCCTGCTAACGCTCAACCCAACGCTACCCGCAGGCCCTGGCATGACCACGCACCCCCAGACCCCATTCCTGGTTGGCAGTGCTGCACCGCGGGCACTGGGGACTTCTCACCCAACACAGGGTGGGATGAACCCATCTGATACATTCGGGGTCACACACAGAGAGGGCAAACTCCTTTCCTTTGCCCCCTGGCCAGGCTCCCCTAACCAGGTTAGCCAGCAACCTGGGCTTCCCCCTTCCCTGAGATCCATTGAAGCAGGCGCCAGGGAGCGAGAGGCAGCCAATGCCGGAGGATGGGAAATGGCACTGGGGAAGTAGCGGGGGTGGGGTGGGGGGAAGCGGCAGAGGAGTTCCTGAAGTTTGCTGTCCTGGATAGTTGGAATAAATCTCATTTTCTCTGGTCTCCTTACTGAGGCGAGGATTGGCTCAGCGGTGTTGCAGCCCGCCCTCCTCCTTCCCACGTCCCCTCCCCGCCAGCTTCGCTCCCTCTCTCCTCTGGCATTGGGGCGTCAGCCTGGGAGAGCCAGCCTTGGGGGGACAGCCGTGGGAAAAACGGGGTGGGGGCACGCCACCCCTTTCTCCCCCACTGCTCCAGGACGCAGAGCTGGTAACCCTTGGAGAAAGTTGCAGAGGCCCACGGGGAGCGTCTCCCAACTTTTCGGCCGGAGGACGGGGGAAAAAAAAATAATAACCCTGGTTCGGAAGAGGTAAATCCTGAAAGTTTTGATTCCTCAGTTTGTAGAGCTGGGAGGGGTTCGGGAGCAGAAGGAAACGGGTGTAGAGGGTGGTAAGAGAAGCGGGAGGGGTGGCAAGGCGATGGAGACGGGGAGGATGGTGAAAAAGAAAGGGAGAAGAAGGCAGGAATGCAACAGGAAACCGGGAGGAAGGAAAGCGGGAGCAAGGAGAGGGAAGACAGGCCAGGGGAGCCGGGAGAGAAGGGGGTCAAGGAGGGGGTCCCAAGGATCAGGGAAGGCAGTGGGGCACCCCTCTCCCACACTCCGCTCTGGATACCCCTCAAAGCCCTGCAAGCTCTTGGCGCTCTGATTTTGGGGGTTTGGAGGAAGAAAGGGAAGGCTTTTGGGCCAGGGGGCAGGGAGAGGATGGCTGAAAACTGCCTGCCTTTGGAGCCCCAGCCTCCCTCCACGTCCCAGCGTGTCCACTTGGAAAAAAATCCTTGTTATACAGAGAAATAGAACTATATATATATATATACACACGTATAGCAGCCAGCAGCCCGGGAGTCGGACTCAGGCTTGTTTGCCTACTGCCCGGCACTGCTCCAGGGGAGCTGGAAGAAGCCCAGCCCAGCCAGCCAAGCCCCTTTCCCCCTTCCCCAAAAGCCTGTCCCTGCCAGCTTTCCCCATCCCAGAACAGAGGGACCCAACAGGGGAGCCTCTGCCTCCCTTGCTGCCGGGAAAAGGAGGTTTTTCAGCACTCGAGAAGTCTGGGAAAGCCTGCCCGGCCGCCCACAGCCATTTCCAGCTGCTCTTCCCCCTGTTGAGACCACCCCAAACATCTCCTCGCCCTCTTTTCGAGTATGCCCCCTTTGACGGGGGAGTGTAAGGAGAGGAGGAGGAGGAGGGAAGAGGCTGCTTTCAGCAGTTCCAGCCAACTAGACATCTGGATTATTTTCCCCCCCTTTCTGGTTTCCGCTCTTCCCAGCAAGCAGAAAAGCTCTGGCCGTTCCTGGCGAGTGGAAAACCAGTGGAAACCAGCTGAACTCAGGGGGGAAACAGAGGAGGCCAGGCTTGGAGGAGGAGGAGATGCCGGTGGTTGGTCTTTGAGGGCAGGGGGCTTCCCGGAGGAGGCAAGGAGGGAGCTGGGGAGAGGATGACGGGGAAGGGGAGGTCGGGATGGACTGCAGGCTCATTGTGCTGAGGGCTGGTGAATACGGCGGGCTGCCGGACGGAAGCAGTGTCCGGCCAGACGGGTGGCCAGACGGGAGGTCCCCTTGCCGAGTGGAGGAAAGAAGAGTGCATAGGTCACCTTTTGCCCGTGGAATCATGAGTTTCCCCGGCGTGAAGGAGTCTGCTTGGGCAGAGGGGAGGGCTCAAAGGAGCACAGATGCACCAGGGGCAGAGGGAAGGAGGAAAAAAGGGGGAGATTGGAGGGAGAAAAAACCCAACAGGCCTGCCAGAAACCTGCCATCCAGGTAGGGTTGGGCACCAACTGCCTCTCTCCCTCCCTCCTCTCCCAGTGCCTGCTGCCTGCCAGTAGGCAGGGAGAGCCGGAGGCCAGGAGGTGCTGGCTTGCGTCCCCGTGGTGGCCAAGGGACAAGGAAGGAGAAATGCTTTCCTCTGCCTGGCTCCCAGCTTAGTAGTTCTCCAGGCAGGGAGCAGGGGGATTCTCTCCTCCCACATGTCCCTTTCCGTTGCCTCCCCACCCCATTCCCAGGGCGATGCCAGCCCTGGTTCCCCACAGGGATCTGCAGGACAGCTATGCCATGCAGGGGACCTGAGGTGTGTGGGGGGGTGTGCATCCCTCAGATTAGCCCTGGTGGGCACAGTGCATACCCCCTGTCATGCGGGCACCGTTGCTGAAGAGCACAGTCCCTGCTTTGGGTTTCTCAGTAGCTCCAAATGTGTGGAGGGAAAGGGAAACTTGAGGGATGTAACTCGCCTAATACCCTCTCCCGGGGTCACACGCCTTCCTAGGAGACCCGGGGACAGCTCAAAAAATGGGGTTGCGTCTCTCTCCCTGTGGTTCCAAGCTCCCTGTTGTGCTGCAGGGCCCACCCCAGTGGCTTTCCTTGCACCCCAGGAGAGCCCAGACCTGGTGGCTATGGGTGGGCTTCTGCCAGAGGGAGGAAATTGCTCCCCTGTTGTGCTCCCACCGTGAGGCAGCACCACACAGCCTCTGTGAGAACAAGGCAGACCCAGGCAGCGCAAGCCAGGGAGCTGAGGACCAGCAGGAAGCCAACCTGCCACCGTCCTGGCTGCCACCAGCCACTGCCACCCCAGGAGGCAGCCAATGGTGCTGGGAGAGGCAGGGGGAGGTTTGTTTTCCCTTCCCCAGGCATTAACCCCTGGCAGATAAGAGGGGCCCTGGGTGAACAAATAAGGCCAGGGCAAGGCAAAAACACGTGTCGACAGCCAGGAGAGCAGCTCGGTGCCCAGGGCTCCTCCGCATCAGAGGCTTTACCTCCCTGGCACCGCCTGCCTGCTCCGAGGTGACCCGGGGACAGGCGGGGGAGGCAGGCAGCAGTCGGGAGCCAGACAGAGCCATGCAGTGATGAGGGTCGGGGCACACAGGGAGCGAGGGATGCAAAGCTTCTGCGTCACCTCTTGGCATGCCGCCCTCTGCAACCGGCCCTGCTGCAGGGACCCAGCTCCATCCAGACCTTGTTTCCCCAGCCCCTGAGCAGGGTCTAGGCCCAGGGAGGGACACGTACACGGGCGGGCACCCAGACCTTTCCCCAACCTACCCTCTCTGTCTTGCCACACACAACAATGGGGCGCTGCTGATCTGACTGTCCTCCCCGCTGACCCGGGAGGTCATCGCCCTGCCGTCCTGCGCCCGGTCGCTGCCTCTCTGCTTGTCCCCCAGCACCTCCGGGACCCACTTGAGTGCAGGGACCCATCCTGTCTTCTCCTCTGACCTTGAGCTATCACCTCCCTTGCCGTGCCTCAGTTTCTCCTGCCTGCAAAGCAGCTGCCCTCCCCACACCCCCAGCTCCCTGCTGCTCCTACGTGTCTGCCCAGCACCCGGGGACCCAGCCAGAGGAGGACAAACAAACCAATATACAAATATTGCATTTTTTCCTTCCGGCTGCACCTCCTCCCTGAGAAGCACGCAGTCCCCAGGCCTCACCCTCTCCTGAAGGGTTCATCTGAATAGCAAAAAGAAGGGAGAGGTTTCTCGCCCCGGGAGCCCGGACAGCCAGGCAGGGCACTGCTCTGGGAGGAGATGTTGCCTGCTAGGGAAATCTTCGACCTGGGTTGCGGTGTGGGTCCAGCAAAGCTGCACTGCAGACAAGGGAAACTGAGGCATGCCAACGGAGGTCAGAATGGTGAAGGAGAGCATGTGTTTTGTGAGGAAAGCCTTTTTCTTCCTCCCCAAGAGGACGGCTGGGTGAAGGGGACAGCCAGTAGCAACCTCTCCACCCGAGGCTGCTTTAGTGTCCTCAGCCGATCCCAGGGGTACAGCCAACCCGGTTGGGAAAATCCTCTCTGAGGGCTTCACTGTTCCTCTTGTCTTGTTCAGGTGGCCGACAAGGGGACCAAGGCACTTGCCCTGCCACGCCACCCCTAGCTCCCATCACCTGTTGCCCCATCTATGACTGGCTCCCCAGAAGATGGCGGATTAAGCCCTAAGCCCACAGCCAGACACAGCTTCCAGCAGCTGCCGCAGCACCGGGAGTGACCCCGGACCACCCTGTGGACACCTCCGTGCCACCACCGTCCTCGCCACCAGGGACATACCCGCTGCGGGTGATTTCATGAGCACGACATAGTGCAGGGAAGAAGGGGGACAGGCACACTTCCCACCCACTCAAAGCCAAGGTGACGTGAGCTGTTCCCCCAAGAGCATCGGAGCAGGATGGGCAGGCCAGGGATGTGACAGGCCACCCCAGCGCTAGAAGCCCGGTAAGGGCTGGGTTTTGGGGCTTTTGCAGGAGCAAAGGTGAGGTGAGGGGTGCATCATGAGCCTGGGGAAGCTGCCGGTGCTCAGCTGGGTGTCAGGTTCCCATGGCAAGCGGCGGCTGAAGTCAGAGCTGACACCGGACATGATCAGCCCACCACTGGGGGACTTTCGGCACACCATGCACGTGGGGCGTGGCGGGGACGTCTTCGGGGACACCTCCTTCCTCAGCAACCATGGTGGGGCCGAAACAGCCAAAGCCAACAACTTCTTTGCCCGGACACTGCGGCACGTCCGCCGGACACCGCTGAGGAGC
>VZSC01006712.1:132479-185605 GCA_013398225.1 Steatornis caripensis
GACCCAACAGGGGAGCCTCTGCCTCCCTTGCTGCCGGGAAAAGGAGGTTTTTCAGCACTCGAGAAGTCTGGGAAAGCCTGCCCGGCCGCCCACAGCCATTTCCAGCTGCTCTTCCCCCTGTTGAGACCACCCCAAACATCTCCTCGCCCTCTTTTCGAGTATGCCCCCTTTGACGGGGGAGTGTAAGGAGAGGAGGAGGAGGAGGGAAGAGGCTGCTTTCAGCAGTTCCAGCCAACTAGACATCTGGATTATTTTCCCCCCCTTTCTGGTTTCCGCTCTTCCCAGCAAGCAGAAAAGCTCTGGCCGTTCCTGGCGAGTGGAAAACCAGTGGAAACCAGCTGAACTCAGGGGGGAAACAGAGGAGGCCAGGCTTGGAGGAGGAGGAGATGCCGGTGGTTGGTCTTTGAGGGCAGGGGGCTTCCCGGAGGAGGCAAGGAGGGAGCTGGGGAGAGGATGACGGGGAAGGGGAGGTCGGGATGGACTGCAGGCTCATTGTGCTGAGGGCTGGTGAATACGGCGGGCTGCCGGACGGAAGCAGTGTCCGGCCAGACGGGTGGCCAGACGGGAGGTCCCCTTGCCGAGTGGAGGAAAGAAGAGTGCATAGGTCACCTTTTGCCCGTGGAATCATGAGTTTCCCCGGCGTGAAGGAGTCTGCTTGGGCAGAGGGGAGGGCTCAAAGGAGCACAGATGCACCAGGGGCAGAGGGAAGGAGGAAAAAAGGGGGAGATTGGAGGGAGAAAAAACCCAACAGGCCTGCCAGAAACCTGCCATCCAGGTAGGGTTGGGCACCAACTGCCTCTCTCCCTCCCTCCTCTCCCAGTGCCTGCTGCCTGCCAGTAGGCAGGGAGAGCCGGAGGCCAGGAGGTGCTGGCTTGCGTCCCCGTGGTGGCCAAGGGACAAGGAAGGAGAAATGCTTTCCTCTGCCTGGCTCCCAGCTTAGTAGTTCTCCAGGCAGGGAGCAGGGGGATTCTCTCCTCCCACATGTCCCTTTCCGTTGCCTCCCCACCCCATTCCCAGGGCGATGCCAGCCCTGGTTCCCCACAGGGATCTGCAGGACAGCTATGCCATGCAGGGGACCTGAGGTGTGTGGGGGGGTGTGCATCCCTCAGATTAGCCCTGGTGGGCACAGTGCATACCCCCTGTCATGCGGGCACCGTTGCTGAAGAGCACAGTCCCTGCTTTGGGTTTCTCAGTAGCTCCAAATGTGTGGAGGGAAAGGGAAACTTGAGGGATGTAACTCGCCTAATACCCTCTCCCGGGGTCACACGCCTTCCTAGGAGACCCGGGGACAGCTCAAAAAATGGGGTTGCGTCTCTCTCCCTGTGGTTCCAAGCTCCCTGTTGTGCTGCAGGGCCCACCCCAGTGGCTTTCCTTGCACCCCAGGAGAGCCCAGACCTGGTGGCTATGGGTGGGCTTCTGCCAGAGGGAGGAAATTGCTCCCCTGTTGTGCTCCCACCGTGAGGCAGCACCACACAGCCTCTGTGAGAACAAGGCAGACCCAGGCAGCGCAAGCCAGGGAGCTGAGGACCAGCAGGAAGCCAACCTGCCACCGTCCTGGCTGCCACCAGCCACTGCCACCCCAGGAGGCAGCCAATGGTGCTGGGAGAGGCAGGGGGAGGTTTGTTTTCCCTTCCCCAGGCATTAACCCCTGGCAGATAAGAGGGGCCCTGGGTGAACAAATAAGGCCAGGGCAAGGCAAAAACACGTGTCGACAGCCAGGAGAGCAGCTCGGTGCCCAGGGCTCCTCCGCATCAGAGGCTTTACCTCCCTGGCACCGCCTGCCTNCGTTGCCTCCCCACCCCATTCCCAGGGCGATGCCAGCCCTGGTTCCCCACAGGGATCTGCAGGACAGCTATGCCATGCAGGGGACCTGAGGTGTGTGGGGGGGTGTGCATCCCTCAGATTAGCCCTGGTGGGCACAGTGCATACCCCCTGTCATGCGGGCACCGTTGCTGAAGAGCACAGTCCCTGCTTTGGGTTTCTCAGTAGCTCCAAATGTGTGGAGGGAAAGGGAAACTTGAGGGATGTAACTCGCCTAATACCCTCTCCCGGGGTCACACGCCTTCCTAGGAGACCCGGGGACAGCTCAAAAAATGGGGTTGCGTCTCTCTCCCTGTGGTTCCAAGCTCCCTGTTGTGCTGCAGGGCCCACCCCAGTGGCTTTCCTTGCACCCCAGGAGAGCCCAGACCTGGTGGCTATGGGTGGGCTTCTGCCAGAGGGAGGAAATTGCTCCCCTGTTGTGCTCCCACCGTGAGGCAGCACCACACAGCCTCTGTGAGAACAAGGCAGACCCAGGCAGCGCAAGCCAGGGAGCTGAGGACCAGCAGGAAGCCAACCTGCCACCGTCCTGGCTGCCACCAGCCACTGCCACCCCAGGAGGCAGCCAATGGTGCTGGGAGAGGCAGGGGGAGGTTTGTTTTCCCTTCCCCAGGCATTAACCCCTGGCAGATAAGAGGGGCCCTGGGTGAACAAATAAGGCCAGGGCAAGGCAAAAACACGTGTCGACAGCCAGGAGAGCAGCTCGGTGCCCAGGGCTCCTCCGCATCAGAGGCTTTACCTCCCTGGCACCGCCTGCCTGCTCCGAGGTGACCCGGGGACAGGCGGGGGAGGCAGGCAGCAGTCGGGAGCCAGACAGAGCCATGCAGTGATGAGGGTCGGGGCACACAGGGAGCGAGGGATGCAAAGCTTCTGCGTCACCTCTTGGCATGCCGCCCTCTGCAACCGGCCCTGCTGCAGGGACCCAGCTCCATCCAGACCTTGTTTCCCCAGCCCCTGAGCAGGGTCTAGGCCCAGGGAGGGACACGTACACGGGCGGGCACCCAGACCTTTCCCCAACCTACCCTCTCTGTCTTGCCACACACAACAATGGGGCGCTGCTGATCTGACTGTCCTCCCCGCTGACCCGGGAGGTCATCGCCCTGCCGTCCTGCGCCCGGTCGCTGCCTCTCTGCTTGTCCCCCAGCACCTCCGGGACCCACTTGAGTGCAGGGACCCATCCTGTCTTCTCCTCTGACCTTGAGCTATCACCTCCCTTGCCGTGCCTCAGTTTCTCCTGCCTGCAAAGCAGCTGCCCTCCCCACACCCCCAGCTCCCTGCTGCTCCTACGTGTCTGCCCAGCACCCGGGGACCCANTTTGTTTTCCCTTCCCCAGGCATTAACCCCTGGCAGATAAGAGGGGCCCTGGGTGAACAAATAAGGCCAGGGCAAGGCAAAAACACGTGTCGACAGCCAGGAGAGCAGCTCGGTGCCCAGGGCTCCTCCGCATCAGAGGCTTTACCTCCCTGGCACCGCCTGCCTGCTCCGAGGTGACCCGGGGACAGGCGGGGGAGGCAGGCAGCAGTCGGGAGCCAGACAGAGCCATGCAGTGATGAGGGTCGGGGCACACAGGGAGCGAGGGATGCAAAGCTTCTGCGTCACCTCTTGGCATGCCGCCCTCTGCAACCGGCCCTGCTGCAGGGACCCAGCTCCATCCAGACCTTGTTTCCCCAGCCCCTGAGCAGGGTCTAGGCCCAGGGAGGGACACGTACACGGGCGGGCACCCAGACCTTTCCCCAACCTACCCTCTCTGTCTTGCCACACACAACAATGGGGCGCTGCTGATCTGACTGTCCTCCCCGCTGACCCGGGAGGTCATCGCCCTGCCGTCCTGCGCCCGGTCGCTGCCTCTCTGCTTGTCCCCCAGCACCTCCGGGACCCACTTGAGTGCAGGGACCCATCCTGTCTTCTCCTCTGACCTTGAGCTATCACCTCCCTTGCCGTGCCTCAGTTTCTCCTGCCTGCAAAGCAGCTGCCCTCCCCACACCCCCAGCTCCCTGCTGCTCCTACGTGTCTGCCCAGCACCCGGGGACCCAGCCAGAGGAGGACAAACAAACCAATATACAAATATTGCATTTTTTCCTTCCGGCTGCACCTCCTCCCTGAGAAGCACGCAGTCCCCAGGCCTCACCCTCTCCTGAAGGGTTCATCTGAATAGCAAAAAGAAGGGAGAGGTTTCTCGCCCCGGGAGCCCGGACAGCCAGGCAGGGCACTGCTCTGGGAGGAGATGTTGCCTGCTAGGGAAATCTTCGACCTGGGTTGCGGTGTGGGTCCAGCAAAGCTGCACTGCAGACAAGGGAAACTGAGGCATGCCAACGGAGGTCAGAATGGTGAAGGAGAGCATGTGTTTTGTGAGGAAAGCCTTTTTCTTCCTCCCCAAGAGGACGGCTGGGTGAAGGGGACAGCCAGTAGCAACCTCTCCACCCGAGGCTGCTTTAGTGTCNGAGGTCATCGCCCTGCCGTCCTGCGCCCGGTCGCTGCCTCTCTGCTTGTCCCCCAGCACCTCCGGGACCCACTTGAGTGCAGGGACCCATCCTGTCTTCTCCTCTGACCTTGAGCTATCACCTCCCTTGCCGTGCCTCAGTTTCTCCTGCCTGCAAAGCAGCTGCCCTCCCCACACCCCCAGCTCCCTGCTGCTCCTACGTGTCTGCCCAGCACCCGGGGACCCAGCCAGAGGAGGACAAACAAACCAATATACAAATATTGCATTTTTTCCTTCCGGCTGCACCTCCTCCCTGAGAAGCACGCAGTCCCCAGGCCTCACCCTCTCCTGAAGGGTTCATCTGAATAGCAAAAAGAAGGGAGAGGTTTCTCGCCCCGGGAGCCCGGACAGCCAGGCAGGGCACTGCTCTGGGAGGAGATGTTGCCTGCTAGGGAAATCTTCGACCTGGGTTGCGGTGTGGGTCCAGCAAAGCTGCACTGCAGACAAGGGAAACTGAGGCATGCCAACGGAGGTCAGAATGGTGAAGGAGAGCATGTGTTTTGTGAGGAAAGCCTTTTTCTTCCTCCCCAAGAGGACGGCTGGGTGAAGGGGACAGCCAGTAGCAACCTCTCCACCCGAGGCTGCTTTAGTGTCCTCAGCCGATCCCAGGGGTACAGCCAACCCGGTTGGGAAAATCCTCTCTGAGGGCTTCACTGTTCCTCTTGTCTTGTTCAGGTGGCCGACAAGGGGACCAAGGCACTTGCCCTGCCACGCCACCCCTAGCTCCCATCACCTGTTGCCCCATCTATGACTGGCTCCCCAGAAGATGGCGGATTAAGCCCTAAGCCCACAGCCAGACACAGCTTCCAGCAGCTGCCGCAGCACCGGGAGTGACCCCGGACCACCCTGTGGACACCTCCGTGCCACCACCGTCCTCGCCACCAGGGACATACCCGCTGCGGGTGATTTCATGAGCACGACATAGTGCAGGGAAGAAGGGGGACAGGCACACTTCCCACCCACTCAAAGCCAAGGTGACGTGAGCTGTTCCCCCAAGAGCATCGGAGCAGGATGGGCAGGCCAGGGATGTGACAGGCCACCCCAGCGCTAGAAGCCCGGTAAGGGCTGGGTTTTGGGGCTTTTGCAGGAGCAAAGGTGAGGTGAGGGGTGCATCATGAGCCTGGGGAAGCTGCCGGTGCTCAGCTGGGTGTCAGGTTCCCATGGCAAGCGGCGGCTGAAGTCAGAGCTGACACCGGACATGATCAGCCCACCACTGGGGGACTTTCGGCACACCATGCACGTGGGGCGTGGCGGGGACGTCTTCGGGGACACCTCCTTCCTCAGCAACCATGGTGGGGCCGAAACAGCCAAAGCCAACAACTTCTTTGCCCGGACACTGCGGCACGTCCGCCGGACACCGCTGAGGAGCCGGGGCAGCAGGGGCCAAGCGGGGGCATCGCCTGCCCCCCCAGCTGTCTCACCCATCATCAAGAACGCTGTCTCGCTGCCGCAGCTCAACGAAGGGACATACGACGGCGGCGGTGGCCGGGGCTTGACCAGCAAGTTCTCCTTCAAAAGTGCCTCCAACAGCTTCTCCAAAACGCACCAGGCCTATGGTGAGTGAAGCACGGGACAGAAGCTGGCACCCAGGAACAGGGCATTCCCTGCAGCCCTTCTCCATGCCTCAGTTTACCCAGTGAGGGACTTTAGGCTCTCAGCATAGACAGAACATTTAAGAGTCCCCCAGTCCTGATAATCCGTGTAAGGAGATAACCCTAATCTCACTTTCAGCTATGGTCCTTGCTCCTGCGCTTGGAGGGTCTCCTCCCATGGTGCCCCCAAAGTGGAGCATGGATGTTTTCCCCACCTCTCCCTCCCCCAGAGCCTCACACAGCTGGCAGCCTGTGTGGAGTAGTTGTAAGGAGGTGCCTGTCACCTCGCCCCAGCCCTACGCCTTCCCTGTGAGCAGCCTCCCCAAGGAGGCTAACAGGATGCTAGGACAGTGGGGCAATGCTCACTCCAAGGTTGCAAGGTCAAGGGGACCCATGGCACAGCCTTCCCCACCTCCACGCAGACGCTCCAACCCTATTTCTAGCTGTGCCAACCCCTCCATCTCCATGTGCTCCTCAAGGGACTCCATCCCCCTCTTCCCCACTGAGCCCACATCCCTCCGGGTCGGCCAGGGTCTGGCAGGGACCTTTGGGGAAAGGCTGTGGGAAGGACAGCGTGGGACAGCTGGGTGGCTCTTCTCTGGCCTCACAGCACTGGGCAGTGGCTCAGCTTTTCCCCAGGGAGGGAGATCTGGAGCAGAGGGTCTTGGGGGTCTGCAGCAGCCGGAGGAGGTTGTTGGGCTCAGAGGGAAAGGCAAGGCAAGCTGAGGCAATGCTGCCATCTCCTGGTCCTACCTGCCTGGCTCAGCCCCCACCGGCATCTTACCAAGCCCAGAGCCCACCTGGAGACCCTCCACTGTAACTCTGGGCTTTGGAGATCATAGAATCATAGAATCATAAAATGGTAGGGGTTGGAAGGGACCTCTAGAGATCATCTAGTCTGTCCAGGCAGACACTGGCCTGTCCTTTAGAGGCCAGTGCCACCAATGGGAGTGTGATCTGCACCACTTTGGTGGCAGTGTCCTTTGCCCCCACAGATGTAAGGCAGGCTTCCTCACGCCTAGCCATGCCCCTCCTCACCAGCCATCCCTTCTGTCTCGCAGGGCTGGAGTCCGGGTTTTGCACCATCCCTCGCGTCCCTCGCTTGGAAAAGGCCCAAGAGAGCGCCTTCCCTGGGGAAGCAGAGCTGAAGCGCTCAGACTCCCTGCTCTCCTTCCGCCTGGACCTGGGACCCTCCCTGATGAGCGAGCTCCTCCAGGTGATGAGCTTCTCTGAAAACAATGGGAGCGAGGTGGGGGAGGATGGCCCAGACCTCTCATCTGGTGAGGGGACCACGGATGGTGTCCCTCCAGCATTGGGTGCATCCCACGGAGAGGACAAGGCAATGTCCAGTTTCTGGGACCGCTCTGGGCGGAGCAGCCTGTCAGGGGCCAGCTCGCTGCCGGGACTGTCGGTCCATGCCAACGGAGAGGCACATGCCATCGAGGGTGCTGGAGAGGACCCTGCCTGGGTTTCGAGGCCAGGGGCAGTGCCCAGGGGGACCCCGTGGCAGGGGCACTGGAACGACTGCACCATCGAGGCAGGAGAGTTTGACCGGGCGGCCCAGGTCCTGGCCCGCCATTATGGTGGGACCAGCACCCCGCGGAGCTCAGAGAAGGGTGAGGGTCCCCGGCAGGCCCGGACGCAGACCCTGTGGGAGAGCCCCAGCAGCAGCTTGTGGCGGTCGCAAGTGACAGGGGAGAGCCAGTCCCCTGAGGCCACCTGGAACCAAGAAGAGGAGGAGGAGGAGCAGGCCAAGCTCTCCAGCCTGCAGGAGGGGTATGCCGGTGTCCGGGGTGGGCGTAGCAATTCCTTCGAGTATGCCGATGATGAGGAGGATGATGAAGTCAAGGTGTGAACTGCCATCCCTCCCGTCATGGCCCCCCACCAGAGGAACCGATGCCAGGATCTTCACCCTCCTCCCTGTCCCCCACCCTCGGGCACCAGTGCTGCCAGCAGATCGAGTGACCTCCTTGCCAAGCTAGGGGCAGTGGGGGCAGGAGGAGAGTCTGTCTCCTGGGGTGCTCCCTGGCTCTGGGCCAGGCTGATGTGGGGGGCTGGTGAGAGCTTTGCATCGCAGCACCGGGCATCACGGCCCTTCCTCAGCCTCACTGCCATTAGATGCCAAAGGGACATTCCCATGTGCCAAAGAAATCCCAAACCCTTTCCTACCCCATCCTGTTCCCCTCAGCGCCCTCTCTCCCATCCCTCAGCCTGGCCACACCAGCATGTCCAGGGACGTGTCCCATCCTCCTACCAAAGCCCTCAACTGCCCTCTGCGCTGGCCTGGATGCCCTCCTGGAGATATTCCCACCAATAGCTCTGACACGTAGGGGATGGGGGTGTTCCCAGCTGGTGCAAGACCCTCCCGTATAGCACAGTCTACTGGGGGAGGTCAGCTGGGGGCTCAAGGGGCAGGCACGCCCCAAAAAGCTGGGCTTTCTCTTTTCCCCTCCCGAAAAATAAGCTGTGAGCTCAGCCTTCAGGAGGTGAGAGCACACACAGAGATAATCGCAGAGGTCTTTTCACTTGCCTCCTGCTACTGAATATCACTNCAGAGAAGGGTGAGGGTCCCCGGCAGGCCCGGACGCAGACCCTGTGGGAGAGCCCCAGCAGCAGCTTGTGGCGGTCGCAAGTGACAGGGGAGAGCCAGTCCCCTGAGGCCACCTGGAACCAAGAAGAGGAGGAGGAGGAGGAGCAGCCCAAGCTCTCCAGCCTGCAGGAGGGGTATGCCGGTGTCCGGGGTGGGCGTAGCAATTCCTTCGAGTATGCCGATGATGATGAGGATGATGAAGTCAAGGTGTGAACTGCCATCCCTCCCGTCATGGCCCCCCACCAGAGGAACCGATGCCAGGATCTTCACCCTCCTCCCTGTCCCCCACCCTCGGGCACCAGTGCTGCCAGCAGATCGAGTGACCTCCTTGCCAAGCTAGGGGCAGTGGGGGCAGGAGGAGAGTCTGTCTCCTGGGGTGCTCCCTGGCTCTGGGCCAGGCTGATGTGGGGGGCTGGTGAGAGCTTTGCATCGCAGCACCGGGCATCACGGCCCTTCCTCAGCCTCACTGCCATTAGATGCCAAAGGGACATTCCCATGTGCCAAAGAAATCCCAAACCCTTTCCTACCCCATCCTGTTCCCCTCAGCGCCCTCTCTCCCATCCCTCAGCCTGGCCACACCAGCATGTCCAGGGACGTGTCCCATCCTCCTACCAAAGCCCTCAACTGCCCTCTGCGCTGGCCTGGATGCCCTCCTGGAGATATTCCCACCAATAGCTCTGACACGTAGGGGATGGGGGTGTTCCCAGCTGGTGCAAGACCCTCCCGTATAGCACAGTCTACTGGGGGAGGTCAGCTGGGGGCTCAAGGGGCAGGCACGCCCCAAAAAGCTGGGCTTTCTCTTTTCCCCTCCCGAAAAATAAGCTGTGAGCTCAGCCTTCAGGAGGTGAGAGCACACACAGAGATAATCGCAGAGGTCTTTTCACTTGCCTCCTGCTACTGAATATCACTTAGGATGGCTCCTTTTCCGACCCCTACCCCTTTGCAGAAGGGAGGAGAGAAACTTCTTGGCTGGTTGGAGGCAGAGGCGAGGTTGTCAGGTCACCAAATCCTGCAGTTTGTTCCCAAAAAATCCCTTCCCCCAGCCTCAGAACAAGGAGACTCCCACTCTGCAGTCACTCAGTCTGTGCCGCCTCTTCTTCATCCTCGCAGCCTCTCCCCACTCCCCACGCACACACCTCTCTTTTCAGTGCACCCCTTCCCAGGGGTATGCGTGGAGGACAGCTAATGCCCCTTGTTGAGTGGCCCTGGGCTACGTGGCCACCCTGGAACGAGCTGCCCCCCACGCTGCTCCGTGTGCAAACTGGCCCTCACAGAAGCGCCTTTGTGCTGCCTCGTGGACCCGAGATGCTCGGGGGCTGAGGTCACCGGAGGGACCCTCACAGGACCCCCCTTGTTCTCCGGGACAGGAGGGGGNAAGGTGTGAACTGCCATCCCTCCCGTCATGGCCCCCCACCAGAGGAACCGATGCCAGGATCTTCACCCTCCTCCCTGTCCCCCACCCTCGGGCACCAGTGCTGCCAGCAGATCGAGTGACCTCCTTGCCAAGCTAGGGGCAGTGGGGGCAGGAGGAGAGTCTGTCTCCTGGGGTGCTCCCTGGCTCTGGGCCAGGCTGATGTGGGGGGCTGGTGAGAGCTTTGCATCGCAGCACCGGGCATCACGGCCCTTCCTCAGCCTCACTGCCATTAGATGCCAAAGGGACATTCCCATGTGCCAAAGAAATCCCAAACCCTTTCCTACCCCATCCTGTTCCCCTCAGCGCCCTCTCTCCCATCCCTCAGCCTGGCCACACCAGCATGTCCAGGGACGTGTCCCATCCTCCTACCAAAGCCCTCAACTGCCCTCTGCGCTGGCCTGGATGCCCTCCTGGAGATATTCCCACCAATAGCTCTGACACGTAGGGGATGGGGGTGTTCCCAGCTGGTGCAAGACCCTCCCGTATAGCACAGTCTACTGGGGGAGGTCAGCTGGGGGCTCAAGGGGCAGGCACGCCCCAAAAAGCTGGGCTTTCTCTTTTCCCCTCCCGAAAAATAAGCTGTGAGCTCAGCCTTCAGGAGGTGAGAGCACACACAGAGATAATCGCAGAGGTCTTTTCACTTGCCTCCTGCTACTGAATATCACTTAGGATGGCTCCTTTTCCGACCCCTACCCCTTTGCAGAAGGGAGGAGAGAAACTTCTTGGCTGGTTGGAGGCAGAGGCGAGGTTGTCAGGTCACCAAATCCTGCAGTTTGTTCCCAAAAAATCCCTTCCCCCAGCCTCAGAACAAGGAGACTCCCACTCTGCAGTCACTCAGTCTGTGCCGCCTCTTCTTCATCCTCGCAGCCTCTCCCCACTCCCCACGCACACACCTCTCTTTTCAGTGCACCCCTTCCCAGGGGTATGCGTGGAGGACAGCTAATGCCCCTTGTTGAGTGGCCCTGGGCTACGTGGCCACCCTGGAACGAGCTGCCCCCCACGCTGCTCCGTGTGCAAACTGGCCCTCACAGAAGCGCCTTTGTGCTGCCTCGTGGACCCGAGATGCTCGGGGGCTGAGGTCACCGGAGGGACCCTCACAGGACCCCCCTTGTTCTCCGGGACAGGAGGGGGTGTGTGGCGCAGGGAGATGCCGTGCCATGGCCACAAGGCTTTGTTCCCACGCAGCTCACCCGCTGCCTGGCTGTTTCTGGCAGGGAACTCTTCAGAGCAGAATAAAGATGCTCCAGCGTGCACACATGTTGTACATGGGAGTGCCACTTGTGGTCAGGCCATCAAGGTTACAGGCAAGCCCATCTTCCCTGGGCAGCTGCCTCATGTGAGCTGGCAGCAGCAAGCCGCGGCAGGCAGCAGCTTCCAACAGTCCCCAGCTCTGGCCACTGGGCCACTGGCACCCAGCAGGATCAGCCTTATCACCTCTGCACCCTCTGGGTAGGGAACTTGGGTCTCAGGATGAGCTCCCCCACCCTCCGCTTCCCAGATCGTAACACAAGCTCCAGACCAAAGACACACATCTGTGGAATATCCTTTCTGCCTCCAATCTGTATCCCATGCACTTATTATTGTCCTTATTAAAGCAGTTTTGATAATAACTTCTCTGGTGCCTCCCCTCAGCTGCAGTGACCCTATCGTATTCCTTGCTATTTCTGCCAGTGCCCCAGCTGCAAAATCTCATCCTCTCCACTGTCAGCAGCATTTTCCAGCACCTCTGGGATCCCTGAATTAACTAGCCAGTACCGTGCTGCTCACTGTGGCTAACACATAAAGCAACCTCCTATCTGGCCCTGCATAGCATATAGGAGGGTGCAAATCTTCCTCTCCAGCCCGGCAACAATTCGTTTGCAGCCTGAAGCAGACCGGTACCCTTCCCAAAGCTGGCTTGGCTACAGCCCTTCCAGCCCATCAGCCATCCTCTGCCTGCACACTCAGGCAGCAGTGTTGAGTTGCCCGCAGGTTGGGCAGCGAGGAAGTGGAGAGGGATGGCAGGGGAACTGCTGCCTTGCCTTGGGCTGGGCTGTCCATAAGATGCTCTTCCACTCCGCTTTCATCCCACCCAGCCTGAAGTGTCCCGATGTTTGCTGTCACACATCAGTCTCACTTAACGCTGGCGAGACACTTTTTAATTAGAGTTGCAACATCAGATAATCATCACTAATTGCCTGTAGTCCCATGCAAGGGACACAGACTGGGAAGTGCTGAGCCATGTAATCCAGCACAAACCCCGTCTCCCTCCCCACTGCCTTCCCCTGCCTCACTTTCACTGAGTAGGTTTGGTGTGGAAATGTCAGAGTAATGGGTAAACCAGCTGGAATGTGCCAGCAGATAAGTGAGGTGAGATAAGGGGAGTTGTCAGAGGAGACAACTCCTTATCACCGGTAGGAATGCTGGCTCAGGGGCATACCTGTGCTGCCTTCCCTGTGCCAGTGCCACCGCTTTGCCTGGTACGGCTCCTACGGGAGGCCAAGGCACCCCTTCCTCCTGCCCACCGGCTGTGAGAGTGGCCAAAAGAGGAACCTGTCAAACCCATGCCCTGAGGTTCCCAAACTTAACCTTTAAATATGTGCTTTTGTGGCACCAGATGCCACATCGATCACGTCAATGCTTTTGCTCCCCTCCCTCCCAAAAACTTGGGTGCAGGAAGAAATGGTGCATTGCAAAGAGATTACACAACCATTCCCAGAGCAATCACGCAGTGTCCTCCTCCTCCTCCTGAACCCCACCTACAACCTGCTTTGCTCTACCTACTATCTGTTCAACCCCACATCCTGCTCTGACCTGGAAAAGCACCTGGTGTTATCTGGGAGCTATTTCTATCCAACAACAGCTCCTTTCCAATTTGTAGAAAAACCTTGGGCTTTGTCCATGTCTCATACAGAGCCACGAATCCAGACACCTCACAGAAGCCAAGGCAGCTGAAGCAAGCAGTCTCCCACTGTTTTTATTAGAGCTAGGAAGTGGCACCCATCAGTCCAGCTTGAAGGAGGTGACCCTGAAGCCTCCCTTGACGCTCATGTAGCTGATCTTGTCATAGCAGTGCCGGTTGGGGAATTCCACTTCGTGCCCATCCGGCAGTTTCACCTGGAATTTGTCTGCTAACATTTCAATGATGATCTGGGACAAGAGAGGGGAGGAAGGGCAGGAATTGGGGACAAGGAGGAGATTAGGAGGTGAGCATCCAGGCAAAAGGCCTGACTGTTACATATGAGGGTCAGGCCTGGTCCCTACAGCCTTAAGCAAGGTGCTGGGGGTTGAGCTGACGGTGATGCAGGAAATTAGTAGTTGATATCAAGGGTCTGAGCTTGTATCTAATCTAGACTATGACCCACAGACAGGATCTCTCCTGGGGCTAGTTCAGCTACTCAGGATGTAAACTCAGAGCAGTTAAACCCAGTCTGTCTTTATATGCCACATGGCTTAGATCTGCTCTGAACAGGACAAAATAAACCTGATACCCCAATGCCCTCAGCAGCTCACCGGGACCTGGAAAAAGGAGCTTCACTGATAAACATGCACAAGCAGACAGGATGAGAACGCAGCACTGATCATTGCAAATTAAAGGGATCATTCCCCAAAGCCATCACCTCACCACTCCTTCCTCAAGAGCCAGCCATGACTGAGGAAACAAGCTTCCTCTCCACAGCAATACAAACAGGATTGCTCCTAAATGCAACCCTGTTAACATCTCAGGACATCAGATGGGGTGAGACAGCAAGTAGGACAGCATCCCTGGGAGGACAGATTGGCAGGACGGATCCAGAAGTAGTGAGGATAGAAGAGCTGAGGGAGAGATTTTTGGACATTGCTCCAAACCCTGGGTTGCCTTAAAGCCTGTGTTACCATAGGAGGGAATGGGGGAGAGAAATTGGGTAGAGAGCAGCAAGATCATGCTTCTTGGAGACCTCCTTTACCTTCATATGTGCCCCTGGTGCACTCACCTGCCGGGCAGGTACAGGGTGCAAGAAGTACTTACAAAGCCCGAGACAGACAAAGCTCATGCAAATTTCCCAGAGGAAGCATCTGAAGGAGGAGTGAAAATGGTAATCAATCAGGACCAAAAACCCAGAGGATGAGGGTGAGGGGCTGTTGGGAGGGAGCAGGAGGCAATGGATGGAACTGGGAGGACTAGGGTATGGGAATCTGCTAACCAGGAGGTTCCCCCCACCACACACACCCCCACAACCCCATGCAGGCACAGACCCCTCACCTTGATAGTGGAGCCCCTGGAGAAACAGAGGTGTTTATCGCGATGCTCTGCCTGCCAGGCATTGGAGCACCTGGAGTTGCAGACGATGACAGACTCATTGAAGCGGGGATTGAAGTGAAGTGCCAGATCCGAGAAGCTGCAGCCAAGATTGATGCTGAAGCTGTGGGTGAACAGGAGGAAGGTCAGCTGCACAGGGAGGACCGGGTCTTGGAAGACCTGAGATTCAACACACAGCTCTGCACCCAGTTCCTCCATCAGCATTGCAGGTGCTTAATGCCTCCTGTTTTCTCATTCTGCTCGGGAACTGAGGCAGTTTGCATGGTGGTGGTGTAGGGACTCCTCTAACACTGAGTTATAGTCACACTTTTTGTACCTGCCAACCTTGCAAAACCACCTCCCTCTGCAGCCCACCTTCAGTCCTGGTAAGTCAAGGTGGTTTCTTTGTACTTACCCATCAGCATCATTGGATATCTTGCCCTTGACCTTCAGGGTGTCCCCAGTCTTCATATCCAGGTTGAAGATTTCAAATTTTTCCTAAGACAGAAAGAAAAACAGTCTATGGGGCTCCTTCAGCCACTCCTCCCCTGCCACCATAAATGAGGGGGTGCTGCTTGGAGAATGTGCCCCAGCCGGGAGAACATCTACTGCTCTCAGCTGGTGTTCCTCCCATGGCCAAAAACCCTCCGTGCTGGAGGTCTTGCATGGGCTTCTTAGTCAGTGAGGGAAGAGTGGGCTGAGTGAAGCCAGCAAGTGAGAAAAGACATCAGAGGGAGAAGACATGAAAATAGGCTTGTCCTCAGCAGAAGCAAAGGAGATCATGACAGCAGAGGTACAAAGAGGGTTAAAGCAGAGGAGCATAACCCAGGGTTTGGTGGGCAGCATTGCCTGCAGCCCAAGAAATGCAAGTGGTGAGAGTGGAGGTGGCTGTGGCTTGCCAGTCACTTGCTCAGCCTTGCTGAGCTGGAAACCCTGGGTGATAGAGAACAGGAGCAAGAGCCCTTACAGCCATCTTCCTCAGAGGGCAGAGTAACCAGGCAGGGAGCCACCAGCAGTTTAGCTCAGAAATGCTTTGCACGGACAACCTCACATGCCTAGACTTCCTTGTAGCTTACACATTAACAGTACCCCCACCTCTGCAAGGCCCCACTGGCTGCTATTAAGCCAGGAGACTTTGATCCAAAGAAATAGCTTCCCCATGTACATTTCCTCTGATTAGGGACTTCAGGAGATTTAACCAATTCCCAGCCTCCTCAGTGGGCTCCCAGTGGGGGGGCTGCCATTCACAGCCCTTAGTGGTGCTACTCCAGCCACCACATAGGGCAAGTGTCTTCCAAGCTGGCCATGGATGTGTGACCACTATGTTTGCTTCTTTTCTGTCTGTAACAGCTCAGCCAGAAGAAGCATCCCAGCTGCTTTCTTTTATGGCAGGGGGCAGCCCTCAAAATCCACACCAGCACACCAAAACAGTCCCCGCCATCCCTCCCCACAGTGCTCTGAGGAAGGATTCCAAGGGGCTCAGAGGAGACGGCAGCCAACACATCCCCTCTAGACGACACGAGCTATGAACAGTCCTTTGCACGAGTGACATGACTGGCATCCCAGTTCCATCCCTTCTCATGACTCTAGATTCAGCCCCAGCTGTGTGGATTGCACCAGCAATAGGTGGGAGCTCTCTACAACCTCCCATCGAATTTCCATCAAGACCTAAACCTTTTAGCTTGAGGAGCCAAGCACGGCAGGTCCAATAGCCCCACCCTCCCTAACTCTGTTGTCCTCACAGGGGAGCATTACCCCTGCTGTCTCCTTCCCAGGTAAGAGCTACGAGTTAGTAGACAGTATCCCAGGCTTAGTTGAAAAAATCGTTGCTGTATTCCCAGACTCCAGAAGTCAGTGGGAAAGCAAGAGGGAGGAGTAGGCCAAGGCTTAGGAGACCAGCAGTCCCTCAGCACCCCCTCCCAAGCCCTGCAGAGAGCAGCTAGGTGCAGTCATCCTGCTGCTGCACAGCCAGCTGGGAGACGGCTTCTGCCCTTCCCTAAAAGCTCCTGAAGCAACAGAGGTAAGTGCTGATAAGCACTCATTCCCTGGAGGTGTTTCCTATTAGCAGGGGGTCATAAAGCCCAGCAGGCTTGAGAAATCTGTTTGCTGTTGAGGTCACTGAAGCTGTTGGTGAAACCTCTCCAGGCTGAGCATGGAGCCAGCAGGTGCTGAGGATGGTGGTTTCTGGCATTGGCTCTGTTTCCTATCACGTTGCCACATCCCACCTGCACACACTTTCACATCACCCTGCTCACCCACAGCCATCCCAGGGAGAGCCCAGAGACACACACACACCCCCCTCCAAAATATCTGAGCATCCCACTGGCTATGAGAGGTTTCTCTTTCCAGCAACTCACATTGTCCCTTTGCAGGGACAAGGGCACACCAAAGACACAGCTTGCACAGCCACCATCAGGGTTAGTTACCTGAACTCATGTTAAGCCAGCAGAAAGAAACAAACATTTCTAGGACTCAAGAGATCACATCCCAAGACAGACCCTAAACTCAGGCAGAAAACTCCTGTTCTATGTGTCTGGCCAAAGCATCACAGGAACATCATGGCAGAGACAAAACCCGGGTCCTGGACCAGCAGCGTAGAGGAGCCTTCAGCCCACTTCCCACGCAGCCCAGCATGGACCAGACAGAAACATTGGTCTCATCAGGATTTATCCACCAATCCCACTGGCAGAGGGTGAAGCTGCCCAGGAGGGAGAGCAGCATGTGTCTGAGGCACAGGGAAAACTACCCATGCAGAGCCTCAAGTACCACGGATGTGAGAACATGCAGGGAGGGAAGACAGGCAGGAAAGAGGCACGAGCTGCTCAGAGAGGGGCCGTGAGATTTTATCGAGATAACATTAACCCCCCCTCCTACAGTGCTCAGCAGGGGCGTTCACCCCCCTTTTATTTGCCACTGGGAACAATAGTGGGAAACCAGGCAGCAACTCTGCCGGCACTGGCGACTTCCTTCGTCTGCAGAGCTGAGCCTCTTCATGGTCAGACACCAGCCCTGTGCAGATGGCCTCTCTCATGCAGGGGGATGTGCTCCCCACGTAGGAAGGGTCTGAGACTTTACAAACCCCAGAAGAGCTGAAATCCTCCATTGCAATTGGAGGTGGCGATTGGGATGATGGAGGGTGAAGGGGGCAGGTTGATACTTCCCCACAGACAGTGCAAAGCAGAAAGCCTAAGGAAACAGTGACATGACGGGAATGTAAATCCCAAAGAAAAATGAAATCTGGCTAAAGGGCATCTGCAAAGGAGGTGGAGGACCTGTGCAGAGAGGAAAATATAAGCAATCGTTGTGGAAGCTGGCAGTCACTGGTGCAAATGATCCAGGAACACCTCACCCTCAGAGGGATGACCCTATACTAGGGTATGTGCCTGGGAGTGCCTCCTCCGCAGCCCCTTATAAATGTTCACCCCGGCCAGAGGGCATTTGGCCTGTACCGGCATGGGACGCCCACGTTCACACCACTGGCACCAGAAGCGGCTTTGCTGCATTCCCAAGGGTGCCTTGGGACAGCAAAGACCCAACAAGCAGTCCCTGGCATGAGGGTGGGGGCCATGCCTGACCTAAGGGCAAGTTGAGCTTCCAATGGGGAGGAGGCAGGCCTGCAATTTTGCATGGAGGAAACAAAACAAAGCAAAATTTTAAGGAAGAGACCAATGCAACCACATGGGCTTTCAGTCAGAAGGGCAGATCCTCTGCAGAGTGCTTTCACCACGTGAAATGTGGCAGCTTCATTTGCAGAGGTAGGTTTTGCGGTTAACAGTCCTTCCTGACCTTCCCTCTAGTCCTGGGGCGGGGGGAATCTCAGGGCCACCAGGAGCACCCATGGGAGCTCAGGACCCTCGGGGTGGCTCCAGACAGCAGCACCTCATATACCATAGCCTAGAGCTGCCACCTTTACCACAGGGCACCCACACAGCTGTCGAGAACAGACCGAATGCCACCCTCCCCAGCAGGTTGCCAAGATCCTCAGCAGCATCATTGCTGGCAGCAGTATTTATTGTGTTTTCTTACTCGAGCAGGAGATAAGCCAGCTAGGTGTGAAGCCCTGAGGAAAACCACAGGCTTCCCTACTTCCCAGCCAAGGTAGGCCAACCGCCCTAGCTGTGAGAGGTTTCTCAGGGTGTTTTGTGGCAGGGGGCAGCCACAAGAATTCACACCAGCACACCAAAATGGTCTCCACATCCCTCCCAAGAGTGTTTGGAGGAAGGGCTTCAAGGGGCTCAGAAGACAGGGCAGCCAACGCGTCCTCTCTAGATGACACAAGCTATGAATAGTCCCTTGCAGGAGTGACGTGGGTCTTCAGCAGACATAATGCTCAGCCCAGAAGGGGAGAGGGAAAGGCAAGGTGGCCGTGCCAGCAGCAGGAATACCTCAAACCAAGCCCTGTTAGAAGAGGCAAGAAATCCCCTTAGCACCCTAACAAAAGGCTGTGGTTTCAGCTTGGCAGTAATTAGTGGCACCAGAGGGGGACACTGTGTGTGTGGGGGAAAGGCACCTGTCCCATTTTTCACTCAGGGCACCGGGGAGCCTGTGCTGTGGACCAGGCATCGGTGTCCGCTCAGGGCAAAGGGAGCTGGAGAGAGCAACTGTGCATTCTTTCTCAGAGGAGCAGCTGCTCACTCTGCTATTATTTCCTACTGCTTCATATAATTTGTACTCCACAGCACGCTATTGTCCCTTTCCACTGGCTATTTATTTCCTTGAATAGCCTCTGGGGAAGGATTTCAGTGCGGGAGTAAAGAAAAAAAGAAAAACTCCACACAATAAATATTGAGCAGTGACCTGATTTAAACCATGTTCTCTGACCTCATCTGGGCCCTGATTGCAGTTTCTCCTGGCAGTTGCGATTAAGCCACGTTTCTGACTTGGTTTCCCCCTTTTATGAAGCGTAGCAGGGAATGCTCCCTGCCTTAGAAGGCTATGGGCTGGTTTTCAAGAAACTAAGCTCTGGATTTTCAGAGGCCAGGGCTCAGGATAGGACCAAGGAAGGGCCTCCATCATCTCCTGATGGAGCTGCTCAGTCCTCCTCCTGCCAGTCACAAAAATTCCCAGATAGGTTTGACAGGACCATTTTCCCCTTTAGTCAGGAGGTGTTGGTTTGCCTCTCATCAGACAGCGCTGCAACATTCACCCAACTGATCCCTAAGCTCTGAAAGCTAGCCAGCTTCCTAATGGAGGAGCACCGAGAGAACAAAAAGTACTTACCTCAGCCAAACACTGAGGTAAGCAGGAGGCTGGATAAGCAGGTCTGGAGGGCGTGCACAAGAGAAGATTGTCCAGGAGGTGCAGGAGAAGCCAAGGCAATGATGAGCACAAGGAAACTAGTGCCCATGAGCACTAACCTCCGCCCTAAGGTTAACCAGAGTGGGAGGGCTCCTCTAGGGGATCAGCTAAAATGGGAAGGAACAAAGGACTGGAGGTGAATTCTCCTGCCACAGCTCATGCCCCAGCTCCCTGAAAGTGTGTCATCCAGAGCCCCTGTGGGAAGCAGGGAAGTAGCATCCATACTCTGAACCTGAGGGCAAGGGATTAGAGGCCATCATCCGCCAGTAGGTTCTCCACCAGCATCACCCCCCTTCATCTGTAGGATGCAATGTCTCTTCCTTAGGTTGTGGGGAATAAAGAGGAGGAAGAATAAAGCTTGCTTGAGAGCTAAAATGTAGAAAAGAAACACTTTTCTTCAGATCTAGGGGCAGCAGTGGAAGGAACCTGCACCAAGCAGTGGAGCGATCAAGAGCACAGGGGAGGGGTGTAGCCTCACAATCCACCTATCTCCCTACCCTAGCAGAAAGGCAATGGTGCCACAGTGACTGGCATCTCCCATCCCCATGGGGAGCTCAAATGCACTCTGATGGATGGTTTCCATCCCCAGGGCCAAGAGATGTCCTTATACCTCTGCAGGGGACATCTATCTCNGCACAGGGAAGGGGTGTAGCCTCACAATCCACCTATCTCCCTACCCTAGCAGAAAGGCAATGGTGCCACAGTGACTGGCATCTCCCATCCCCATGGGGAGCTCAAATGCACTCTGATGGATGGTTTCCATCCCCAGGGCCAAGAGATGTCCTTATACCTCTGCAGGGGACATCTATCTCGGGCAGCTCTGAAGTCTGTAGCAACACTTTTGTGTGCTATGAGTTGTGCACAGAGATGGGAGGAAGGTAGTTCATGTGCATGGGAACTGGCTCATAAGGCATCAGGGCCATTTCATCAACCCAAGCGGTCAGATGAGTCACGTCTTATGGGTCCTCTGCTTGTCCGAGGGGCAGGAGAATGAACTGGACTGGCAGAGGGTGGGGAAAGGAGGTCAGAGGACTGATTACATGCCACCCAGTTCCATTTCCAGCCTTCATTTCTCTAATTCTTTCCATCATGGGGGCATAGCAGGAATGTGGGTTGTGGGAAAGGCTTTCAAAAACACGCCTGGAGATAAAAATGCCCTTGTGTTGAAAGCTTCCCTACTGGCAAAGAGAAGATGCATAGAAGGCTCATGGCTTCCCCCTTTCCTGGACTTATGGGATCTCCTAGCTTTACTCAGACTTCCTGGATGAGATATTCTTAGCTTAATGGGAAAAGGATCTTCCAAAGAGCTCTCCACAAAGGATTAGCTTCATGGGGTTTTATGCTCCACTTGCATCTTGCACCAAAAGATTACGATCTCAAACAACTTTATCTTACCATTAAGCAAGGAAGATGGCAGCCCCCTCATCTTCACATGGGGAAATGGAGGCACAGATACCCAAGTTCACATCTAAAAAACCGTCTTGTTTAGGTTCTCATCTTAAAGCTCCCATGGACAGATTACATAAAAAAATACATAAATAAATAAAAATTCTAGCTTTGCAAACCTGTCCTAGAAGCTAAAAGGAAGCTGGGCTCCCTTGGCTAACACAGCTCGAGTATCAGAGATGCTGATCTCTCACCACACCATCTACTATCAGTAGGAGGTACTGAGGCATTCAGTGCCTCTGAGAAAAAATTAGCCCTTGGGTGGGTCCAATTAAGTCCGAAAACCAGAGGCATTCAAAATGAAGGGACGCGTTCCAACAGCGTAAGCCAGGGGACTTCCGAGATGCCCCAAGCCCAACTCCCCTGACTTCAAGGGGACCATTTCCCACAACAAAGACAGCGTGAGGCCAGCTGGCTGGAACTCGAATAAGCAAAAAAGAAAATGTAGCCTTGCGCCATACACAAAAGGTCCATGGGGACCTCCCTCCATTGAGCTCTGAGCAGCCAGCCTGGGTTCAACCCCACAGGACAGCAAGGGCATGCAGCGAGAGTGACTACCAACTCCCCGCACGCAGCAGTCCATCCCGCACAGGGAGAACATGGCTGCCGGCATTGCGTGACTCGCTTTGAGTGTGTTTCTTACGGGCTCCAGTGCTGAGCCCAGGCGGGCTGGACAACTCTGAGGACTTGCAGGAATCCTTCAGACAAGCAGAATCTGTCTGAGTCACACGCACGAGGCATGATGCCAAGGGTGGCTCATCCACTGGAAAAAAAAAAGAAAGAGAAAGAAATGCTAAGGGAGAAATAGCAAGTTTTGAAAAGCCACAAGAATTAACAGCTCATGGGCTGGAAAGAAGGAGAGCGGGAAAAAAAAAAAGGTCTGCTCTCCCACGCTCACATCACTAAAGCCAAGTATCCCTCACCCCTGCCAGGAAGCAGCAAGCCACCTTACCACCCACCAGCTTTGAGAGGGTCTGATGAGGTGACCCACCCTGGATCTAAGGCCATGGCTGAGGTCAGCAGAGGAAGGGGTTGTCAAGTCAAAACTATCTGTTGCTCCAAAATCGGCTTGAACAAACTCCCTTTGATGGCCCTGCAAAATGAAACAGTGAAAACCAAACCAGATGGAAATGGGAAAGAAAAGCTGCCAAAAAAAAAAAGGGAATCTAAATCCCAAAATGACTGGCTCGGTGCAGGAAATGGGCATCTAAAGAGGGAACTGCAAGCATCTGAAGGAGACCTAAGAAAAGACCAGGCCCACACAAGCAACTCTCCCTGTTCCTCTCCTCCCTGCTTCCACAGGGAAGGGCACCAGAAATACATGAATCCATGGACCTTCAGAGCAAGCCACAGGGAAAAGCGCTGAGCCTGACCTGCTGCAGGAGCTCCAAGGACAACAAAAGTGCAGAGGAGGTCCTGACTCCGCTCTCATCAGCACGAGGAGTGCTAAATTACTTTTTGCCTGCTTCCCAGTGACGAGCTACAGCCACAGCCTTGCTCAGAGTTGCCACCAGGTGAAAGAGCTTTCAAAGACAACACCTGAGCCTGCTGGGCCATGGCACTGCTGAGACATGTTTCATCTCCACGCGATACCACAGGAGCATGGGCAGGGCAGCAGCTGCTTGCAGCTGCTTTGCTCTGCTGGGACACCTTGTCTCCCTTTCCAGCACTATACTGGGCACTACGGGACAACTTGTGCATTTGAGGACGCTCTGTTTTGCCATCCAGTCCTGTATGGGCATCCTGTCCCTCCCCTGAACTGCTCCTGTGAGCTTCTGCTCTTGTTTCTGACCCATCCCACGTCGCCAGTAGTACGTAAGCCCTCACTTGACCATAGTGGATGTTTGGTTTGCATTCCCAGCAGTCATGCCAGCCTGTTTGTTCTCTCTGGCTCTCTTTCCCTTCCCTTCAGTTTGTGCTTCTTCCCGCTGTCCTTATTTTCCTCACCACTGGCCACACACTCAGGCAAGGACCTGGCTGCGTCTCTCTGGTTGCCCCAGGTTTTTTGTGCTGCTCCCCTCAAGAGCCTCCCAGCAGTGAAGCGGACACCCAGATTTAATTGCAGTCAGATTCCTGGATGGGGAACATTGTCTCCCGAGAGGGGAAAATGGTATTACAAACTAAATGCTTTGAACACGACTCACACCAGACAAATCTTATCATATCCCAGTCTGAATAACCCCAAACACATTGTCATTCACCCGCACAACAAACAGACTTGCCGAGCCAGGAGATCTGATAAGAACAATGCAAGGAGGACCGGTGGTTGCAACTGCCAGGCAAGTTCCCATCCGCACGCAGATACCTTATCTCTTCTGTCAAGATGGGACACGCATCAACGTCTGCTGCACAACAGCAGGGAAAAGCCAGTGGAGACCTGCTCCCTGGTGCTGAACACGCACGTAGCGCTCCTTACAACACCGTCCCTGAGGAACATCTCTATTACTCACTCGGTCTCATTAGGAAAGGGGTGGGAATCTTTCCTGAACAGCTACGGCAGAGACGCAGCTCCCAGGGACGCAGCTCAGGATGAGCCGAAGAACACCTAGCGCTTGCTCTGGACACCAGCGAGCGGCTGGCCAGCCACAGGAGCAGCACCACAGCTAGAGGATGGCTGGAGGGAAGAGGTCTCATAGCCTACCCTTAAGCCACACTGCGACACTGATGCTTTGAACCCTATCGACTCCCAGCACACATCCTGCTCCCAAAATTCAACCAGAGTGCCACTCTGAAGAGGCGAGCTACTCAAGATGCAAAGTTACTCAGCAAGGAGCAAGGTAGACAGAGGAGCAGCCTCTGCTGGGAGCATCTCCTCCTTCTGCACAGAGGAGAGGGACTTGGGCTGCAAACAGGGGTTAGAAAAGGTGTAACGTGGTTGTGGTGAGACCCAGAATGTGGACACCACCTTTGAAACGCCCGTGGGGCTGAGGGGAACCACAACATGCCACTTGAACGCAGCCCCTCCAGGCAGAGACCGTTTGGATGCACCTGGAGATGTGCACCTGATCATTCCCCTGGCTGGGGGAACTCATCTGTCAGCAGCACATTAAATGGGGGACATAAGAGCTCTGCCCCTGTTCTGCTCCTCAAGTGAGTTCCCAAACCTGATGTAGTTTGGGGTGGCGGGGGGAACAGGACAGAGTTGTGCATGTATTGGAAGCCCTTACAGAATTGTGCGCTCTGTCGGCAATATGATGGGCTCCTCGTTCTGCCTGCACAAGGCAGGAAAGCCAGAGGAGCAAATTCATTATGTCTGTGCACCCAGACCTGTCTGATCCCCTGCATCCAGGAGCTGGTTCCCGCACCCTCATGACCTCATGCACTTGGGCAATGTTTCCTCATAGCATCTCTCCCATCTCACAGGGCAGGAGGTCAAACTCGGCCAGTGATCCACAGCATGGGGTATAGGACACTGAGTCACAACCCCGTGCTCAGCTGTGCACAGCCGGTGGAGCATTTCCCAGTTTCAGTCTGGTGCACACGCTCCCATGCCACACACTCACCTACAACCTGTTGCATGATATTTCCCATCTTTGAAGAGGGAAAAAGCAGAAAATTAGGGGGTAAATATGCAGGTTGCAGGGCAAAAGCCTGCCTTCAGAGGGACCTGGGCTTACAGGATGTATCTGTTTCGCTCTTGGCCCCAAAAGCAAGGAGCAGGGCACAGCTCCCATCCACAGGATTAAATGCTCGGCAACACAAAGGCTCTGTTGGGAACAGTCCCAATCCCACCCTGTCCCCAAGCTGTGCCTGGGTACTGCAGCACTGGTAGCTGGCACAGCCCAAAACCACACCAGGAAAGGTGCTAACAGCTGCACCGCACAGCGTGAGCCATCATCCTGAGGCAGTGCTCAGGCCTGACCCTGCTCCTGTTGCATTTACCAAGACAGACAAAGTCAGGGGGACCAGTGAGGAGCCTACAAAAGGCCAGGTCCACCCTAGGGAAATCTGCATATGCAGGTTCTGCATCTCCCTCCTCCTCCTCCTGGGTCACAGTTTACTTTTTATTCCTAACCCCATGTCCACCATGCCCTGGCCCTGGGTTTACTCCGCCCTGCTGCTCCTCGCCGCAGCCAGAAGCGGGGCTGAAGCTGGCTGCGGTGCCAAGCAGCAGAGGCTGAGCAGCCAGGCTAGAGGGAGAAGGGCTGCCAGACTGCCTCCTCCTGCTGTTTCACAGTCCGGACTTCAGCCAGCACTGAAGTTTCCTAGGGAACCTGAGGCAGCTGCAGACAAAGCAGGATCACTGGCAATGGGGGATTTTCAAGCTCAGGCCAAAACCCATCTATTCAAACTCACCAGCTGCCAAACCTGAGCCAGCTGCACAGCTGAGAGCGTGTGCATTCAGCACCGGGGCACCTCGCAGCAGGAATTCCTCCTCCCTGTGCCATGTCCGTCCGTCGTAAATGAGAGGCTGCACACTGCTGTGTCTCTGAGCTCCCCAGGCTGCTGCTACACTAAACGTCCCTGGCAAATGCTTCACTAAGTCGCACTTCATTGTCGCCGCAATGCGGGGATGTATTCATCATCCAGGCTTGGGGATTTGCTGCAGCTAGACTCCCTGATTTGCTCCAGGATGCCTAGTTTCGTGTTGCCGATTTCTGCTCAGATCGTGCTTGGATGCCCATGAAAAATACTTTTGCAATAAGATTTTTCTTGTTCCCTCTCCCGCTGTTCTTTAGAGCCAAAATGTATCTCAGCAAAATCCAGGCTCTTAAACCATTTTTCCCCCCAATACTTGTGTTTTCTAATGACATCTATCTGCTAAAGATAACACAGCAAGCCAGGGGCAGAGCAAGAACGGGTGAATCTGTTCACCTTTTCAAGTGCCTCTCTCGACACCTGAATCCTAAGCACACTGTCAGTAGTGGATCTGTTCCAGTCTGGAGCTGATCTCATCAGCAGTGCAGAGAATGACTTCATCGAGGCTCCCCCTTGCGGGCTCGAGGCCCTCGATTCAGCCCTGTAAATTTAAGCCACTCTCTTTAACCTGGCAGGTCTTCCTCTCCCTGGTCTGTTTTTGGCTTACCCAGATACATATAGCCTACGAGCCCCCAAGCCATCGCTATGACTAGGCCTTCTGTCCTGTAGGTTTTCTTTCATCTTTGCCTGCTGCCAATACTGTTCCTCAGCAGCAAGAGCATTCCCACGTTCTCAGAACATCCCCTGTCTGTCCTGGACTCTCTTGGGAAGAAGCTATCCACAACAGCAAATCCAGCTGAGCCTTCCCCAGGGGGTAACGAGGCACTGTCACTCCCTGCACTGGGCAAGAGGGCACTGCCGCCCACTCGGCCAGAGGATCAAGGCACTTCCTAATTTGCTCAGTCTGGAAGGAGGGTTTGAACACAAGGAAGCAGCGAGCTGCTCAGCTCACCTCTGACTGGTATTTGCTTTTCTCACTTGCTTGTCTCGCTGAGCCAGTTGCTCTAATGACAGAAACAACATGGAAAGGAAATTTAGTATACAGAGGTCAAGGCAATTCCCCAAAGGAATCAAGTGCAATTATCCCCATGCTAACGAGCAGGGAAACTGAGGCAGCGAGCATAGATAAGCATTTCCTTGAGTCTTGCTCCAAGACATGTTTAATTGCAGAGATCTAGCCAGCAGGTTTTCTGATCCCTTATCCAGCATCCTGTTTCCTCATTCTGCTCCTGCAGTTGCAGAGGGATGCCTTTGATCACCAGGGACAGGTCTTCCTACAGTGAAAAGGGAAACTGAAAGAAATGGAAGGGAGCAATCCTGGTGGATGACTGCGTACCACAAGAAAGTGCTGCATATGAAAGGGAAGGAGACATCTCCTATTAGATTGAAGGAGCTCAAACCTGCTCTCCCTCTAGAGAAGTATGCAGCTCTACACTTGCCTCTCTAATTGCAACCCTCCAGCTGGGAAAGGTGCTTAGAAGTATTGCAAAAAGACAGAGATTAGCCAATGTCAGGGAACAGCAGGGCTGCAAATCCAGAGGATTGTGCAAGAGGTGCTTGGTCCGAGGCAGCAGAGATGCTGCCAGCCCTGTTCTAAGAGAAAGTAGCAGAGGTAAAACTGAGCCAAAAACCCAGGAACTGGCTGCTGCAGTCAGCTAGAGCTGGAAAACAAGAAAAGGGAACAAAAGACTGCAGTACAGAGCTTCAGGAAAGTGAAAGCTCTCTGGCAGGATGCCTTGCCAAGGAAAGAGAAATGTGGCAGGGGAAAGGGAACCTCACATCACAGGCCAGAGCCTACCACCCAACAGGAAGGGCACAAAAGCGCATCTGAAAAACATCGCAGGGTTCGCATAAACACATAAGGCAGAGAAACCAAACAAACTTCGGACAGAGCGAGGGCGCCAGGGCGGTTCTGGCTGGCTGAAGACGACCTGGTGGGCGGAAAACCCCTCTCCCAGGCGACCCAGTCACTCCCGCAAGGCCACCTTCCCTTCCCCACTGAGGGGGACTTCGCCTCTTTTGTGATCCACCACGACCGCACCGGCAGCAAGAGCATTTTGCCAAGCCCAGGTTGATCAGGCAGGAGTTCTCCTGCCTGCTGCTGCCCTCTGCGGGACAGCCTGCTGTAGGGCCTGCACCCCTCTGCCAGCACAAACTTTCGTTTCACCAGCACGCCAACTACCCAGGCCTCCGGCTTGGGGTAATCACTTTCCTCTGCAACTGGCTACAAGCTAATTATAGGTCCTGTACTTCCATTCTGGAGCAGTGTTAATTACAACATGGACCGTCTCACCCCATATCTAGTTTGGGATGCCAGCTGCTGGTAAAAATAAATCGCGGGGCAAGAGAAGGGTTTTTCCTCACACGTCATCTAGCCACTGTTACAGAAATTCAGACTCGGATCTCTTTTTTTGTTGCGCCCAGGGTCCGTGTTACACGGAAAATGGAGATAACCAAAGGGGAAAGAGACTTCTAAATTTATGAGAAATAAAAGAAAGGTTTGAAAGGCCGCTGCTGACGGGACTGTTATGCATGAGTTCACTCTCCATTGTTTGCAACCAGCTGCAAAGAGGCACAGCCTTCCATTCATCCTAGACTCGCTAACCACCGTCTGTTGCCAAAGAGAGGAAAATAAACAACCTCCAGACTCAGACGCATAGAAACCTGAGCAAAAGGAGGCTGCGAAACACCAGACTGCAAAACCACTCCTTCAGAGGCACGGCTTTGTGGTTGGAGAGAGGACATGCACACTTTCTGCGCAGCCTGTACATGACCTAGAAGAGCAGTATCTAGGCCTCAGTCTCCTGAAGATGACTTCAGGATTCTCAGAAAAATCAAAGAGGTAGTAGTGACAGGCAAGACTGACTCATAACATTAAAATAACTTACGTGATTAAAATAACTCATGTAAAACGTGCCTGAACACAGCACAGGGAAGGATGTGGCCATTTTCTATGAAAGGCACTTAAAAAAGGCTTTGTGATACAAGGCTGTTAACAGTTAAAAAAAGAATTACATTCAAGTGCCAAAAAGTACCTTTTCATAGCCAAAAAAATCCCCCCAAAACAATGGCTATCCATAAGGAAAAGACATTAGGCGTGACATCAGGGCAGCTCCCTCGCCTGCAGTCTGTGGGATTAGCTCTGTAGATGAGCAATCCAACACAGGACCGCTCCAACTCAGACATCTGTCTCCAGGATTAGACACTTTAAGGCTGAATAGCCTGTGTCGCACCCGCACTCTTATCGCAGAGGCTCTGGCAACGGCCAGCCCCAGCAGGCGGCTTTGAGCACCACCGCTGATGAGGCTGCCCAAAGGTCACCGAGTTGGCACCTTTCACCAGCATTATTTATAAAGAAGGGGGAAAAAAAAAACCCAAGCCAGTAAGAGCAGTAAATCACCACAGGGACACAGCCACGCTGTTCCTTCCAAGGCCACTGGAGCGCAGAGCAAACAAGCGCTATGAAGTGACACAGTTAGGCCTGCCCTAGATTACCAGAACAGCCAGGAAAAAAGAGGACAAACAGCGTTTCCATTCCTGGAACCCTTAGGTATTTCCAGGGCTCCACCAGCCTTTGCCCGCCCAAGCTGCTCAGCCAGGCCAGAGAAGGCCCGGCCAGGCCCAGACAGGAGAGGCCCAGCTGCTATTTAAAGATGATTCCGACCAGAGCACAACAGCCCCCTTACTAGCGTTTATAACGTTTCCTAAAACACCCGCTCCCGCCCCGAGACCCTGGCCGTGAAGCCCCGAGGAGAACCACCGGGGCCCCGCCCTGCTCCCCTCAGGGCCTGGCGGGCACGCGCCACGCATGCGCCCAAGCCGGCGGGCGCGTGTCCTTTTAAAGGACACGCCGCTGCCCCGCGAGGCGGAAGTGCCCGGTCTCCGTACAGGAAGTAGCCTCACCTGCCAGTACGAGGGTTCTTCCGGGAAGGGCTAGGTTGGCTTGTTTCCGTCCGGCGGCTGTTTTCCGGCGCTCTGGCGCGCCCTGCTCCCCCTTGCTCTCCATGTCCTCCTCCTGGAGGTCTTCCGCTTCCTTCCCCACCCTGCGCCTCTCTTTCCCCTGCGCCTCTCTTTCCCCTGCGCAGTGAACTCGATGGTGGGTCGGGGGTGCGCTTCGGCAGGGGGCGCGCTGGGCGGGGGCGGCGCTCTGCGCCGCCGACTTCCGGCTCTCTATGGTGAGGCTGTCGGAGAGGCGCTCTAGACGGTTCGGTGCGCTCTCGATGGCTCGGCGGCGCCGGGTGGGCGGCGGCGCGGCGCTGCCCCGCTGAGGAACCGGCGGGGGCTGGCGGGGCCCTCCGCCATGGAGCCCGAGACGCTGGAGGCTTGCATCAGTGAGTGCGGCCGTGCCCACCCCCTCCCTGATACGGCCCGGCCCGGCCCGGCCCGGGCGCCGCTGCTGGGCGGGGGGAGGGAGCAGGGGCGGGTGGATGGGGGGGAGAGCACTGGGGTGGGGGGGAGCCGGCGGGTGCTCAGGGAGGGGGCTGGGGGTCGCATGTAGCGAGGTGTTAGGGTGGGCCCGCCCGCGCGTGGAGGTGGTGGCTGCGGGCAAACGGGGGCGCTGGGGCCGTGGGCAGGGAGGCGGCGGGTTGGCGTGCAGGGCTGGGACGAGTGGAGCCGGTCGCGTTTCTCCTTCCGTGCCATCCAGGAGGGAGCGGGAGCAGTATCGCCCCTCGCCTCCGCAGGGTGGGAGCCTGGCGGGGGGTGGGGGGGGAACCTTCTCACCACCCCCTTTCCTCTGCCACAGACAAAGCGACGAACCCCCTGAACAAGGACCTGGACTGGGACGGTATCAATGCTTTCTGTGAGCAGCTCAATAAGGAGCTGGAGGGGTAAGCGCTCCTTCCTTTCCCCAGGCCGCTCTGGGTCACACGCCTGGGTTATGATTGCTCACCCAGTGCGATTCAGCGGGGTTGTCCTGAGAGCTGAATAGGCACAAAGCCCCTCAAAGTGGGGGTGTGGGGGAGCCCTGGTCCGCTAACAGAAGGTTACCGCAGGGTTTTAGTGCCTTATCAGTGCCTTAAACTTGGAACATCCTTTTCAACCCTGGATTCCCAGCTAGAAACACAGGTACCAGGCTTTTCATCAATAACTGGCTAGCTTTTTTTTTTTCCCCTCACTCCTTCCAGTCCTCCACTTGCTACCCGTCTTCTTGCCCACAAGATCCAGTCTCCACAGGAATGGGAAGCTATCCAGGCCCTCACGGTAAGGGCATCTGCAGGCTGGTAGAACTAGATGGAGGGCCAAGGTGTGGGGTTGCTCCAGTTTGACTGGAGAAGCACGGGAAGCTTTGAACTCCCTCTGAGAAAGCCCTGGAGCACCTCAGCCCTTGGGTGGGAGAGGGGCTGACGGTGGTTCCACAAGAGAGGAGGGGTGACTGGTAGGAAATGTCTTGTTCCTAGGAAGGATCATAGCCTGTCAAAGTCAATGGGAAGCTTTTTGTTCACTGTGGATCCAGGCTTTGAAACCCCGGTATTTGTGAACTCTCTAAGGATATCCCCTTTCCATGGGTTGTTGTTTCCTCCAAAGAAGGAAATCTTGCTTCCCATCGGGAGGGTGATTTGCTACCTGGGAAGGAAAGGTGGTGTCCCTCCGTGCTGCTGTGAGGATAGCTACAGGCTCCATGCCTGGTGAGGGGGGAGCAGGATGGAGCTGGCTCCTGAACCTGCTGCTGACCCCATGCTGGCGCTTACCCGGCCCCTCTCCCCAGGTGCTAGAGTCCTGCATGAAGAGCTGCGGCAAGCGCTTCCACGACGAGGTGGGCAAGTTCCGCTTCCTCAATGAGCTCATCAAAGTAGTGTCACCCAAGGTGGGTCCCAGCGGATCGCGCTAGAGGGGACCAGAGAGCCTGGTGGCAGGAGGGATTTGGGAAGAAGTAGTGGCTGAGCAGAAAGGTCAAACACCCACTGGGATGTGGGGGAAACAGGACAATGCTAGTAGGAGGTTTAGTCCTCATTCCCTGGTGAGTTTTCCAGTGGGACGGTGAGCTTTCACCCCTCTGCTCCCGGCCAATTCCTGATGCGGGAAGCTGAGAGCCAGCTAGACATGATGCAAGCAGCAGTTGTAAGACTACTGAGCTCATCTGCGTGCCTGGAGTCACCTTCCCTGCATCTCTGTTGGGCCATTTCGGTGCTGCATGTGCTCAGGAAACTCCCTCAGCTTTGACATCGTGACCATGTCTCTCCAGGGTGTCCCAGTCTGGTTGAGACACTCTCAAAGGGCAAGCCTAGGCCTGGTCAGTGGTGCTCTGGCGAGTCCATCTGAAGCATCAAGCCATTACACGCCCCTCTGCTGATGCTGCTGTTCCTGCAGCAGAACGAGCTGTGTGTGCTCTCCTATTTGGTAAAGGCAGTTAACACCAGCAAGGATAGAGTTAAGGGAACACAAACTAAACATGACTAACGAAGCCTTCATCTCCCAGTCACAGCTTGTGATAGGTGATGATGAATAGCCAGGGACAGTGACAGCAGCACCCTGAAGTCCTCTTGCTAGGCGCCCTAGAGAATGTGCTCTACCTTAAGCCACTGGCCCATGGTGCACACACACCGTTTCTGCCACCGGTGCCCAGCAGACCCACAGGAGAAGGGTGAAGGGTGATTGCATATCAGGAGGAGAGCTGTAATGTTTGGAGAACTCGTTGGGTGTTGGTCATCTGGGACTCACCTTGCTCTAAAGGGTGCCAGGCACTTTGTGCCGGAGAGTGTGCCCCTGAGAGAGAGGGCTGGGCACTGCCCCAGGGACCGTTACCCACAGTCCTTCTAGCCTCGCTGTCTGCTCATTCCTGAAGGGCTGCCTTGCCGCGCAGCTTCTGTAAACAGTACCTTTTCCTTCACAAGGTGAAGAGACCCACCTGAGCCTTTCCGCCTGTCCCTGCATGTCATTAAACAGCTGCTGGTGCAGCATTTCTCCCACTTGCATTTCCTGTGGTGGAAACCAAGCGCAGCATAGGACACGTTGCAAGGGCCTTGTGAGCTTTCCAGCTTGCTTCCTCTTTNCGCAGCTTCTGTAAGCAGTACCTTTTCCTTCACAAGGTGAAGAGACCCACCTGAGCCTTTCCGCCTGTCCCTGCATGTCATTAAACAGCTGCTGGTGCAGCATTTCTCCCACTTGCATTTCCTGTGGTGGAAACCAAGCGCAGCATAGGACACGTTGCAAGGGCCTTGTGAGCTTTCCAGCTTGCTTCCTCTTTCCTCCTCCTTGTGCTCTTGGGAACGGTCTCACTTCTCCTGGGGGAGGGGAGGAGAGGAACAGGCGAGGCTTGCAACTGCTCAGATCAGCTTCAAGCCGCCTCTTCTCTCTTCCTCTAGTATCTTGGCAGCCGGACATCAGAAAAAGTGAAGTCAAAGATCCTGGAGCTGATGTACAGCTGGACGTTAGGTCTGCCTCACGAGGTGAAGATCTCAGAGGCCTACCAGATGCTGAAGAAACAAGGTGAGAGGCAATGGTCTGGAAGGGGAAGGCGGACAGACGGTTTGCCCCTTCCCTCCTGTTTTGTCTGGGCAGAATCCAAAACAGACTCTCCTGTGCCCAGACCCAGCACATCCATTAGTCTGCCTGATTCAGCAGCAGAGGCAGGTGAAGGAGTGGGTGCCTTGGGGCTCTTAGCTGGGCAGAGGGAGTTGTTGGTGGTCTGAGTTGCTTGATGCGTTGGAGGGGACATCTGCTTGTTCCCTATAGGAGATGGGTCACTGGAAAGGTCTGGAGCTGGAGGTCTGTGAATGCTTTGGCAGTTGATGCTGAGTTGTTCTGAGAGGGTATTTATAGGAAGTGAGGGGCAGTTCTTATGTGAAAGCACAATCCAGGGTCATGGGTAGCAGGAGCAGACCCAAAACCCCTCAGTTCCAGCTGGGTTTGGTGGTCCGTTAAGGAAAAAATGACTTAGGTGGCAGTGCCATTGCCCAGTTCATGAAGCCTCCTGATCTCTCCATTGGTTTCTACCACAGGGATTGTGAAATGTGACCCAAAACTGCCCGATGACACTCCTTTTCCACCGCCTCCGCCTCGGCCCAAGAACATCATCTTTGATGATGAAGAGAAATCTAAGGTAAGGGCTCTGTGCAAGGAGAGGGACAGCAGGCAACATCTTCCCTGCTCCAGGATCTCCTTGTCCTGCTGGGGTGGAGATCCAGAAAGAGTCAATGCCCATACTCCACATGCTGTCCTTCAGGAAATGCATCACAAGAATGCTGAGGGCCCGCTCCAAAATCATGACAAAGGAAACAGCCAGAGATGGGGAACGTGGGTCTGTTTGACCTTTGGAGCACTTAGCTGCGGGATGGTGCAAAGGGTGAAGTGCTGACATTATCCCAGCAGGTTCTGGGAGGTTCGTTGCTGTGCAGTCTCCAGGCTTCTGAGTTATCTGGCCATGAGGTTTACATCCCAGCCCAAGATGCTGCTGTTTTCTCTTCCCCACCCTCAGCCCAGCAATCTGCTTATTGCCCAACTACTTCGACCCTCCTGGACCCATCCTGTATTCCCCTTAGAATTGTGTCACCACTCAGACATAACTCTGCTCTATCAGTGCCGATACATTTCAGCAAGCATTAGGCTCCTCTGGGTCTAATTCTGCAGCAGAGGTGTGATGCCAGTTTGCTGCAGGGGATTTATTTTGCCTCCATGGGTCACAAATGAAGATTTGTAGTGTAGGACTGTTCACTGACTACAGAGGGGGAGAGAAAGTGGCAGCTCGCTCTCATTACCAATTGCAGCTGCAAAGAGGCATGTGAAGAAGTCTGAGTAGGAGTCCGTTACAAGCCCAAGGCAATTCCTGCATAAACCAGGCTTTCTCTCTTTCTCGGTACTAGTGCTGCTATGCTCCGGGGTCTCCGTGGTGCATAACGGGCAGGCAGGAGCAGGTTTTGAATGCAGGGGATCTTGAGGGAAAGACCTGTCTTACATAACCAGAACCACAACAGGAAAAGGAAGACTGGTTGTACTTCTGTCCCTGGTCTCTGATAGCCCACAAGCTCTCATGGCTGGGCTTTTAAACTGCTGGTATTGTCCACTGCCTCTGCCAGATAGGGGTTTGGGACAGAGGTAACTCCACTGGTTCTAGTGTTGCAAGAGTGACTCTGGCTGCCACCCCTCAGCTTGGGCTCAGAGGTACCTTCTCTTTGGCAGATACTGGCTCGTCTCCTGAAAAGTTCCCATCCTGAGGACCTCCGGGCTGCCAACAAGCTCATCAAGGAGATGGTTCAGGAGGTGCGGCTGGGAAGAAGGGTTGCTGAGGAGTCATGGTCTGGGTGGCAGTGGTTGGCACCAAGGAAGGAGTGGCTCTCTGTCCTCATGCAGAGGAGCTTCTGCCCAAAATTTTGCAGCAGCAGCTGCTAAAGAGTCCTTGTGTGATTTCTGCCATTCTTTGGCTACTCAGAGGAATAGTTCTGGGTGCTTTCTGTGGACCAAGCCCTGCTGCAGCACTAGATCTGCAACAGTGCTGCTCACGCCTGGCAAGCGCTGGCCCAGACATGGAGTTTTCCACTGGAGTGGGAGCTGTTTTGTGGGCAGCATTGCTGTGCTTTAGTCCAGGGAGTTGATGTGTTGGCTGGCCCAGCCTTCCTCCTCTCCAAGTTGCAGAAAAGAGCAAGGACATGCTTCCCCATGTGCTTCCTCTCCAGGACCAGAAGCGCATGGAGAAGATCTCCAAGCGGGTGAATGCTATCGAGGAGGTGAACAACAATGTGAAGCTGCTGACAGAGATGGTGACAAACTACAGCAGGGGGGAGACAACAGAGAGCAATGAGGACCTAATGAAGGTGAGGAAAGGCCATCCCAGTGTCCTCCCTGAGCTTAGCAGAGATGCATGACCCTTATCCCCTCAAGTTCCTCCTGCCTGTTTTGCACCCGTAGCTGAGCATCGTGCTGCCTGCCTCAGCACCCCTTTCTCCTCTCCCTCAGGAGCTGTATCAGCGCTGTGAGCGCATGAGGCCCATGCTTTTCCGGCTCGCCAGTGACACAGAAGACAACGATGAAGCTCTGGGTAAGCACATCTGGCCTTTGTCATTCCATCCCCTTCTCGCTCCATCTTTCACACAGCCTGCGCTTGGGCTGCTCATGGCTTAGCGCTAAGCCGGGGCACGTGGCAGCAGTCAGCAGTATTACAGGCTTCCTCAACTTCACTGTAGGAATGGTCCTTGAGCTTGTTCTGCTGAGACTGCTGTGGGGGTGTCGATGTACCCTGGTGCAGTCTGCAGCAACAATTGCAAAAACGCTATCTGCAGTGGGCTGCTGTCAGCTCCTTGGGCCTTGCTTTGAGGGAATAGACAGAGTTGGGGTACAAAAGTCACTTTCTTTACGATTTTCAGACTTAACTTCCCACCTATTCCATTTCAGCTGAGATCCTGCAAGCCAATGACAATCTGACACAGGTGATTAATCTCTACAAGCAGCTTGTACGGGGAGAGGAGATCAATGGGGAGACGGTGGCCGGTCCCCTTCGAGGTGAGGAGACTTGGGGAATGGGGACAAGAAGGTTGAGCACAGGGACCCTGTTGCTGGTTTCCTGCAGTGTAAGAGAAGACTGAGAGAAGCAGAAAGGTGAAACCAACAGTAGGTCAGAGTGGGGCTGCTAGATGAGGAAATGGCTTGTGGAGATGACTGATGCATGAAGAGAGGGAATTGGTGGGGAGAGCAGAGGAGGAGTTCCTTCTCGCAGGTGTGAGGAACGATGGGAACTGGCCTCAGCACACTGGGTAGGTACTGGATAAGGTTTGCATCTCTCACCTTGTTCCTTCTTTGCAGGCAGCACCTCAGCACTCCTGGATCTGTCAGGCCTGGATCTTCTGGCAACAGGCCCTTCCTACCCAGCCTTGCCCACCCTTTCAGGTGGCTCAGCAGTTCCCGTGCCTGACCAAGCTGGCTCTGTCTCCTTGCTGGATGATGAACTTATGTCTTTAGGTGAGAAGGCCAGAGCAAAAGCTCTTTATTCTCTCCTTGACTCTGGACAGTCTGCATGGATGGTTCTGCTTGTGGCAGGACCACAGATGAGGGAGTGCTCTGCAAGAGGTGAATAATGAAAGACCAAGAGATGTCCTTCACTTAGTGTGAGGGAGAAGGAGGGAAAGACCCTGCTATGATTCTGAACTTCAGTCCTGTGGTTTTTTCTAACTAGTTGGAGAGAGCCTGCAGGGAAGTGCCCTCTGATTTGCTTTGGAAAAACTGACCTGGCAGGTAAATCAAGAGTGATGCAATGGCTGTCCCCAGATGGGATCACAAGGGTGGATCACTCTTACCTCCTCATGTTTACTCCTTGCAGTCTAAGTCACAAGCTGGCAACAGACGCATGGACTTTCAGAGCTGTTCACATGGAAGTCTTGTGTAGTGCCAATCCTAGAAGGCACTTCCAGAGTCCTGCTTTTTCCAGTGAAGTGTCTGTTTCCTAAGATAGATGCTTTGAGTACAACAGCATGATGTAGACAACGTGGTCAGTGGGGCTTGTCAGCCCAGTGGCAGTCACCTCTCTGCCAGTTGCAGTGAGAAATAGACTGTAAGTGAGGATCTCTGGGCAGAAAAAACATCACTCTCCTGGCTCTCCTCCATGCAAGGATGGGGGCCAGAGACAGAGACCACATTGATGGTTCTGCCCTGCTGCTTCTGTATCTTATTCAGGCCCCGTTTTAATGCTCTTACCCACCTGGCAGCTAAGCTTCATGCTTGCTTTTACCCCTGGCAGGCCTGAATGACCCAGCACCGCATCCTGCCCAGGCTGGTGACAGCAGTGGCTGGAACAGCTTCCAGGTAATGTGCTGGGAGCCAGGGCAGAAGGTGGGGAGGGTGGTGAAAGCAACAAATGGGGTAGGCAGGGAAGTGTCCCAGGTCTGATGGTACTGATACATAACCCTGCTTTGCGGGGCTCTCCTGTGCACTCTCTTTACAGTCATCAGATAGCAATGAGCTCAGTATGAACCCTATCACAGCAATGCCATCAGTCAAAGCAGATGCTGGCGCATCCTCCCCCAAACCTCCTTCCACCAGTGGCCTGGATGACCTGGACCTCCTGGGCAAGACTCTGCTGCAACAGTCTTTGCCTCCAGAGTCTCAACAAGTGCGATGGTAAGCAAGGGTAGTGCAATCTTGCATCTCTCCCTATCCTTTCCATTTCTGCGGTGCTGGACATTTCAGTGCCCAGTTCCACTCCTCGCTCTCTCTGCCTACAGGGAGAAGCAGCAGCCACCCCCCCGGCTCACCCTGAGGGACCTCCAGAACAGGAGCAGCTCTGGCACTACAGCCCACAATCCCGGTGCTCTGCCTGTGCTCCAGAGTGTTTCCCCTAACCCCACACTGCCCCTGACCTCAGAGCTGCCTGCCCCTGCTACACTTCCAAAAGCTGCTGCCACACCAGCAGGAAGTACTGCAGTCCCATCACGGCCTCCTGCTACCGCGCTGCCCCAGGAGATCTCGCTGGCCAACATCACTGTGCCTCTGGAGTCAATCAAACCCAGTGAGCTGGGGCAAAAGAGGGGGGCAACCTTGGGTGCGTGGGGGAAACATGCACACATGGAAGGGAAGAATGTGAGGAAACGTCTTGCTTGTTGGATTTTGTCAAGGTTGAGGAGGAGTGGTGTCTCTGTCGCTTGTATGGAGATTGGGTGATGGGGAAAGGTTGCTGTGGGGCCAGTTCCCTGCTGGCTGACTGCTGCCTGTCTCTGCCTTTCTCACAGGCAGCATCCTCCCTGTGACGGTGTATGATCAGCACGGCTTCCGCGTCCTCTTCCATTTTGCTAAGGATGCCTTGCCCGAGAGGCCAGATGTGCTTGTGGTGGTGATTTCTATGCTTAGCACGGCCCCGCAGCCCATCCGCAACATTGTCTTTCAGTCTGCCGTCCCCAAGGTGAGGTGGCTGCTGGCGCTGAGGTCCCCAGGCCAGGTTGAAGTGTGGTTCTCCATTTGCAGGAAAGGCAGGGTGGGTGAAGAGAGCTCTGTGGGACTGAGAGCAGGTTGTGTTGCCTTCAGATTAGCTGGAACCAGCACAATATTTTTCTCTTTGACTAGATTGTGAAAGTTCCCCAAATGGCAGCCCGAGGTGCTGCTCCTCTAAGTTCCCCTCAGGAAGGTAGGATGCTCTTCTCTCTCCCTAGGTCATGAAGGTGAAGCTGCAGCCTCCCTCAGGCACGGAGCTGCCAGCGTTTAACCCCATTGTCCACCCCAGTGCCATCACACAAGTCTTGCTGCTCGCTAACCCACAGAAGGTAACAGCACTGCCCCTGAGGCACAAGCAGCCTGATGCTGTTGCCTGGGCAAAGCCCAGTTACCCTGTCCCTGTTTCCTCTGCTCTCTGTGGCTTCCTGGAGACCTGAATGATTTGTACCTCATTACTTTCTTCCCCCCTCTTCTGACTTCTTGTCCTTTCTCCCTTGTCTCCAGGAGAAAGTGAGGCTACGGTACAAGCTGACGTTCACCATGGGGGAGCAAACCTACAATGAAATGGGGGATGTGGACCAGTTCCCCCCGCCGGAGTCCTGGGGAAACCTCTAGGGCTGCATATTGCAGGCACTACACTGCAGAGTCCTTGGGAAGCCAGCCCTGCGGGGCTGGAGCAGCCTGAGGAGATGGGGAGGGTGGGTGGGGGGGCTGCTGCTCACGCTCTATTCTCCGGATGGCCAGGCGAGGCCCAGAGGGAGCGTGCCTCGAGGAGGAGAGCAGAGATGCCAGGAGATGTTCATCCTACAAGAGTAGCAGTGGAGTGGAAAGCTTTGCGTGGGTGAACAGTTGCCTTCCCTGCTCTTCTGAAGGCGTCAATCCCTCACCAGTCTGTCCAGCTTCTCTTCTAACCCTGCTTTCCCCCAAGGTGCAGTGGGGAGCAAGGATGGGGAGCTTAACAGCCTCAGCCTGGAGCAAGGCCTAGTAGCAGAAGATCTTTTTCCTTGTCTGTCCCCTCTGTGCTTCCCAGCCCTTCAGCTGCTTTGTGTTCTGCGGTGCTCCCTCTTGTCCCCCTTGCCTCCTCCTTGGAGCTGGGCCCCAGTGGTTCCCTGTCTGGTGGGATCGCACTGGAGCTGGTGTGGAACAAGGCTGGACAGAGACTAGGTGTCTCTCCAGCACCAGTGAGCAGGCAGTAGCCCTTTCTTTGGCAGGGTCGGAGGAATGAGCTTCCCCAATCCCCCTCCTTCCAGCTGCTTACAGAGCTGTTGGTGGGAGGTAGGCCCTGGCGTGACAGCCAGGGGCTCGGAAGGGCTTGCTGGTGCCTTCCTGTCCGCTTCAGCTGGAGCTCCTGGGCACTGGAGGAAGCCCACACCCTTCCCACAAAGCATGGCAAGCTTTGGGGACTGCTGCCAGACATCGTCCTGCGTGCCAGCCCTGAGGGGGTTCTGCCAGTGGGGTCTGAGTCACCCCGCAGCCTCCTGCCCAACAGGGAGAGGAAGCAGCACGTGGTCTTCCTTCTCGTGGCTGGGCTGGAGAGGGTAGTGGAGCAGGGGCCTTTTCTCAGCTCTTCAGTGTCTTGCTGGTGGGGTTGGTGATGGGCTGGGAGTCGAGGAGAGACTGCAGCCCAGCCCATCACCAGAGGGCATCAGCTAGCTCTGCACTGGGAGGGTTCGGGGAGGGGGGTACAGCTGTGCCTTGTGCACCTTCACCCACAGCCGTGGGCAGGCCTGGCTCCCTTCGGCAGGGAGGGCGCTCGCCCCAGCCGCCTGATCACTGTGATATAAGAGCAGGGATCTGCAGGCACGGAGGACACCAGGAGGTGGCACGTCCCAAGCGATCCTCATCCCTGTGGGACTTGGACCACGGGAGCAACATCCTATCCCTAAGCTGGTTTTAAAAGGGTCTGACCTTAAAAGCAGGGGCAAGCTAGCCCTTGCATTGGCTTGCCAGAGGTAGAAGGAGGCCTGTGCGAGATGGAGGTGAGCAGGGTGCTTTGCACTCTCAGCTTAGGGATAGCGAAGATGAGGTGTCTTGGAGCTGGGCACAGCGAGTGATAGAAGAGGAGTAAGCAAGGTCTTTATGCTGGGGTTCTGCTGTGTCTTACTTCCCTTTCTGGTCTCTTTTCAGGGTTTTGTATGGGTTTTTTCTTTGCAGATCTTGTTTGGTTCTTGAACAGACTTGTATATATTTTCAGTGCAAAATTCTGTAAATGGAAGAAAACAAACAGATTTAAAATGAAACGCCCGGCGCGAAGAATCTGCTGTATTTATGGGAAATAAAGAGTTCTTTCCTGATCCTGTCCCTCTGCCTTTTGACCCAAGGAATGCATTTTCCCCTCACCTTCCCTGACTGTGGAGGAGCTGATTTCACCCTGCGAGAGGTCATTTCCAGCTCAAATCCTGCCCCTGCAATTCATGCCCCAGTCAGCCGGGGCCTTGCCATGATGATTTCCCCACTCCCATGAGCAGGCAGAGGGATGCTGGAAGTTCCCCAGCTGTTCTCAATTCCTGTTTGAGATCAGAGTCACTTCCAGGCTGTGAGCTGGTGACTGCTTCCCTCCCTCCCTGGGGAGAGGCAGTGGGCAGGGGTTGGCGCCCCGCAGCCCACGGGGAGCAGGGCTTGAGCTTGCTCCTGTGCCCCACGTGGCTCTTTGCACCTTCACTGCTGCTTGTCGTGATGCTTCTTCCTCTCCCTCAGAGCTGCCTCTCAGAAGCGGCTCCCCAGAGCAGTTTTGGTGCAGGGACGGGGATCTGCTCCGGCAAGCAGCAGCCCAGGGCTGGAAGCAAGTCACTGACGTTGCATGAGAGGAAAGAGGCTATGGCTTTGCCACCACCTGATGCAGCCAGCAAGAGTCTTGGGGGGGCTTTTTTTGTGTCTTTGCAATAGGTGCTTGAAGCCCTCGCCTGCTTTCAGCAGCCACAGTGCCTGTTAGGAGCATCCCCCAGGGCTCATGGCTGGAGGATCAGGTGTGCCTGGCCCCAGGTTTAGAGCAACCCGGTGTTCAGGATGGGAGAAGGGTGCTCGCTTGCTCAGTTCCCACTTGAAAACAGTGGTCCAGCTGTGCACCCAGTGGAGGCTTGCCCTCCTCACCTGCCACCCTGCCAAGAAGGAGTAGAACCTGGCAGCCCCCAAATTATTGCTTCTCAGGCTTCAGGGCACAGGTGGAGGGGCGTTTCTGTCTGTTTTTCCTTTGCTGCTTGTCTCATCTGCCCACAAACTGACTGCTTCCCGTCTGAGCTTGGGTGCTAGTTCCTTTGCCAGCCACATAACCCAGCCGACGGCAACCTCTATACTTTCTTAGTGCAGCAGGAAAGTCCCAGCTGCAGTTAGCCAGAGTTAAGGCGAGGTCTACATCTCACAGAGCCAGGGTGGTGTGAGGGGGGGGCGGGATGCTTTTAGACCAGAAAAAAAAAAAAAAGCTGAGCCCTGGTGCAGCTCTGCAAAGAGCAGGCAGCACCCGAGCCTGGTAACCGGGATTTTGTGGTCCCCATGCAACTGTTTGCAAGCGCTGCTGCTCTGCACTTGGCCCAGCCACCTTGCTCGGGGGAGCCCTGCCAGCAGTGGGGGAGTAGGGAGGAAGGGGGCCTGCCCAGGGCATGAGGCAACAGACCTTGGCCGCAGCTTTGCGGTAGCTCCGGAGAGCTTTGGCGATGGCAAGGAGGGAAAGCAGGGTGGGGAGCACAGAAGGCGTTGCAGGGGGTGGCTTTGCTGCTTGCCCTCTCGCTTTTGTCCTGATGAGGGGGACATGTCGTGGTGGAGAAGAGGCTGGAGCAGCACCCATGAGCACGGAGAGGTGCCCAGGGGGTGTTGGCAGCATCTGGGTGACCAGGTAGGGCAGGGTGTACATCAGGCACCCATATGCACAGCACAGCCAGCTGGCTTGGCCACGGGCTGCCCTGCGGCGCAAATGGCGGTGGGCAAGGCAGGGGAGGAAAACCACCCCAGCTGAACAGAGAGCAAGAAACAGAGCGTGGGCCCTTCGCTCGGGCTTGGCAGCAGCGTGTGCTTGTCCTGCCTTGTTACATGTTTGCTGTAATAATATTTCCCCTTTAAGGCTGGGCTGAAGTTATTTATACTTGTGGGGTGGTGACAGGAACACAGAGCGGAGCAGGAGCCCTGAACTGCTCTTACCTGATCTGCAGCGGAGGGGCAGACAGAGGAGGAAGGAAGCTCAGAAAAAGAGAGGCAGCAAGAGAAGGGAGTCCAAGGGAAGAGAAGAGAAAGCAGGCAGGGCATCCCTGGGGAGGGACGAGGGAGGGAACTGGTTGAGGAAACAGAAAAAGGGGGAACGAGGGAAGAAGGAAGGAGAGGAGTAAGGAGGGAGAGGTCCTCAGGGAAAAGCAAGGGGCAGAGCGGCTCCGGGGAGCTGGGGGGCCACAGGCATCTGATGCCAAGCATCCCCAAGGGGTGCTGAGCAGGTACAGCCAAGCGGAGTGTCTCTCGTGGTCGCCCCCCGGTTCTCAAGATGATGAAGAGGCAGTTTAATCGGATGCGGCAGCAGCTGTCCCATCCCAACATCACCAGCCGGTAAGGATTTCTCTGCTATTTGTGCTGAAGGGCTGTGAGGAGCGGGATGTGGGTCCTGGAGGGCTTATGCTGGGGCTGGACCAACCTCCCAGGGCTGGTGGTGAGGGGAAAGGGGGGAAGGACCCTGGGTTTAGAGCATCTTCAGCGTAAGCCGAGGGACTGTGGCTTTCTAGCACCCACAGGGCAGCTGGAAGGCTGCACTGGTGCTGCTCAGCAGGGACCTGATCCCTAAGCCTGGCTACCTCTCCCAAGGCCCACAGATGCTGCGTCCACCTAGAAATGGGCCTTTCCCAAGCTTGGCTTCCCCAGAATGTGAAGGCAATGGGGAGAGACTGAGGCACCTCACTGAGCCCAGGGTGCCCCATTGGAGCCAGGTGCCCTGCATAGCTCTAGCTGACCCAGCAGCACAGGTGTTCCGGGATGCCCTTCGAGGAGAGGACCGGGGATCTCTGGAGGGCCCATGGAGGACTTACAGCTTCACACAAATCCCTCCAGCCCCATCCTACCTCCACCGCTTCCTTATTTTTCACTTTGGCTTTCCAAAGCTCTCCCCTTGCAAAACACAGAACTGAAATTACAGGGCTGGGTCCTCCCTTCCCAGCCCCCTCACTCCCGCTTTCCTACAACCACCTCCACATGTTCCCCAGCACTGGGAGGCTGAGAGGGACCAACAGTGTCCCCTGGACCACTGAAGTCCTTCAGCCAGCCCAGCAGAATGGCCACAGGGAAGCAGCTCCTACATCTTGGTGGCCTCTTGCTCTTCTTGCATTCCTCAGAGGGGAAAATGATCCCCTTTCCCATCCCTCCTCCCACAAGACGTCTCATATCCATGTTAGATGCACCCCCCTTTCATTTAATGCTGGGCAGGCACGAGGTCTCAAGCAGTTTGTGCAGTCCAAGAGCAAGTTCTTCACCCGCTGCAGAGCCTCTCCTCTGTGGGCTGCAATCTCACGTGATTTTGCTTGCCTTCAACCAAGCCGCCCCCATTTCCTGTGGCTCCACGGCTTCGTCCCATGTCAGCTCTAGTGGGTGGTGAAAAGAGAGAAACATGAACTGGGGAAAAAGCAGCAGATGGAAAGCAAACGGAGTTCCCAGGGCGTAGCAATGGCAGAGGACTTGAAGCGAGGCTTCCTCTATGGGAGGCATCACGGAGGTTTGGTGATGATGGCGGCTGGTGGGTTTTGAATTTGGTTTTGAGCAGAATTTGCTGCAAACCAGAAGTTTCCTTTGCCAGATTCGTTCCTAATACCTTCTGCAAAACCAAGTGGAAAGCTGGTTTCATGTAGGCATTTCTGGAGGGGCTGCTGCTGGTCTCAGTCTACAGGGTGACCATAAAGATATCCTTGCTCTGGCAACGCTGGCCCCACAGCTGGTGGCTACCTTGGCCTGTAAGGTCATGTGCTGGGCTCCAACAGCACTGCCCTGGACTCACCTTCAGGGGAGAGGCGGGCGGTTGTGGGTAGAAGGTTTCACCAGCAAACATCCCACCCCTGCTGTGGCCCCACTAGGCACCCTGTCTCCAAAAAACAGGCCACATCTGGACGTTTTGACTGCAATGCTCTGAACTGGAATGGTCTGATGGGGCGTCCACCAGCCAGTGAGGTTGGCTGCCTTGCCCTGCTCCTGCTGTTCTCATCCCTCCAGGCTCATTCTGCCCATAGCTTTGTGCACGATGGTCCAGGCCATAGCCAGTATTCCCTGCTCCCGGCAGCCCAAAGAGAGGCAGAGCAGGATGCATTAGGACCTGCCTTCCCAAGGATGCTGGGTGGAGGTCAGCCCTATATACTGATGCCTCTTTCTCCTTCCTCTGCAGAGCCCAAGAAGCAACCGAGCTCCTGCCGGAAGATTTGCTGCAGGTGAGGTGCAGGCTGGGCCGGCAGGCATGTGCCTGCTTGTGCCTGGGTGTGGGAACCTGCCCCGTTCCTGCCTGCGATTTGCCCTGCCAGCACATCCAAGTCATGGGGCTGGGATCTGCCTGCGTGCCGGAAGGCGACTCCAGGACCATGGCATTAAGGGAATGGCAGGCTCCAGCCACGGGAAAAAGCTTCCCCAGCTGCTCACAGACAGATAAATCCTGACCAGGAGCTCCCTTTTCCCTAGACCAGGGATGCTCTGGGCTGCGGCAGGATGCTGGGCGGGCTCACCCATGCCCAGAGCTTGGTGGTGGGGACATGGTCTCACGGTGCCCATGGTTGGCAAAAGGGCTTCCCCAGTTCCACCTTTCTGCCCTCAGATCGAGCAGAGGATTGAGCCCGCCAAGCGAGCGGCTCACAGTGTGTCCAAGAGGCTCCAAGCCTGCCTGCAGGGACAGTGCGGCTCTGAGATGGACAAGCGAGTGGTGAGTAGAGGAGTAGAGGAGTAGAGTCCTCCCTCCGCAACCTGTGCTTGCCCTGGCTCTGTCCCCTGCACACAAAGGGGACACCAGGCCCCTGCTTTGCAGGCTTTGCTGAAGTGTGGCCTAAAGCCCAAACCAGATCCCCTCTCCAGCAGTGGCTGCCAGCAGGTGCCCGGGTAGAGCAGAGCAGGGCAACTCTCTCAGCCATCACTAACTTGAGGCCTCCTGGGACAGCAGCAGTGTCTTTGCATTGAATAACCTTCCAAAGCCCTGTTGTCCTTGTCCCTTCCTGAACCCCTGTGAACCTCTAGCACCCACAGTAACCTGCAATGAGGAGCACCACAGTGCAGCCAGCACAGTGGTGGCACCACTTCCTCCTCCTCGGTTTGAACCTGCCACTCTCCTCCTGGATGGTACTTACCAGCCCTTGTCTGGGAAGCAGTGGATCCCTGCACTTTCTTTAGCCCCCTCATGATTTTGTGGGCTCCTTTCTTGGCAGCCTGACAAGCCCCATCTTGGCTTAATTATTCTCAGTGATTAAACTGCTCTGGACATTTGAAGCCATGGCAGGGCTGGGCTTGGTGACGGTGTCCATCAGGGTCATGTTCCTCCACAGGAAACTATTTTAGAGAAGACTGGAGGTTTTCTAACGAACTATGGAGTCTTGTTGCCTTGTTTAGCTAACTGGATCCTGGCTTTGGCTGAAGGGACATCCAAAGGGCGCTTCCTCAGGCCCTGGGGCCAATGGGGCTGGGTGGGCCACGGGAAGATGTGGGGACCCAGCACAGGGTTTGGCCACTTGCTTCCATGCCGTGGTAGCATGCTTCATGGGGAGGGAGCTGCCACACACCAGCTCACAGCTCATTTCCCAAATCCTTGGCTCTGTGCAGAAGAAGCTGCCCTTGATGGCTCTGTCCACGACAATGGCTGAGAGCTTCAAGGAACTGGACACAGAATCCAGCCTCGGGTAAGTGCCAGTGGGAGAAAGGGATGGGGGCAACTTCAAAAGATGCCAGGGGCTCCCACAGCCAAGCTGAGCTGTCAAACCCTGTCCTCAGAGCAGGCGTTGGTGTCACGGGAGAAGGAACAGCCAGCGCCTTCAGACTCCAGTTGCAGAGGGGGCCAGGTGTGGGCTCAGGGTCCCACGTGGGTATGGGGTACAGTGGGGGGTCTTGGGTCAGAAGGCGGCATGGCTCCAGCCCACAGTCATTTCATCTCTGTCCCTGACACAGGAAAGCCCTGGAGATGGGCTGCTGCATACAAAGCTCGCTGGCCAAAATCCTGGCTGAATTTGAGATTGCTTTGGAGCGTGATGTCCTGCAGCCACTCAACAAGCTCAGCGAGGTAGCCCTGGCTGCCCTCCTGGCTCCACTCTCCCATCCCACCTCCCCTTCCCGCATCCCAAAGCATCTGCAACTCCCTCTGGCCCCTCTCTCCCACAGGAGGAGCTTCCCATCATTCTGAAGCGCAAGAAGACCCTCCAGAGGTTGATCTCTGACTGGAACACCATCAAGAGCCGGTACAGGGCAGACCGTGGCTGGGGGTGGCCAGGGCACATGGGACGCAGCCCCCAGTCAGGTTAGGGAAGAGAGGAAGATGACTGCCCTGGGGAGCAAATTTTCCAGGGCTGCAGGTGAAGTTAAAGAGGCAAAACCTTTTCAGGGGTGCCCAGCCAGCCCCTCTCTGTGGGTGCATCTGGGCTGAGCCGCTGGCTCTGTGGCACAGGAGAGAAAGGCAGAGCTGTTGCCAAAGGCAGCAAAGTGCCCTCACACTGCTCAGTACCGCTGAATGGCCCCGGTCTGACTCTTGCGGGGTAGCCCGTGCGGGGTTTCTCTGGGAGAGTGGGGCAGCCGTGGGTCATTGGTGGCTCGTTTCCACACTGCCCTTTGGCTGGAGGAAGGAGAGGAAGGAACACCTCAGGAATGGGGCATGGGAAGGGTCCTACAGACCCTGCGTATTTTAAGCAGCTGTGCTGAGCACTCGCTGTCTTGACCAGGTCGCAGCCCTTGGTTCAGAAGCATCTTCCTCTGGGGGAGGGAAGTGAGAGGCGCTGGCCTAGGAAAGTTACTGCAGGGCAGTACTGTGACTTGCCATCCCCCTCGCCATCCCATCCCATGTCCCTGGTGCTGAGGCTGTGGTTGTGCCTCTTTTCTTCCACCCTAAAGGCTGAACCAAGCTGTCAAGAGCTCCAGTAACAGCTCTGGTGCTGGCGCTGGCCCCGGGGCATCTTCTGCTGCCAACAAATTGGAGATCTTGAAGGAAGAGGAGGAGGAGGTGAAGAGGAAGGTGGAGCAGTGCAAGGTGAGAACGTCACTCGCTCTCCCCTACGGGGCAGCTCCAGAGCTGGAGACCTACTCTCCTCCAGCAGATCCATCTGAGGTGACACCATGCCAAGACAGATGCCACCAGCCAGCACGTCCTGCCCTCTGCAAGCAAACCGGTCCCTCAAGGAGCAGAAACAGGGAGATGCTCCAAGCCCAGGGAAGAAGAAGAGTAAAGGATTTGAAGAAAAATCTGCTGCAGAGAGGAGGCTCCAGGGGCTAGACCAGGGAGCTTATGGGGTCCCCTCGGGCTGGGAGCCAGCCAAGCTGGGGTCTGTGCTGCATGGCAGGGGACTTTCACATCAGCTTTCTCCACTTCTGCCCTGTTTCTCTGAAAAGCCCAGTGCCTTGTCTGGCAGATCTCACAGGCACGCTGGAGCTGGAGGTGCAGGGAGCTCTTGTCCCTGGGCCTCTTGTGCCAGGACCCTGACCATAGGGCAGGTCGCTGATGCTACCCAAATGCGAGCAATGGAGGCAAGGAGGAATCCCCACGTGGTCCCAGCCTTCCTCCCCACTGCACTCTGGAGACCCCTGGCTCATGGCCCAGATGGGGGGCTTTGTGAAGACATCCCCTCTTCCTTGGGTGCCAGGGAGGAGGTGGAAGGTTGCTCTTCTCTGTCTCTCCCTTCCCAGGACGAGTACATGGCAGACCTCTACCACTTCTCCACCAAAGAGGACAGCTACGCCAGCTACTTCATCAGAGTAAGTCCTCTCTCAGCACTCCTCCTCCGCATATGAACATCTCCTGGGGTATGGGTGCACCCAGCCTTATCCCCATCCACATCGAGCCCTCCAGCCAGGGCAGGGGACAGCCCCAGGCACCAGCAGATGCCCAAAGCTGGCCTTGCTCCATGCACTGAGGGCGCATGTCCCCACTAGCACCAACTGCAAACAGAGTGGCTTGTCCCAATGATGCCCCCATCTCCAATTTGCCCTCTACCCCTCACTACAGCCATGGTCCCATGAACCCTGGGGGGGTTCCCCTTGCAGCTCCCGCTTTGCCCTGTCTTCACATGGGTGCAGTGTCCTGGGGATGGGGGTGTCTGCAAGAGGCCAGTGCTGAACTGAGCACTGATCGTGTGTTCCCTGTCTGGCAGCTGCTAGAAATCCAAGCCCAGTACCACCGGCAGTCCCTGGGATCACTGGACTCGGCTCTGGCAGAGCTGAAGGAAAGCCACAGCCAGACAGGTACCTGCCAGCACTCCACACAGCCCAGGGAGAGCCGCAGCCGAGCCCGGGGGATGAGAGCGTGGCTGGTGAGGCTGGGAAAGGCAGGTTTTCCCTGTCCGTGCCTGCTGCTGCCCCCCACATCGGGCTGGTGGGATGGGGACTGCAGCCTGAGGCAGGCTGGGGATGCTGCCCACCGTGCCTCCTCTTCCACCCAGCCAGCCCTGGCTCAGAGCAAGATGTTGGCATGGCTAGATGCCAGATGGCCCCAGTGGCCACCATCTCTCCCAACATTCATGTCCCTCTTCCAGAGCCCTCCTTTGCTGCAGAAACTCCGGTGGCAGGGTACTATGGTGTGCCCCTAGAGACGCACCTCAAGAGCTTGGGCCGGGAGATCGCGCTGCCCATTGAAGCCTGTGTCATGATGCTGCTGGCCTCCGGCATGAGGGAGGAGGTAGGCAGTGCTCCTGACCCCCTCGCCACCCTCCACCCCAAAATGCAGCATCCCATATTCCTTCCCTTTTCACCCCATTCCCAGGGACTCTTCCGGCTGGCGGCGGGCGCCTCGGTGCTGAGGAAGCTGAAGAGCAGCTTGGCCAGCGGCTCCAATGCCCTGGAGGAGTTTTACTCAGACCCCCATGCTGTGGCCGGTGGGTGCCAGCGAGGTGGGCTGGAGGGACACAACCGGGCAGTCCCTGCTGTCCCCCAATCGCCATCACCCCCGCCACTCCCCTTCCCCTCCCAGGTGCACTGAAATCCTACCTGCGGGAGCTGCCCCAGCCTTTGATGACCTTCGAGCTTTACAACGAATGGGTCAAAGTGGCCAGGTGGGTCTGGGTGTCGGGGCTGAAAAGCCTGGTGGGGCTCAACGAGCTGCCTTGCCACCCTCCCCTCTGTCCCTGCCAGCACACAAAGCAGGGCTGCTTGGCTTTGTTCGCCACGTGGGGAGATAAGAACACAGCGCCTGGTCTGTCCCATGCTCAGCAGAAATCCAGATGGCCCAAAATCTTGGAGAATAGCAATAAAAAACACAGCAGGACAAGGTGGAAGGCTGCAGCCTTTTTGATTGCAAGAAGAGCTTAGCCTATGAAGACCTGCTTGTCCTCAGTGGCGTAAGCCCCATCTCACTGGCCAATCAGCCCAGTTTGGCCTCTTGCTTTCGGGATGGAAGGGGTGGTGGAGGAGGCACAGCAAAAAGCTTGGGGAGAGAGCACCTTTGTAAAGGGACAGGCTCAGTGCCACTGACCCCCGTAGTCATGGTGAAATAGGGTTGTTGCTTGTAGCAAGGCAGTGGTCACCCCCAGGCCCACCCACAAGCTGTATTCACGTCACATTAAATCCCTTTGAGTCTTTGGGGTGCAATTTTGTCAATGCCTGGCTCAGCTGCCCAGTAAAGGCAGCAGCAGGGTATCTCCATCCCCACACAAGGCGGCCAACGCTGGCCTCCCTCCCTTGCACGCCATGTCCCTCTCTGCCATAGGGAGCGGGCTGAGTTTGCCGCGCTCCTCCCTCCTCTCTCTCACAGCTTAAAGGACGTTGATGGCCGTGTACGGAGCCTGCAAGACATCTGCAGCCGCCTGCCCCAGGAGAGCTACAACAATCTGAGGTGTTTTGCAGGGACGGGGCTTCTTTAGCCCCAAGCAATCACCAGGGGCAGCAGTTCCCTCCCCAAGCCGTGCTTACTGCCCCCTCGCCCTCCTTTTACCCCACAGGTATCTGATCAAGTTTTTAGCCAAGCTGGCCGAACACCAGGAGTTGAATAAAATGACCCCCAGCAACATCGCCATTGTGCTGGGCCCCAACCTGCTGTGGACACAGCAGAGCACAGGGTAAGGGCTGGCTTGGAGGGGTGGGAAGCAGCTCAGGGTGCCCTGAGCACTAACGCCACGGGAAAGGCTGATCCTGCAGCCTTCAGGCTGGTCTAAAGCATCTGCGCCTCTTCCACCCTCAAGTCCCGTCCCTTGTCCATACGCTCCCTGAGCGCCGTGTCTCCTCACCATGCAAGTGTCCGCTTAGCCACTCTGAAAAGTAGCAGAGGACGAGAGGCTGAGACCCAGAGCACATGTGACATAGATGGCCTCCAACACGGTTGGCCTCCAACAGCAAAGAGGGTTTCCAGGACAGGGAACAAGGCCCATCTCTCACCCTACCACCCCCCTCAGCTGGGCTGTCTCCCCTTTGGGCTCTGCTCCCTCAGGAATGAACACCAAAAAGGTTAATGCCCCCCAAACCCTTTTCTGATGCTTCCTCCACCCCTGTCTCTCAGAGACCCTGTGCAACTGGACTTGGCCTCAGTCTCCTCCATCCAGGTGGTGGGCGTGGTGGAAGCCCTCATCCAGAATGCAGACACCCTCTTCCCTGGAGGTAGGGCCAGGGCCTCATTTGGGGGGGCTGCAGGAGAAAGTGAAGAGGAGGGGGGAGGGAAAGGGGTATTTCTCCATCCCCAGAAGGAGGGAAGTAGGGGGCTGCTCTGGTTCCCCGCCATGGGGTTACCAGGGGGAAGTTCTGCACAGCAAGAGCTTCCTCATGGGGTCTCCTTGCTGTCCACCCAGAGGTAGATTTCAACGTCTCAGGCATGTTCACGCCACCCGCACACAGCGGACTTGGCCAGGCCACCTCGGTGGAAGAGCCGTCCCCTGACCCCACTCTGGCCAGCACCACCGCTGTCCCGGTTGGAGAGGCGTAAGTCCGGCAGGAGCTGGGGGCTCTGGCTGACCCAGCTCTGCCCGTGTCCTCCCCTCATCCCAACCCACACCATGGGCCGTATCCTTGCCAGATGGATGCAAGGTGCCTCGCGGCCAGGACTTCCATGCTCAACCAAAGCCTCACTTGCCCCATTCTCTGCACAGCACATCGAGGGATCCTGAGGCCAGGTCCCAGCCAGCATCCCCAGCCGTGACCAGATTGTGTCCCGAAGCCACAGGGCCACCAGCTTCGCAGATGACTGATGACACCACCCGTAAAGGTTAGGGTGCCCCAGATGGCACAGTATTTGGGAGATGACACCCCCCAATGCCACTTCCTCTGGTTTGCCTTCACCCCGTCGTTCCCCATGAGAAAGGGTGCTGGGGACATCCTGCCACCAAACGAGAGGAAGGGCCTCTGGCCAGGGTAGCATGGCCAGGATGTGACCCCTCATTGCGTACGCCATCCCCAGCTGAGATGGGACTGCAGGGGTGGATGCAGCCAGTCCTCCAGTATGGGGGTGAATATCCTCTGTAAAGAGGTGTCAAAGCTCATGGCCGCTTGTGAAGGGAAGAGGGCGAGAAAAGCCCCCAAAGGCTATCATATGCTTTCTTCTCCAGTATGGCAGCTGGGCAAGGGGCAGCTTGTCTGTCAGTCTGCATGCAGCTCCATGCCTGACCCCTGGCTGGCACCGCAGCCCACTCTGCCCCAGGGAGAGACCTCAGCAGAGGGGACCCCAGCCCACCTCAGCTTTCTTTCCAGGCAAGCGCCTGGCTCCAGCCCGACCCATGATGCCGCCGCCATCCACGGCCCAGCACCAGAGCGTGGCTCCCACCCCGGCAGCCCCCGAGCACACAGCCAGCCCCAAAGCCCGGCCGCGACGGATCGCCGGGGCGCCCAGCCGAGCCCCCTCTGTCCCACCGCCACTCCCCCCGCAGCCTGCACGCCGCCACAGCCAAGATGCTCCGCTGTCCCCCAGGCCTCTCACCGGCCAGGCCGACACAGCAGCTGCCACGGACTGTGCCCCAGGAGCCACGGACAACGCGCAGCCACTGCCTGCAGGAAGAAGTAGCCCCCAGGCTACATCTCCGCCAGCAGCACAGCCCATGGAGAACTGAGCAGGAGCACCGCAGGGCTTTGGAGATGGGGTCTGGTGCCCCTCTGGGACCCAGCAGGCACTGTGGAAACGCCAGGGTGGCCTGAGGGACAGCACACCCCTCCAGCCCCTCCATCTTGCTCCCTTGGCTCACACCAGCAGGACCCTCTGCCCACCTCCCCTTGCTCTCCCATGTCCACAGAGCCTTCATCCCTGCACCACCACATCCCCGCCAGGGCCTGGCCATCCCAAAGGACCCAGCTCCCTGCCCGTTATCCCCCGACCAGATCCCTGCAGGGCTCCTACCGTGCTCGGGGGTCAGGAGGAGGGCAGGCGGGGAGGCTCCCAGGCACTGCCTGCCACTTTCGGGCCAGCACTGGCAGGCTGGCCCTGTGGGGCCATTTGTGGACACACAGCCACGACCCCAGCCCCTTCTGCCCCATTTCTCCTTAAAATGTGTTGCCCCGGGAACACACAGACACAGATTTATATAAATATATCTATATATTTTGCAACTAAATTATTTAAAGAGCTGGTGTTACAGTCGCAGGCGCGTGTGAGCTGGGTGCACTTGGCAGCCTGAGATACTGAAGGGCTCCCCCCGCCCCGCAGGCTGCAGCCCAGAAGCAAGGAAGGGGAGTTCCCCGGGGATGGCAACGCGGCGAGGCACGGCTCCGAGCCAGGGCGGGCGGCCGGCCGGCTCCCCGCACCGGCGGAGAGACAGCGCCAGAGGGGAAATGGCGCCTTCGTTTCCCCGAGGCGCCGCCGGGCAGCAGGAGGCGCCCTGCCGCCTCGCGCGCACCCCGGGAGAGGCGGTGGCTGGGGAGGG
>VZSC01006712.1:186038-238916 GCA_013398225.1 Steatornis caripensis
TCTGCTCCGCGCTCTTCCTCCGCCAGCGCCTCCTCGGCGGCGATGGGAAAGGCAGCGGGGGCGGCCGCGTCTTCGTGCTGGGCGGCGAGGGGCTGCGCGGCGAGGTGCGCGACGCCGGCCTGCGCCTGGCGGGCGAGGGCGAACCGGCGCTCGGCGCCGCTGAGCCGGTGCGGGCCGTCCTGGTGGGCTACGACGACCAGTTCACCTTCGCCAAGCTGGCGCAGGCCTGCGGCTACCTGCGCGACCCGCAGTGCCTCCTGGTGGCCACCGACCCCGACCCCTGGCACCCGCTCAGCGACGGCCGGCGCACCCCCGGTGAGCCCGCGCCCCCTCTGCTCCTGCCCCGGGGGGGTGCGGGGGGCCGAGGCCGGCGGGGGCGACGGTGGCGAGGTTGGCCTCGGTTGGCGTTCGCCGTCCCGGGCCTGGGCGAGGTGTTTCCCTGAGCATCGGGATGGGCAGGGCTGCCCTCATGCGTCCCCACCGGCTCCTGAAGTCATGTTCCCAGCACCCCGCTTGCTCATCCTCTGGCAGGACGCGGGGCGCTGAGCTGCCCACAGGCGGCACCCTGTTAGCCCACAGCTGCTTCATTTTCTCCTCCTTCCCCTCCTTCCAGGGACTGGTAGCCTTACAGCCGCGGTGGAAACCGCTTCAGGCCGCAAGGCGCTGGTGGTGGGGAAGCCGAACACCTACATGTTTGATTGCATCGTGGAGCGATTTGGCGTTGACCCTTCCCGCACCCTCATGGTGGGAGACCGTCTGGAGACAGATATCCTCTTCGGCAAGAACTGCGGCCTCTCCACCATCCTCACTCTGACAGGTGTCTCACGATTGGAAGAGGCGCAGGCTTACATGGCCAGCGACAGCGCCGCTGCCAAGGATCTGGTGCCCAATTACTATGTGGACAGCATTGCAGACTTGATACCGGGCCTGGATGAGTAGCGGTCTGTACGTGTGAGGGCAGAGGGGTTGGGTTCCCCATCCCAGATCTCCATCTGTTCCTGTTTCTCTCTCACTGCCCTATTCCCTCAATTCCTGGTTTCTTCACATTCCAACGCCCTTCTTTGGGGGCAAAACGGAGGGGGTTGGCAGGAGGGGCCGGCATTTGAGTTGTCTCCTTTCTGCTGAGAGCTGTCCGTGATGGAAAGAGTCCTTCTCTCCCTCAACTGCCAGCATCTCTGGGAGAGAGCTGGAGGCCTCGAGGCTGACTGGGTTGAGGGGGGTCAGATCAGTGTGTCTGTATGGCCTCTCCCCCTGCAGGGGTTAGGGACCGGCTGTTTTAGTATTATTTTTCTCTTAGATAACCAGTGGCGGCCTTTTACTGCTGTCCCTTCACTCCTCAGCTTCTGAGCTGCATCCCTGCAGTCCTTGTGGTAAACCCCCTCCTTGCCAGTGGGCTGGCTGGCATTCTCACCCACCCAGTCTCCATTGGTGCCAGGGCCTGTGGAAGGAGCGTGCTGGAGCTCTGAAGCGATGAATGAGAGCATTACTGCCTCCCACGAGTGAAGGGGAGCATCGCCTCATCTCTTCTCTCCCCCATTCCTTAGAGATGTTTCCCCCACCACTCCCTACCCAGACTCAGTTAATAACTGTGCTAGTGTCCGTCTGAAGGACTATAGAAAGGGAAGAGACTGGTTTGAGGGGTTTTTTTTTGTGCCAAACAGACAACCTGTGACTGCGCACAGTGCATCTGCAGTTGCACCTTGTTCTCAAGCACCCTTTCCAAAGGGGCTTGTGAAGGAGAGAGGGCTCCTAGACCATGACAGCACAGCAGTAGTGAACCGTACGACTCTTCCCCGTTCCCCCTCCGCAGTGGGTTTTGTCGTAGTACAGTGAGAGAAAAGGGACGATGGGGGTCTGTGCTCCAGCTGCTCGTGTGCAGGTGAGGTGTTGGTGGTATTGTCACTGCTGTGAATGTGTCGCAGCCCTCAAAATCATTCCTTGCTGCTTTGTCTTTCTACGTTTTTTTAATTTCTTGATCTTATTTATCAGACTTATTTATTGTTCAAATACTGTATTATTTGTATAAACTATGCTGACTGGTTGCACCAAGGGGACAGGGGGCAGTGCCTTTAGGCCTCTCTTACTGTCCATGTCCCATGTTGATGTTCTTACACTCACCGTGTCTCTGTATATAATAAAGTGTGAGCGTAGGCTGGAAATAGCCTCCTTTTTTTGCCTGTGGACTCATCAAGATGAGAATGGCCTGGGTATAATTGCAAGCCTCGAAGATGGGGACATGGCAAGACCTTTCCTCACTCAAGGGGGTGCTGCTGGGTAGGCGAGAGGGGTGGACAAGGTCTTGCAGACAGCGTCTAGGTGGTGCTGTTTGCTGCTGTCGCTTACTGGGGTCTGAGAACTGGAGTTGAGGGTGGAGGTGGCCGGTGGGGTTATGGTGTGGGGTGCGGGGTCCAGCCAGGTGAATCGGAGCAGCGAGTGATGTGATCTTTGCCAGCTGCCTTTGCATTTCACAGCGTGAGTGATTCCTTGCTGGGGAACGGTGACTTCTTGTGCCGCACCTGAGGTCTGCCCGCTGCTAGTCAGGTGGAGCCCGGTGACCCATGTGGCCCTGCACAGCATTGTCCAGCTTTGCTGAGGCAGGGGTGAGGTGCCATCTCTGTCATCTGCATGTAGCTTGCAGAGGGCTGAGAACTGCCCAAGGAAGGTTTTGCTGTGACCATTCACTACACTAAGCTTTGAGTGAAGGGGAGGTGGGTGTCACTGTACCCCTGGGGGTGACCTTCACCGGACTGTAGCTTGCCATGGCCCACGTCCTCTCCCTGAGTTTGGCCGTGGATCCAGGCAGGAAGGAGAAAACAGATTGGGTAACAAAAATGTTTGAAATAGCTTGAATGTACTTTGCCTCCCTTCCTCATACAGGAGCCAAATCCTTCCCTTTGTCTGTCAGACCCCTTTAATAGCTGTTGATGGTAATCAAGCATCGCATCTCCTGCTAGAGAGATCTGCTGTTTAGCTGAATAACCAGCCTTAGTGTAAGTTAGTGCTGTCTCAGCTCATGTGGCAGAACGACATGCGATTTACTGGCCCTACGATGGTTCCAGGTGCTATTACTTTTTTTTTCCCTCCCCTCCTCCATAATAACTTAGGAAACAGCCCTCCAAAATAAAAAGAACATCTGAAGAGCTCTCTAAAGACTGCCTGTCATCTTAATTGGTCCCCTTTGTATATGTCCGTCTCCGCTTTTGTCTGTCCCATTTCCAATTAGACAACCAGAGGACTGGTACTCCCTAAATGAGCACGTGACCAACACTTGCCTCATCAAGCAGAGCAAGATCAAGACCTAATGCATCTGCTAACTCTGGCTGCCTAATTAGAGATACCCAGACCCTGATTTATTTTTCAGAGCTCTTGGTTCTCGTACCAGGCTGAAATTTGGAGCACGGCTATTGTGACTTGGGGCTGCAGCTGGGAATGCTCAGCGTGGCTGCAAATTGCATAGGCTGAGTCGGTGATCTGTGTGTGTACAGATGAGATGGTGCTCAGCAAGAGCATCCCCAGCATTTACCCCCTTTTTTTCTTTCTAGCGTGCTTTGAGGGTGAGTCCTTCTCGTGCTTTATGCCTCATTCACTCTCTCCTTTCCAACTGTCTTTTCCAGCTCTCCCAGCCAGCAGGTTGGAGGCTGTGGTCTCCCAGGCTGGCATACCAGGAAATGGAAGGGAGTTGAGTAGCTAATCGGATCCTAACAGCCTGTGTTTGGGCCCTCTCCAAAGAGACATTGGAGTTTATCCTTCGGATCAGTGAGCCTGCAGAGTAGGTTTTCTTTTTCATGCGGCTGCTGCTGAAAACAGCTCAGCAGAGGCAATGGCTCACCCCTATCCTTTATGGCCACATAACTACTTTTGGTCTGGTGTTCCTCTCCCTGAGGGCTTTGCTATGAAGCAGAGGTGGAATAGGCTCTACCTGGCCTTCCCTTCCCTTGGTTCTTCATGGAGCTGAGGGCACCATGCAGGCGTAGCCTACGTCCTGTAAATGCTTCCTCTCCCCGGCAATAGACGCAGAGGTATAAGGGCTGCCTCTAGCTACAGGGCTTCTCTTGCTTTGAGATGGGATGAGAGCAGTGCTTTAGGGGTCCATCAGGTCTGCCAGGCTTTGGTTTTGTGTGGCTTCCTTCTGCCACTATCGCTCCTCCACATAATGAAGGTGAGCGTGAGCAGATCTTATTAGAAAAACTAGACTGGAAGTGTCCCTGAGGGACAATGAGTTCTCCATCCAAGCTCTTCAGGCATCCTTTCAACCCCTGGCACTAAAGGGTCTGTGATCCTCATGGGGATTAAGGCCTTGGCCTGGGGTGGGTCTGGTGGGGCTGCAGAGCAGGTCTGCTGTTTAAACTGAGAAAAGTGATGGCTCCTGCCTGGGTAGGCTGATTTCTTCTTGTCTAAAGCAGTTTTTCTTCTTGGGTTGAGCATTCAAGGAAGCAGTGCAGTTGCCAGGGCACACAGGGCTGGGAGAGTGAGGCTGTGTCAGCGCAGGGGAGGGTAGAGTGGATGGGAAGCCTGGCTTGGTGTAGTGTAGGGAAGGGCATTCATTTTCTCACCTTCAGAAAACAGCACCGTCCTTTCCTGCTGTGCAATAGAGACAACGCCCAGGCGACGTGCACGGCAGTCGTTCCGTTACCCCAGGAACCTCATATCCTTCATCCGTAAGTGTGGTTACTGTGGCAACCACTGGCTGGATGATGCAAGCAGCAACCTGCCGAGAATCGCCTGCTCTGGGCAAGGCCCAGGGAGAGGCTAGGGGAGCCTCTGTTCCCCTCACTGGGGGACAGGCAACTTCATCTCGCATTCTGGATGCCAGCCGTCCTTGGGCACAGACGGTGGGGTGGAGGCAGAGAGCTGCAAGAAGTCTCTCTGGCCTCTTGGGAGCATGGGGCAGTGTGGAAGGGGGTTGGATATATGAGTAGGTGAGCCTACTTCCATAGGAAACAATCCCATGAGCCAGAGTGGACCGAGCTATACTGCTCCTCTTTGTGTGCAGCTTTTGTCATTTGATGGCAGGCAACCTGGAAACAGTCTGTGCTTGCTGCTCCATGGCTGGCTGCTGCTTTCCTCTACTGCTTCAGACTGCTCTCACCAGCCTGACTTCTAGGGTGCTGAGGCTTTGGCAACCTCGTGTCCCCTAGTTTGAAGTGTTCTTCATCATGCTGTTTTCCTGGGATCAGCACCTTAACAGGTGCTTCCTATGTTCTTTCTCAAGCATACTACTTTCTTCCCTTTCACAGAATGGTTGAGGTTGGAAGGGACCTCTGGAGATCATTCGGTCTAACCTGCCCTGTTCAAGCGGGGTTCCCTGCACCAGCAGCTCAGGACAATGTCCAGATGGCTTTTGACTGTCTCCAAGCATGGAGGCTCCACAACTGCTCTGGGCAGCTGGGCAGGGCTCAGTCACCCTCACAGTAAAAAAGTGTTTCCTGATGTTCAGAGGGAACAGCCTGTGTTTCATTTTGTGCTCATCGCTTCTGGTCCTGTGCCTGGGCACCACTGACAAGAGCCTGGCTCGATCTTCTTTTCCCCCTCCCTTCAGATATTTATACACATTTATAAGGTCTCCCCTGAATGGTCTCTTCTCAAGGCTGAACAGTCCCAGCTCTCTCAGCTTTTCCTTGTAGAAGAGATGCTGCAGTCCTTTAATCATCTTCATGACCCTTCCCTGGACTCTCCCCAGTATGCCCCTGTCTCTCTTGTACCGAGGAGCCCAGAACTGGGCACAGCACTCGAGGTGTGGCCTCACCGGTGCTGAGTAGAGGGGAAGGATCACCTCCCTTGACCTGCTGGCCACACTCGTCCTAAGGCAGCCCAGGAAACTGTTAGCCTTCTTAGCTGCAAGGGCACTTTGCTGGCTCATGTTCAACCTGGTGACCAACAGGACCCCAGACCTTTTCTGCCAAGCTGCTTTCTAGCTGGGGTTATTCCTCCCCAGGTGCAGGACTTTGCGCTTTTCTTTGTTGAACTTCACGAGATTCCTACCAGACCATTTCTCCAGCTTCCCAAGGTCCCTCTGGATGGCAGCACAACACTCTGGTGTATCAGCCACTCCTCCCAGTTTGGTGTCATCAGCAAACTTGCTGAGGGTACACTCTGCCTCATCATCCAGATCATTACTGAAGATGCTAAACAGGATCAGACACAGTATTGACACCTGGGGTACACCACTAGTTACTGGCCTCCAGCTGGACTTTATGCCACTGATCAGCACCCTCTGGGCCTGGCCATTTAGCCAGCTTTCAGTACACCTCACTGTTTCCTCTCCCAGCACATGCTTCCACTGGCTTCTCTATGAGGATCTTATGGGAGACAGTGTCAGAGGCCTTATTGGCGTCAGGGTAGACAATGTTCACTGCTCTCCCCTCATCTACGAAGCCAGCCATTTCATCATAGAAGTTTATCAAGTTGGTCAAGTGACTGACACTTCAGGAAAATAACAAATGGGCCTGAAGATATTCATCAGTGAGTAGATGCCTTTAATATGAGGAACTAATGATCATCCTGGCTGGGAAGTTGTTTCAGCCACATGACATGGTAAGAGAACTGGGAGGTTCTGGAAGGTGTTGGGACTGGCAGGACAGAGGAGTTTTTATGCATGGGAAAGTGCCTCCAGAGCCAAGAAAGGATCATGATCCTAGGAACTGGCTTGATACTTGCCCAACCTGATGTGAGAGTCCCCCTTTGCCAAGGCAGGCACCTCTGACACCACCCTGTCCTGCAGCAGCTGGAGCAGGGAGGAGAAGGAGAAGGCAAGGAGCAGCAGCCTGTTACTGCCTGCCCTGGGGAGGCAGCCAGCATTTGCTCTTCCTCCAGCAGTAGTGTGGATAGAATTCTGTCCTCTGCAGCACAGCTTCCCTCTCCTCACCCCTTACGCAAGCCATTGCCCCCTCCTCCCCGTAACACGGGCTTTCAGAAGGTACCCCTTTGCCATTCCCGTGTCATGATCCATTTTTTCCTTCCTTGTTGCTGCCTTGTTTGCTCTATGGACTCTGACCTCAGCAAGCTCGCCAAGCAGCCAGGAGACTTGTGTGGAACTTGCCCAGGAACTACTGCTGTGTGGTTGGACTCTGCTTGCCTGGGAATTGTGTGTGAATAATGTATTGGAAGTGCTCCTGGCAGACAAGCTATTCTGGCGCTCCGTATAATCCCTGGGAGATACTGAACAGCTGAACCTGCTGAGAGCAATTAAAAGCCATTAATAACTCCACCAACTTAGAGACTTACGCTGGTCTTTGTAGCTTCAGTGTACCACCACAGCAAAGCACTGTCAGCTCTGCAAGCCTTCAGCATGGAGACAAGGGAGACATGATGCCAGAAACATTCCCAGATCACAGGGCAGCCGCCTGCAACCATCGAGGTTGTTCTGCCCCATGATTTAGCCTGCTGGATGTGCAGCTCCAGCAAACAGCAGTTTCTATTCTGTAAATAGGATATTGCTGAGCACTGAGATGCTCTCTTCTCTTGTTACGGGTGAGAGAAACCTGTCCTTTAAATGGACACTATTGTCCATCAGGCTGTAAATCAGGTTGCCCGAAGTCCTGGGCCAGCCTTCCTGCTCACCAGCCCTTGCCGAACCTCTAGCCTGGCTCCCCCAGAAGCTGCACAGAAAGTGGTACCTGGTTAAAATCCAGGGTCAGGAATTGCTTCCCGACTTGACCTGTTTCAAGTAACCTGGAACAACTTAGATGATGCTGTTTTCTGTTTCCTCACTCCGCTGTTGTACTACAGCTGCCTGTGTGCGGTTTAAGTAGTTTATCCCCGTGGCACAGATGCCAGAGGAAATTGAGTCTTCATGGGCTGTAGATTAGAGATTTCCCACCTGCTAGGACAATGTTGATTGTGGCCCTGGCAAGGTGTCCTTTCCTCAGAAAACGGAGGCGTTCCTGACTTGGTGTCCTTCTCTGGCCTAATATGTGGAGGGTGCTGATTCATCCAACTTCAGGCAGAGTTTAGGAGCAGTGTGGAGCAGTGCCAGTCCCTATTTGTGCACTTGCAAAGTTTGGGGGTGAAGGTGCGAAGAATGGCAATATGCTCCCATTCAGCGCTCTGGTACAACTAGGGCTCCGCGTGCCTGCTGCAGCCTTGGTAGCCTGGAGGTTGACACATCTCATGACATTGAGTGCCCCTACTCCTCCAGTGGAGAGCGTAGACTGTGCTTAGGCTCAGCTTCCTGATGCTCACTGCCTTGTAATCCGCCACAGTCTCATTAGTTTCCTTCGCTCACCAATTTCAGGGGTGAAAGGACCTGTGTCATTGAGCAATCCCACACTGTGTTTGAATCCTGTTTGGCCACAAGCAACTCTGAATGCCCTTGAGCCAACATTGCTGGAAATCTACCTGTTGGTGCAGGTTTTTAAGCTGCTTTCTTCTCAGTTACCTGTTCGGGCAGCCTGATGTTAAGGATGCTCAGGAGAACTCTGTACAAAAGTGGTCTTCCTCACCGCAAAGGTCACTTGTTACTAGCTGATGACCCAGCAATCCAGCACAGTCCTTCCTACTGGAGCACTCTTGTTCCTTGGGTCAATCCAGGGATGGAGGTGGCTGGTCATTGCAAGTAGCACACGGTGCTAGCTGGCACATCTTTTAAGTGGCAGGATCTGAGGCAGACCTCCAGGTGCTGCTTGCTGTCGCAATGCAAAACTGTGCCATTACTACTTTAGATGAGTTGTAAGCTTTCCAGAACAGCGTCTCCAGCAATGGGACTCGAACAGCAGCAGGAAAATCTGTCTGATCCCTGTAGTGATTTAGGAAGAGATACAACTCCATGGAAAAGGAGTCTGTGAGTTACCCTTGGACTTTGGGCAGCAAACTTCCATGCTCAGCAACGTGGAGGCATCCTGTCCACTACCTATATTTCCTTCTCCTACCCTGGCAATGTTTTGCAAAGCAGAAGAGTAAGGCACCTGCAAACGATCATCCTTATCTTCTCCTTGTCTCTTGAACTTGGATGCTGTGCCAGGTGCAATAACTAAATTAGATATCTCTACTAAGTCATCTCTCTAGGGCTCTCATTCTCCCATCTCCTGGACCGTTGTTCTCTAGGCTGAAAATAAATGTAGAAGAAGGAGGCTTCTGCCTTTTGTTCCCATTATGCTGGTTGGAGTGAACTGACACCAGATTTTTCTTTCATTTCATAATATTAATGTCAAATGTTTTGTTTCCTTTTTCTTTCTATTGCAACTACCAGAGGCTCCACTGCCTGTCAGCTCCTTGTACAGAGTGTGAGCTGTGCAGCCCCATGACCATCCATCCCACCAAGACCAGTTGTCACCCTGTCCTTTAACACACAGCTGGGTGATAACTAAAGGCCTCAGTGCTGGGCATGGTAAGAGGAAAAAATGCAACAGGATAGAAAGAAGGGCAGCTGAAATTGCTTTCCAGCAGACCTCACTTTTGCTGTTGCCTGAGCCTCCTGTCTGTCTGTCTCAGTAGAAGGGAAGGAGCAGGAGATTCCATGTCAGAGTTGCTCCATAGATCTGCAAACTCAATATAAGCTGGTGCTGCAAAAAACTCAGTTATTTTCACATTGGTCTGATGTTCACTGACAGGAATGCTTTCACCACAAGAGAGAGGAGGCTGTTCCAGGCAGGGATGAGCAGCTGAAGGTTGGAGAGCGGGATGGGATGGTCTGGGGTGTCATCCTGGCCGATGTGAACTCACTTACTGAAATATGGGTTGATAAATGGCAGCTGGCTGGGAAAAGAGTGTGAAGTCCTGTCCCTTCACACATTCAAAACTTGCATTCCTCTGAGTTGTTGAACAAGCCCCCTTCCTGAGAGCTGGAAAGCTGGATTTATAACCACAGACAATTTTGGCTGTTCTTCAGGCATCAGCTTCTTTTGCCTGCCATTGTCAAGACTACGGGGTCCCTAACTACTGCTGGCACCCCAGATGCAGCCGACCACCCCACAGCTGCAGCTCTCTGCTCTGGAGCTCTTTCTCATCACAGCTCATCCCCACTTCCCCCCACAGCTCCGGTTGGCAGCAGCTTGGTCACGCAAGCCGCTCTGCTCAGGAGAGCCTGGTTGCTGGTGAGCAAAGGCTTTGTCCTGGAGAGCAAATGGTGCACAATGTGGCTGACAGCCCTACAGTCTGAATCCAAGTCACGGCTCCCTTTTGTCTGTGCTTAATCAGCTCCTTCTGTGCCGGGCTGTGCCTCGCTGTTCCACTGCATCTTCTGTCACGCTTCAGTTGCTCTTAGTGGGACCATGCCCTCTGTCTATGCCCTGTAGTTTCAATGCTATAGATGTATGTTTTCCAGCCTGCACATCATCCTCCTGTCAATACTTGTCTTACACAGTTCTTCATGCTCCCTTGATGAATGCCAGACACCCTGCTTGCTGCTTCAGTCACTGCTCCATTGGCTGCACTGCCACAGGAATCATATTTTCTATTTTCCAGGCCTGTAGCACATTTTTTTGCCTATCTAAGTCAAAGTGGAGGAGGACTCAATCTCTTCAGGCACTGCTGTAAAACCCTTAGCAGCAATTTCAGGTGCCTAAATCTCTGTGAATCAGACTTGAAGTCTGGAGCTGCAGGACAAGGAAAAGGGCCAGACTGACTCTTGTGAGCCACCTGCAATCCCTTCTGAGGGGTGCAGCAATCCCAAATCCATGTGCATTGCCCATTTTCAGACCCAGGTCAGGGGCAGTTATTGATCCAGGCTGAGTGAGCAGCCAGATTTCACAGCGCAGCCGGGCAGTGCCCCTTCTCCTCTGCAGCTACAGAGGCCTGACCAGGCAGGGGGAAAGAGAGCACCTGAGACTGTGGTTGCACGATGCTGGGAAGCTGCACGTACGCAGCCTTGCTGTTGTAATGGTAGCTCTCACCTTCATCCCAGCTCATTTGCTGGTGCCCGGTTGGTTTGCCCCCAAGGTGATGATGCTTCAAGAGGAGGAGGCCACAAACAATCAGCCGGAGCAGGGCAGCCGCCACGCCAGCAGGGCTGCCATCACAGCATGCCCAGCCAGCCCAGCCCCGGGAGAGCAACGGCTGTGGTCAGATGCTCCGCAGGCATGGCCTGCAGCAAAATCGGGCTTGGTACCCTGGTGCAATGCAGAGAGGGAGAGTTTCAGCTCTGCTCCTCTGCAGGCAAAGCTGAAACACACAACCAGGCGAAGGCGTGCTGGGGAGCTGGGGCCTGTCTGTGCTTGTACTGCTTGCAGATGAAGGAGGCCAGTGAGTCGGTCCACTCGCAGCTGGTGTGGCGTTGAGATGCTACCAGCAGTGGGAGCCTGGGGAGCCACCTTTGCAGGGTGCCGGGGAGCGGCAGGGCTTCCTCCAGGCACCCAGTTTTGCTGTGATAACGGATGGTGTGCCATCACTCTGCAAAACATCTACTCAGAACTGCTCTGGGGCATGATGGGGTGACACAGGGCTGGGGAGGGTGCTGTGGCTACTGAAAAGGAGGGGTGGGTGATGGCATGCCCTGAGCATCCTCGTCCCTCAGCTCGGTGGAGGCAGAAGCAGTGCAGTATGGTACACCCCCTGGGGAGGACATGCCTTGAGAGGTCTGAGGATCCCCATTCTCATCCCCAAGGCACTGCTTGCTCACCCACCATTCATTCTCCCTCCGGCCAGGCAGCTCTGACTCTGCCTCTAACTGTGCCACACACCCAAGCCTGCATTCCCATCAGCTTTGCTGGTGCTGCTGAGGCCTGGTCCATGGTTTTACAGCGCTGGATGATTNGGCACTGCTTGCTCACCCACCATTCATTCTCCCTCCGGCCAGCAGCTCTGACTCTGCCTCTAACTGTGCCACACACCCAAGCCTGCATTCCCATCAGCTTTGCTGGTGCTGCTGAGGCCTGGTCCATGGTTTTACAGCGCTGGATGATTCTTCTTAGTGGAAGTCATGGGGTTCCCAGAAATGTGCGCACACAACCCAGAAGGCTGAAAGACATTGTGTTAAAAAAACAAGAAAGAAAAGCAGTGCATTTCACATTTCAGCCTCTTGGAGGGACCAAAGTGTATCTTGTGTTCAGAAACATGACTAGAATGTTAGGGGGGAAAAAAAACTTGGCTGTGAACCGTAGTCCTTGTCCTGTTTTCTGCCTTCCCTTGGGATTCATCCTTCCCTGCCCACTGCAGGTACCCGCACCCTGGCATGGTCCTGGGGCTCTGAGGGTCTGGGATGAAATGCTCTTCCCTGGGCACTCAGGACAGAAGGAGGCCCTGCAAACACACAAGGGTGTAGTTCTGCCTTGGGCAGACCTGTGCTGGGCCAAAAAGCTGAAAAAGCGATCCTTTCTGAGCCATTCGCAAGTCTGCCCTGAAAAGGGTGAGCACATGCCCAACACAGTTGGCCAGCCCATCTCTGGCAGTTCTTGCCCCTGCCGAGAGAGTGCTGCTGGCACGCTGCTTGCGAAGAGCCTGCCTTTCTCAGAAAGCATTCTGTTTCCCTGCGGGAAGTATCGCTCTGAGCCAGCAGCCACCCTCCTGCCTGCAAGAGGGACGGCTGGCTCGTGGCATGGCTGGGCATCCTCACCTGCTTCTGCTTCTGGGAATAGCAGCGCAGAGCCCAGAATCTCGGTTTCACTCTGAGGGCTAAAACTGTCCACCCCCCAGCTGAGCTGAGACACAGCCACACGCTGGGCACAGCTGGACTTTTCTGCAGCAGGAGAGCACCTGTTTTCCAAAGGGGAAACAAAGACTCGTCAGGGAGCAGGTCAGCATCCAGGACCAGTCCTTGAGAGCGTCCCCTGGGCAGCTGCAGCCCACCAGCTTTGGTCAGTCATGCTCTTCACTTGCATTGCCTGCTTTCAAGAAAGCTGAGCCCAGCATTTTTGAGACTGACCTGACCCAAACCGCAGCAACCCTGTGATCCCCAAGTGTGGGTATGTGTGCAGAGGGGTTAGGTTTCCTCTGGAAGGGCTGCTCCAGCCAGCTTAGTGCCCTGGGCTTCAGCACAGAGCTGTACAGACACAATTTGGGACTACCCTTGCTCAGCTAGGGACTTATTATTAGGCTGGAAGGAGGCAGCCTTGGTTCTGGGGTTTTACCCTTGTTTCCATGGACCTTTTTCTCCAGGGCTGAATCATACTTCCCTTCATCCCCCATTCCTGCATCCCAAAGCATGGGGTATGATGGTTTCTCAGCATTAGACATCGCAGCTTTAGAGGTGGAGTAGGCTTCATCTCAGATCCCTTTATGTGCCCAGCAGGATTGGGGAGCTATGGGAGAAAACGGTTGGAGACATCTGACGGCTACCCCTCCAGCATCCCACCACCCCATGCAGCAGGACCCAGCCTCACGAAGTGATTGCAGTGACCTGGCTTGCCTCTTCCCCTGGCCCAGGATTTGACATCCTGAAGCTACCTGTCCAGCCCCATTGCATTGAGTGAACCAGTCACAGCACAGATCCTGACCTTGCTCAGGCTACGATATATGCAGGGCCCCGGAGCAACAGGTTGGCTCTTATCAAAAGGTGAAGTTGCTCCAAAGCAAGAAAGGTTGCTGTTTATTCATCCCCTCTTGTGTCTTTGCAAATTCTTTAACAGTTTGCAGTACCTAAAGAACCTCTCAATCCAGGCTCAGCTCACAGGGCTTCCCTGGCCAGTCCTGGGGATTTGAGGAGGTGCTTTTCAGGAAGCCTCAGCCTGATGGACATTGCACAACGCAAGAAAAGATGAAGAATGGTGTTCAGTGATACCATATCCCTGTAGCACAGCACTGGGTTCTCTGCTCCTTTCTCTTTGATTCAGCCCCAGGGCTGTGCTTGGAGGCTCTGAGTAGCAAGGATGAATGCACTGGCCTTGGAGGGTCCTGCCTGAGCCCAGGGAGGTCAACCCACTCCCTTGCCCTGAGAGGTCTCTGCAGGCAAACAATAATCCTGAGGCAGAGGGACAGGGAACAGGTAGCCCGGCGCGTGTGGCTAGGTGGCCTGGCACCAGGGTAGGGGCTCAGCCCCGTTTCCCAGCAAGAGATAGTGTGGGCACTGGTGTGATAGGCTGCCAGCACAGCCAGAGAGCAGGAGGAGATGGGAGCACAGCAGCAGAGGTCCTGCACGAGCTCCCCATCTCCTCCCTAACCCACCAGCCACGTCACAAGGATGCTGCATGGCTCAGTCTACGTGGAGGTTGTAGCGCAACTCAGTAGCAGGTGTTTTGGCCAGAGATTTCTGGGAGGTGCCGGGTGCCGTCTGTGGTTTCCCTGCTGTGCGTGGGGTCTGTGAAGGGCTGATGAAAGGAAGAGAGTGGATAGCAACGAAGCATTGGAGAGTTTGAAGGAAGTCCAACTGAGACACCCTGAGAAAAGAAGCAAGTAATAAAATCCCGGAGAAAAACAGCGCTCCGCACCCAGCCGAGCCCACTCCTGGAGCTGCCAAAAAGACATCCTTGGCTCAGAGGAAGGCAGTCATAAAAGAAGGCAGAGACTTCACAGGGAAGGAAGGTTTTACCTGTCGAGCAAGTCCCAGATTACCTTCGCCCACCAACTGGGAGTGTTGAGCACCGTGGGGAGGCGAGATGGCCAGTCCTCCCACACCAGCCTTCAGCACAGCAGAAGGAGGAGGAGGAGGGGGAGAGGGGGAGCAGCTCTGGTTTCTCTGTGGCATCCAAGCTGAGAGAGTGGTTGGGCCATTTGGAGAGGGGATGAACCCCTAAGGAAGGTGGGGTGGGTACCTGGGCCACGTTGGGTAACCACTTATCGTTGGTGGGGAGCCAGCTAGGCAAGGCTGAGTGCCTTTGCAGTTTTGTGCAGCCTGGCCAGCAGGCTCCTTGTGTTTTTCAGCAGCCTTCATGGACTCAGACCTTCATGGCTGGAGAAGTGGACCTGTCCACTTGTAGGGCTGGTCCGCCAGCCACCCCGCCCCACCAGCCCCCATGGGTCCTTCTCCCAGTGCCTCCTGTGCTGCTCAATCCCAATCATGGGCGCAGGTCCTCCTCAACTTGCTCAGCAGGTAAAACCTTCTCTGCCCACGAAGCCGAGCTCACACCCCGAGGGCAGCTTAATAAAGCACCACGTATGGGAAGGCCCTGTTCTGCTCTCTGCTGTTTTTCCTTCCCTTTCCCCCAAATAAACAGACTGCCATGAAGAGAGACAAACATCTTTGTTTGCAAAGCAGGAAGGGCTGTCAGAATGGCATGTCTCCCTGCGTCTCATCAGGGTTTAGAGAAGTCCCTGAGCACCATGGGGAGCCCTGCCACGAGAGCACAAGTCCTTGCTGACAGTGCTATTGTTAAGAAGAGGTGCATTTAGGGGGGAGGCTGGGGCTTTTGCCCCCTGCTTGTTTCTCTCCAGGAAAGTTGTGTCTGATGCCTGCTTGCCCAGGGAGAATTCCCTCCCCAGCTGCTCTTATCCTGAACAGACACCAGCTTGGCACTCGCCAAGGGGTGTGGGGGGAGGCTACTGTTTCTGGACATCACCATGCGCTCCTGGGCTGGTAGGCACCTCACAGGGTGCCAAATCTAAGCTCAAAAGACATGGCCTTCTCTTGGGGGTGCTCAGCACCAAGCTCATGCCTCTCCAACCCAACATCTGCACTCAGCAGTGCCCCTTGGGTTGCTCCTTCCAGGAGCTCGCAGGTGGCAGAGTCAGTGAAACAAGCCCAGGATGCTCACCCTGCCCAGGCTGGGGGATGCCTTGCCCAGGGCTTGTCTTAGGGCTGGGTCCTGCAAAGGGCCTGTCCCCCTCGGGGTGAGTTTACACAACAGCAGACCCTGTAGGGACATTGCTTTCCCTCTAAGTTTACCTCCTTATCATGGGCTTGATATGTGGAATGGCCTCATCTCCCCACCTTCTCTTTGAATGGGACGAGGTGCATTATATTACAGCTTGAACCTGCCTGACTAAATTTAGCCAGTGCAGAGGCCCAGAGAATCTCCCTGGTTTTCCCTGTTTGGTTTGGTGGGAATGGAAATTACAGATCCTGGCTGTTGCCTGCTTCTGGAGAAAATGCCCAAGGGCCTGGAGGCCAGTACCTCTCATATGCCCAGGGTTTTTGAAGCTTTTTGAAGGTTTTTGAACAAGCCCTCTGGAGCCAGGGGTGCAGGGGACACCACATGAACCGTGTCAGTGTGATCTCTGAAACATTGTCACCAGCCTGGAGTCTGGGGCAGGAGGGGATGCCAGGCAGATTTAGTAATCCTGTTGGGTAACCATCATCAGTAGCTGCAAGGGGAAGTGATAAATGCCTTTCTGTACAGGAGGGAGCTTTGCAGGGGTCCCACTTCTGCTCCTGAATGCTTCTGTCTTGTCATGACCATGGGGACATACCTCCATCTTCAGGCAGTGCCTTCTGCCCTTCCCTTCCGGGCTGCACTCTCTTGCAGCAAGTATGAGATGGTCCTTTGTTTGGAAAATGCTGAAGAGTCTTTTGCCAAGAGAGAAGCTAAATGCATTAAGAAGAGAAGAAACACTATCAGAAGAGAATACTATCAGGAGCAGTCAACATGGATTCACCAAGGGAAAATCCTGCTTGACCAATCTGATAGCCTTCTATGATGGCATGACTGGCTGGGTGGACGAGGGGAGAGCAGTGGATGTTGTCTACCTTGACTTCAGCAAGGCTTTTGACACTGTCTCCCACAACATCCTCATAGGAAAGCTCAGGAAGAGTGGCTTAGATGAGCGCACAGTGAGGTGGGTCAAAAACTGGCTGAATGGCAGAGCGCAGAGGGTAGTGATCGGTGGTGCGGAGTCTGGTTGGAGGCCTGTGACCAGCGGTGTTCCCCAGGGGTCAGTGCTGGGTCCAGTCCTGTTCAACGTATTCATCAACGACTTGGATGAAGGGACAGAGTGTACCCTCAGCAAGTTTGCTGATGATACAAAGCTGGGGGGAGCAGCTGACTCACCAGAAGGCTGTGCTGCTATTCAGCAAGACCTGGACAGGCTGGAGAGTTGGGCAGAGAGGAACCTGATGAAGTTCAACAAGGGCAAGTGTAGGGTCCTGCACCTGGGGAGGAACAACCGCATGCACCAGTACAGGTTGGGGGCTGACCTCCTGGAGAGCAGCTCTGCGGAGAAGGATCTGGGAGTGCTGGTGGACAACAGGCTCACTGTGAGGCAGCAATGTGTCCTTGTGGCCAAGAAGGCCAATGGCATCCTGGGGTGCATTAAGAAGAGTGTGGCCAGCAGGCTGAGGGAGGTGATCCTTCCCCCCTGCTCTGCCCTGGTGAGGCCACATCTGGAGTGCTGTGTCCAGTTCTGGGCTCCCCAGTTCAAGAGAGACAGTGAACTACTGGAGAGAGTCCAGCGTAGGGCTATGGAGGTTATTAGGGCACAGGAGCATCTCTCTTATGAGGAAAGGCTGAGAGACCTGGGTCTGTTCATCCTGGAGAAGAGAAGACTGAGAGGGGATCTCATCAATGCTTAGAAATACCTAAAGGGCAGGTGTCAAGAGGATGGGGCCAGCCTCTTTTTGGTGGTGCCCAGCGACAGGACAAGGGGCAATGGGCACAAACTGGAACACAGGCAGTTCCACCTGAACATGAGGAGGAACTTCTCTACTGTGAGTGTGACAGAGCACCGGCACAGGCTGCCCAGGGAGGTTGTGGAGTCTCCTTCTCTGGAGATAATCAAAACTCACCTGGATGCGTTCCTGTGCACCCTGCTCTAGGGGCACCTAGAGGTCCCTTCCAACCCCTACCAGTCTGTGACTCTGTGATTCTGTAATGCCTTTCCCAGCTCTGGGGGAGTCTCAGGGATCAGGACCCTGGGGTGTAAAGGCTGAGTCTGTCACTGGTGCAACGGCCCTTGGCCTCACAGTGTACCTGGTGAACCCACTGTGGGCTGAACAGACAGCACTGACCGGCCCAACGATGCATGCCCCACAGACTGGCTACCTATGGGGTATGTAGGGTACACCCAAAAATAGCTGGCTGGCTGATGGACTCTCCCTGACATTCTATGCTGGGAGAGAAAAGCAGGCTTCATGCTCATGCAAGCAGCACTTGCCACCAAATTACTGGCACATGGATGCTGTAAGTGAATGTCCCTTTCTCTTCCTCCGGGTTCCTGCTGTGAAGAGGCTAAGCAGAAGCTGATACTATCTCTAACTAACCCCTTGCCCCATCTGTGACCCTACTCCCCACCAAAATATCTCTCAGCCAGCAGTGCATGGGCCAACAATGCTTTGTAAAATGCTCAGAACTGTCCCACAGAAAAGCCCCTGGCCCGTGCACACGGCCAAGCAGTCAGTTGGCATCTCAAGATCTGCATCCCCAGCCAAAGTCAGCAGTTTGTCAGTACTCAGCCTCTGTGTCCATCATAACAAGGGCAAGACTACGATCCCAAAGAACACCACCATGTTGTTTACTTGTGTGCTAAATGCATCAGCACACTTCCCTCCCTTTTTCCCAAGACACACTCTTCTGCTGGGATGTGAGCTGGTCGTTGGCTTTCTTCCAGAAATATGAGATGGTCCTTTGTTTGGGAAAGGCTGAAGAGCCCAACCCTAGAGCACAAGGCAGAAGAGAGGGAACGTACGTCTGTGCCACCGGTGCTGGGGGTGTGTGAGCTTGTGCTCCTGATGAAAGGTCCTGTGTTACCACCCTGCCAGATGGTGTTGCAAACCTGCCCCAGCTCCACATCTGTAGGAAGGAACCAAAGAGATCCCAAGTGTGGACCCTATCTTTTGCTATAACGTGTGGACAGTTGACACCTGGACTGCACTCAGTGCCCAAGGCTGGATCTTCCTGAACGCTGCAGGCAGGCAAAGCCCAGCTTTGGTATCAGTAGGGTGCTTCAGCACCTGCTCTCTGCCTGGGGAGCAGAGCAAACCGGAGAAGCCGGAGGTGAGGAAGAGCGAGCTCTTGTGTGATACACGATGATGGATGAGTGTTCTTGCTGGCAGAGGTAGAGATGACCCTGCAAAGGGCTTCCTCAGAGATATCCACTTGCAAAAACTCCTGAAAGAGTGACACAGCCTCACCACAGCAGTGACGTCCATGTACCCACCAGCCCCGAAAGGTGCCTGGGCCCCCTTGCAAGGGGGTGGAAACCAACATCGTTGCAGGGGATGACGCATCCCAGCGCTTTCCACTGCCTCTAAGTCGTGATAGCATCAGAGGGGAGTGCCCTGCGCTTTCTCTCCCCAAATAGTACGAGCCTCAGGGAAGGGAGGGTGCCAAGCCCTGCTGAAACAGCCTCCCATTTCAGTAGCCGATCCCGGCGGATAACAGACAGCTTGCTAGTGAGAGGGTAATTGTTCCAGCTGGCTGCAGAGTCGCAGGCAGCAACTGCCTAACAGGGCCCAGTGCTGCCTGTTTGGGGCACCGAGGGATAGCCCACGCAACTGAAACCCCCAAGGAAGTTTTGGGGAGTCCCCAGCCAAGAAGTGCAGAGGAATCCCGGGCTGTGCTGGCTTTGGGGCCAGGAGGATGTGTCTCCGTTGAGGAACAGTGAGCTGCGCAACTTGCAGGACCCCAAGGGAGGGCAGGAGCCTGTCTGCCCAAGGCAATCCTCTTTTCTCCAGCTCCTGCTGCCTGGTAGGGCCCCACTGCCCCTTGGAAAGGCCAAAGTTGGCCTTTTGCCTGCCTTGGCTTCAGCCCAGCTGTGCTGATCCCTTGTGCCGCCACGTGCTTTGGAGGCTCTCCAAGCACGAGATGTGCCCCTAACGCTGGCTCGTGGGCTGGCTGCAGACAAATACGTTTGCCAAAACAGATGCAATGGCCCATGCAGGGTACATCTCAGTGAGAAAAACCTGACGCGCTCCAGGCTCCCTGCCGGCCTCACCTCCCAGGCAGCTCTGATGCTGTTTCTGCATCAAGAGACTAATATCGCATCGCACACCCTAGGTACCTCTTTGCATGCACAAAAAAAAGGGCGTTTTCAGGCTGCTTTGTCATTCCTGCCAAAAAAGCCTATTCAAGGCAACCCTTTTCTTCAGGATTATCATTCCAGACTGGTTTTTACACACATCACTCACTGAAAAATGGCATGCAGCTGAGTTTTGGTCTCAAGGGTGTTGTAGCAGAACATGCCTGTATTCCACGAACATACTTCTCCTGAGCACTGCTTCTTGGAAGAGCTGAAACCAGCATCTGGGTTGCTGTAACATGTTCAAACACAGCATCCATTTACAGTTTGCATGTTAAGTACAGCAAACAAACCTCTGCCCAGCGCATCTCAAAAGTCACTTTAACACACAACAACCCGAGACAGGGAATATGCCTCAGCAGGTCATTTCTAGGCTTGAAATAGGCTTAATAAATGGCAGGTTTCTAAAGCACTGCAAGGACATCAATTTGGGTATTACAGCAGTGCAGAGCCAGTGGCCATAATCAGTCGATAGCCTGCAGCTCTCCTGCTCTGGCACATCAGTGCCAAAGCATCTCACCCTCCTGCATGGAGCTGCATTTCCTTGCCCTTGAACTCCCAGCACTAACCAGCAGCCTAAGAATATTCCTTAGCTTCTTATTTTAGCACAATATTCCCTTTCTCTCCTGCAGCAGTGGCACCAGGCTTAAGTTGCAGGGCCTCTGGAAGACATTAGCCAGCGTCCAGACGAGCAGTGGCAATGTTTTCCCCTCTATAGTCAGCATTTGCTGAGCTTGTAGCTCTGCTTTCAAAATGTGTCATTTCTTAGGTTAGGTTTGAAGCCTTGCCTGCAATGCCTGCACAGCCTGAACAACGCGTGCTGCACCCCAACTCATTTTCACTTCTACCTTTTTCTTTCTTTCTATTTCTTCAACTTGATTTATTTAAAGAAAAACTGGAAATTCACGCCGCTGGTCAGAATTTGATTTCCCACTTTCTTTAAACAAGAAAAACATCAGTTTCAAACTGTGTGGCAGAGTTGTACGAGGTCTCAAATTGTACTTTGCCTACCGGAGAATTTGAACCTTACTCCATTCACCTTCTGTCTTTCCCTGGTCTGCAGTCCCTCTCTGCCTCAGCAGCCATTGCGTGACCTGCTGCAAGGCTTTTCTTGACTTGCATTTGCAGATTTTGGACATCCTCTACATGCAGCAACCGCCCGGTCCAGGCTACATCATTGTGAGCAGCCTCTCTGTGTCAAAACCAAGAACGTGCTTTCCTAAAGCATCAGGCCGCCCCTCCTTGATTTACCTTTGCTGTGCCACCCTGGGCCAAGTGCCCTTAACCTGAAACGCAAATGGCCTGAAGCCTTCCCAAACAGCCATCGCCTGGCTGGGATTAAAGATCTGCTAACTCCGCCACTCCAGCTTCACAGTCAGGATTGTTCTCGTCCAATTTAATCAAAGGCTTGGCGCTTTTTTGCTGTTCTGGCAGTATTTCTAGCACCATCAGGCGAGGAATCCTGCTGCGTATCACCCAGGTGGAGGAGCTAACCCAGATCAGCTGGCGGCTTCTTGCTGTTCTTGCATGCTAGAAGGGCGCTCAAATGGCTTGGATCGACCATCTCCACAGGCTGACATGGGCTGATCCATGCTGCCCACAGCCATGACCCAGTACGTTCCCGGCCAGGGCACTGTGCCCATCCCGCAGCCGCAGGAGTACCATCCTGGCTGGCAGACCAGGCGTACTCTCTTCCCCGCTGTGCCCAGGGAGGGTTTACACCCCAGAAGTGTGATGAAGCCAAATGTGAGCAGACAGAGGTGCAGAGGAGGAGGTGGGGAGCGCCGATTTGGGGAGCTCCCGGGATGCACTTTGAGATGCATCTAACATATCCCAGTGTCATTAGCGTGAGCAGGAGTTATTCCTGCTTCCCCAAGCTGTAATTTCAGGCTTGCCCAGATGAATCATCTTGTCCAGGCACCCTTTGATAAGATTTGCAAGATTATCTCCACCACTGGGGAACATATTTCCATACTGATTTAATGAAAGCAGAGATTCTGGAGTCAGCAGGAGTCGGAGCCTCACAGACGGCTCCTAATCCAGGAAATTGGATGTGGTTGGAAACATTTCAGCGCACAAAGCTTGGGAGATCCTGCTGTGGCTCATTCCTGATGTGAGGTTCTGTGTCCGCGAGATAATAAATCTGAGTTTAGTGCACCTAATCCTAAATTTAAAATACCACAGCTCACATAACACAAAGTGGCTGAACAGGTATAAAGACGCTTTCCTGGTAGAAAGATGTTGCAAGTCACTGAAGGAGTAATTGCAGCCGAAACAGGCTTTTGCCAGCTGGAAAGCGATGTATACAGGTGGACTTTGCTCACGTAGTCCAGAGGCTTCTCAGCCAGGCCCTTTCCCAGTCCTCCAAGGTCATGACTCAGGATGCCCCATCTATCGCTGCATCCCTCACAAGCAGATTTGGGGGCAGATCTTCCCTCTTTTGCTTCAAACACTTGCCTGACTGGGCTATTTCTTTGGCGGCTGCCAAACCACATTCGTTAGAGCCACCCAACAGCTCAGCCCCAGTAGTTCAACACAACCCCATAGCGTGCAGTAGCTGGACTCCAGCCCTCAGCATGCAGGACCAGTCTGTGTATGCTGAGGCATACCAGTGCCTATCAGCTAGACCAGAGGGCAGGCCCTAAATCAAAGCTGCTCACAATGATGAAACTCACTTTTAGCAATCATGTTTCCCTCTTCAACATAAGCTGAGTTACAGCTTGGAGGCTAGGAGGGGTGGGGATGTCCATGAGGAAAGCTGGGAGCTCAAGAAACCGTGCCATCTCAGCATTGAGAGATCAGCATGGGCTCTTTCGGGGTCAAGGAGAGTGCTGGAAGAAGGCTGGGGCTCTGGTAGAAGAGCTACAATGAAAACCATGGGCAGCCCTAGCACAGATGAAGGTGTCCGGTCCCTTCTATGGGAGTGATGGGTCACAGCCAGTGTCGGGGGATGAGCTTGGGCCCAAAAGGCAGCAGCTGTTCTTTGAGGACTGTCTGGGATTGCTCACCACAGAAGGGTAATTTGCACTTTCCAAGGAGGAGCAAGCAGACGGGGGCACTGTGCAAGGAAAGGCTAGTGAGAGGGCAGCGAGTTACTACCAGGAGCCAGGCTATGTCTGAAGCACAGGCCACAGGAAAGGTGCCCAGGATCAAGACCTGAGATGGATGCCTGACCTCTAGCATAGGACATGCTTGGTGGGGTCTTTGCTGTGATTTCTGGCCTTGCACATGTGCCAGCTGTGAATTTGGTCTGCCCCTGCCATGGCAGCTGGCTCTTCTACACCCACTTCTCCTGGCCCTGTCCTATCCAGGACACAAGATCCCAGTTTGGAGAATGCAGATGCAGATGCAAACACCACCTGCCTCACCCTCATAACCAGAGGTGAGGCACTGCTGAAGTAATATCCCACAGACATGACTCCCTTCTCTGCACTTGCAGCTCCCTCTGGCCTAGAGTTTGGCATGGCCAAGGGCACTGTTTGCAGCAACAGCATGAGGTCCACTCACTCCCTTTGGCTTGGGTAAAAATTATCTTTCACTTCCCAAGGTACGATGCAGATGAGTGTCTCTCCCTGTAATACAAAGTAAGGATTTGCCATGTCATGCAAGAGAGCACTCCTGGTGAGCAAGAGCCTGGCTGGAAGGGTGGAGGAAAAGGGACATATCCCACTGCTGAGTCCCCACACAGTGGGATAAGCCCATGCCACCAAGGTCTTATGTGATCTGTCCTCATCTTCCTTATCTCCATGCTTTGCAGATCAGATGGGCCGATAACCTGCAGCCTAGCTGGCTGACCTGCCACACACTGGTAAGGAAGGCGGTGATGGAAGGTCAGGGTTGCCAGCTCCAACCAGCCTGGCTCTGCCCTTCTCAACCCAGAGTGGCTCTTCCTACACCACGTCGCTCCTGAAAATAATGGTCAAGCAACTCTGCATCTTCAGTATGGTGGAGCAGTTGTCAGCGCAGCTGGGGACACCATCCCTGTCTGGCGCACCATCAGGGTGAGCCTGTGGCCTATATGCAATTGGACACCTCATGGTCCCCTTGCCTGTGGTATTAGCCTGTTGTGCTAATGCCATTTAATTCAAAGCTCTTTGGAAGCCAAAGGAGGCATCCAGCCTTTCACCAGACACACACAGGCTGCCTGAGGTAGACTCAAGTCTGAAGGCTGAATTTTCTTGATGTGAATAGCCCTTCCAGCAAATCCTCTGGGATGGTATCCCCTCTCTCGTTATCACCTGATATCCATGAACTGATCTCTAATCTTCCCAAAAGCATTTGCGGGAAGGTTCTTGGACAGGCATGACCGAAGCAGCTGGTGGCTGCTAAGGCTGGGTTACAGTGCCCAGCTGCCAGAAATGCTGCAGGAGAGAGAGAATCTACCCCTGACCTTTTAAATGGCCTCCCCCATCTCCAGCTCTCAGTGAGCACATATCTACACATTTCCCTTCTCCATCCAACATTTCTTGCAAGGGGACAGTCCCCCCTAGCCCAGCCCTTGCAACCTGCTAGACCATGGCTCCAGCAGCAGATCTGCTTGGAAACATGTCTGGGGTGCTTTGCAGGGATTCAGCCTCAGAAAATCTTGGATTTGAAAGGAATTGATTTAATTATTCATACATACCGAGCAGAGGGAAGCTAGCTCTAGTTACTTTTTCTCCTGCTGATATGGAGGACTTTACTCGCCCTGCACCACACGGATCAGGCTCAAGGGCTGAACCCTGAGGCAGGTTTCCAGAGGGAGGAAAGGCAGAGTGGGTATGTCAGAGCAGAGAAGCCCACTTTGACTTTCACATCAGCCCCCCTTTTGTCGTGGGGTGATCAGCGACCTGGCCAGAGGCTAGAACCTGTCCATGCCCTCCCCAGCTCCAGCAGCCAGGAAGATCTCCTCGCTGCCTCTGCAGGCATTGATGGCACCAAATGGAAACACTCAGGAGTGACAGCTTCTGGGGTCATGTTTGACAGGGGAAAGAGGGATGGTGACTGCACATCCTCAGCAGAGGCGGAACTGATGGACCTCATGGAAAGGAAAGAAGAAAGCATTTCAGTGTGTTTCAGTCCTGGGCCTCTTAAGGAAATTACAGAGCGTCTTGTGATTTAGAGACAAATATGCAACACAAGAAGAGCTTTAAGCCACAGGCTTGGCCCACTGCCTGAGTTTTTCCCTCCTCTTTCAGAGTAATTACAGTTGAGCCATGTAGTAATTGGGTAACTTTTTCCAAAGGAATCCTTTCACCCAGAGTGAATCATACTTGCCACAAAGAGAATGTGGAGGCAGCTAAAAGACATACAGATCCTATAGCTTATTGTGATAGAGCATTTTGCCCCCATCCTCTTGTTCCTCAGCCCCCCTGGTGTGTCCAGGGTAGATGCAAGAGCCAGGCACTGAGCTTTCCCAGATAATTCCTGCCCACCCCTCCAAGACAGCTTCCTCCTGGCTTGCTGTGCGCCACAGCCAAGATGAACAGCATGGTTTTGAGGACATCTAGGGATTCTGCAGAATAAGGACTATTTTACCCCCTTTGGTTCCTGTACCTACAAGAGCAGGTGGCAAGGGCTGGGTCAGCAGCTGGGCAGCAGCCTCTGGTGACAGCAAGGCTTGATAGTGCAGCCGGGCAACCCTGGATGCAGTCATCTGCTCCTGGGCTTTCACCTGGACCACAAAGACTTTCTAAGGAACTGTGTGCACTCGATATTTCTTCTGCTCCTGATTTAGCCAGAGCTGAAGAGCCCAGCCCTCCTCTCAGACCCTTCCCTCGAAGTCTTAATCCATCTGACCATTTTCCGTTTGGGATAAAAGCCTTGGATAGCAGAACACGCATTGTGAAACTATTTTCCGTTGGCTTCATGGCCACACACAGCTGGATCTCCTCCTGCAGAGGCCAGCAGCCTGCTTGGAAGGGTTGGGTTTAGCATCCTGGAGAGGAGCCTGGGTGAGGGTGGGAGGAGGCAGCTCTGCCTGATAGGTCCTCCCTCTCCCCAAAACCAACCCCTCCCACGCCTTCCTCCATGTGATTGGCGGCTGGGATGGAGAAGGGCTGGGACAACTCAGCTCTCCATCTATTTAAAGGCAAGGGTGGGGCCCCTTCAGCTGCTTGCCTGGGACTGTTGTGTCTTGGTGGAGAGGAGCATTAGCCTGCAGAGCAGCACCATGTCTTGCGTGAGTAGAGAAAAGGGATGGGGCAGCTGGTGCGTGGCTGGGCATGGCTGCAGGGACTGCTTTGCTGGAGGTGGTGCTTGATGGAGTGGGACTGTGGGGAATGTGCTGGCTTGGTGTGAGGGTACTTGCACTATCTCCCTCTATCTACTCATCAGCCCCTGTGTCAGAGGGTCTGCTAGAACTGTGTGCCTGCTGCTGAGGAAGAAGGATCCCTGTTGCACCTATTACAGATAGGTGGCTGTTATTTCTTGCTCTAGCAGGAGTGGTTTTTTCCCTGCAGGATCACTTTGGGGTGGTATGGGGCCAGCAGGGGTAGGGGGTGGGGGGTCCTTATTGGTTTGGCTCCCAAGCTGGGGTAACCTGTTTTGCAGCAGCTCTGCTCTGGGAAAGCAGCTGCAGTAATGCTTATTGTTCTCTAAGCATCTCTTCTGGGCAGCCTTGCTACTTGCTTACCGGCTGAAGTTTTCATGAGTCACTGAATTGTTATTTCTCCCTTTCCTGCAAGGAAATGTGCTATGCAGAAGTGTCCTTCTGTGAGTGTCAAGGACTTCTGGAGAGATGCTTGTGTCAGAAGCGTGATTACACTTGTTTGATTAATTTATCTTTCATTAGACTGAGAGTGATTACTCAGGGAGTGTCCAAATTGCAAGCTTATTTATTAAAGTAGGATGGGGGAAAGATTCTTAGTATTCTTGGGGTCTTGCCTCTCGTGTGATAGAAAAGGAGTATATATGAGTTTACCGGGGTATTTTAGTTCTCTTAGAGAGAAGGTGGGGGAAGGTGTGTACATGGCGCAGGAGATCGTTCTTGCAAATGCTGAGCCTACAAAAACAAACCGAGCTGGGGAGCAAAGTTTCTGAGCCCCTGCACCTGTACAAGGCTTGAAGTTCAAATCCAAGCTAGGGAAAGGGAGTGGATGCTCCATCCCTGCCCAGCCAGGCTTGTGTGGGACAATGTGAGACCCACAAGGCACACGGATATGTCTGGGTGAGGGTTAGTGTGATGGAGCTTACAGGTACTTAAGCTTCACTGCTGTGAAACAGATATGTTGATGACAGCAGCAGAAGGGTTGGGAAATTGGGCTCATTTCCCATGTAACTGGGGCAAGCTCTCTGGGATGTCCCTGGTGCAATGCCCCAGGTGAAGGGAGCTTCCCTGTCTCTTCAGCTGTCCAAAGCAATGCACTGTCTTGCAAGGCAGCAAAAACAACTGCCAAGTCAGAGCAACTGAGCCAGCAGGTACTGAGCTAACATCTCTGCCTCTTGTGTTCCCCAGGGACCAGTATGCACCAACTTGGGTCTCAAGCCTGGCCAGCGCCTCATTGTCAAGGGGAAAATTGCACCAGGTGCCAAGAGGTAAGCTGTGCTGTGCAGCACTGCCCAGGCATGGACAAGGGCACCGCATTGAGTTGTCTTCTGCTGGTGGGGGACAGAAGGAATCCCTCACCCGGTGGGAGAGAAGCTGCTTTGGAAGGGGTTAATACCAGCAGCGCTTCCCAATGAGTCATTGCCTAATGCACATTGCAGACATGCACGCTACTGCCAAGGGGCTAAGCCAAAGCAGATGTGAAGCTCCAGCTGCATGCACTGGCAGTGACCACATCCTCTCTAGTACAGGGTAGAGGAAATGGAAGCTGTATCTATACTGAGATTTGGGTTGAGACCATCCCCACAGCCACATCCTCTCCCTTTCATGAAGACGGCCCAGGAGCAGGGAGACCATTACAGTGCCTTGCTTCACTGGGCAGGAGGAGATTATAGCCCAAGCAGGTCTTGGATGCTCTGAGCCACAGCTCCAGCTAATGGTGTGAATGGAAAGGCTGTTGTTGCAGCAGGGGGTCTCAGGCTGTTGAAGTTTGCTTTCAGCCTGTGGAGATGCCTGTTGGATGCCAGAGGGGAAGGTGGTGAGCCGGCAGTAAGTAGAAATGTACACCTAACTCTTCAGGGATCAGGGTGGCTGAGGCCCCAGGGAAGCCTCTGCAACAGCCCCCAGCCCATGTGCAGGTCTGTGGCTTGTGGAGCCCATAGCTGCTGTGCCAGTGCTAGCGCTAGCAATGTTCCAGGAGACATGTCCTAGCTCTTCCCGGGGCCTTTGAAGTTTGATAGTGTCAGAGTGAAGCCTGCTGGGCTTTCTCTTGCCAAATAATATGCCTCCTCTCTTCTCATCTGGGTAAGAGGCCTGGAGGCAAGGTGGACACTGGGCTAAGAAGCTGCTTCCTGCCGCTGCGGATGCTTTGGAATAGTTAATGAGATGGTAATTATTTCAGCTGCCTGCAGGGCTGGGAGAAGGCAGTGGCTGTCAGGCAGGGTGCAAAACCAGCTAACTGTTTGGGGCTGGAAGGAAATCTGTGAAAAGCAACAGACTCCTTGTGAGCTGGTTTGGGTGCAGGATAACTCCCTGTTCAGGGCTCTAAGTGCTGAACTTTTCTCTTGTTAAAAGCTTTGTGGAAACTAAACAGTGTCTCTCCCATGCATGGCACTATGGGGCCTATCACCACAGCAGAGGACAGCATCCCTTACTGATACATCACCATCCTCTTTGGGAAGATGTGCAATTTAGCAAAGGGTTTCTCTTTGGTTACCCTCAGCTAGGCTTGAAGCAACAGACCAAGAGATGTTCACGGTAATGAGCAATATGCTGCTGCAGTATTGATGTCTTCTTTCTCTGCAGCTTTGTGATGAACCTGGGGAAGGATGCTTCCCATGTTGGGCTTCACTTCAACCCCCGTTTTGATGCTCATGGTGATGTGAACACCATTGTGTGTAACTCGAAGAAGGTGGAAGAGTGGGGTGCAGAGCACAGGGAGACTGTCTTCCCGTTCCAGAAGGGGGGCACAGCAGAGGTGAGGCTTGGGACACACTATCTTTATGTGCCCTGGTGAAGGGAGGGTGTTAGGCACAGGGCACCCAGCTGCAGGGGCTGTCTCAGAGCTGTCTGTACAGGAGGTGTCTGGCTTCTCCTGCTTAGCCAGTGCTACCATCCAGGGCTCTGAGCAGTGATGGAGGGTGGGGATCAAACATGTGAGCTCCATCTAGCTCAAAGGGATGTTACTACTGAACTGAGCAGGGAATAAGCGTCTCTTGGGAGATCAGAATTACACTCCCGCTGTTGAAGAGCAGGTTGTGCTGCTGAGTGTGTTCACCCTGCAAAGCAGAGGGTGGCACAGGAATGCTGTGGAGAGGAAAGGCTTGAGGGTATCTTGACAGAAACTTTCTCTGACTTCCATTTGTCTTGCAGGTCACCTTCATTGTCAACCAAAGTGATCTGACAGTCCACCTGCCAGGCCATCAGTTCACATTCCCTAACCGGCTTGGTCTCTCTGTCTTCGATTACTTTGATACACAAGGGGACTTCACACTCCAGTCCATCAGCTGGGAATAACTTGTTCTGGCACCTCCATCTCAAAGATACAGAAAAAGCAATCAATAAATAAGAGTTTTGGTCTACCCAGTCTCAAAATCTAATTTTTGTACTGTAAGTCAACATGGGTTGGTCATGTTGCTGATGGGTGGGAGGAGGAGGGTAGCCAACTTTGCTTGAGTACCATATGTGGGTGGGATTGTACGAGCCTTGGCCTTTAAAGTCATGGATGGAGATGAGAGTGAGGGTCAAAAGCCTGGAAGGCAAAAGGTTAAAAGCCCATTGAGAGTCTTGGGAGGAAACATTGGGGCTAGATGTGACCATGGGTGAGAATGAAAGGGCTCCTTAGGTAAAGTCACCTACTCCTGAGGTCTAGACTGATACCTTATCCTGCCTGAGTAAAATGGGTTTATGAAATCTATCATCTCCTGAACAAAGCATCCCTGGCTGGCTTCAAACAGCCTTGAGTTCTGTGCTAGGTAAACCTAGTGGGGCATGGAGTGAGGGCAAAGTCCTCAATTGTGCTAGCTTTGGCCTGCACACCTCTGTAGAGGATGGTGCTACTCATGACACAGCTCTCCTATGTCATCCTGGGATCTCTTGCTGCTGCATGGAGACAACAGTAGAAAAGGATGCATTGCTGGATGTGGCGGAGTGTGCAGTGGGCTCCTCATCCAAATCCTTTCTTCCAGTAACTGCAGAAGTACAAATACTTTTAAGCCATAGCTCATGTGGCACATGAGGGCAGCAAACCTGGAGAGGTCTAGTTTTATTCTGCTCTGTGTGCCTTGCCTGATCCATCCAGAGCTGAGAGACGTAGCAATGCCCAGATGGCGTGTGGGATGCTGAAGATGTGTCCACTATGCTTTTGTCACCCCTTCACTTGTATTGGCCTAAATGAGCCTGAGCACTTCTCAGTCTAAACTGAGGCTAGCCTTTGAGGAGCCTGGGGATGATGAGGTGTGTTTGATGTTACAGCATAGTTCTCACTGGGCTGTGGGTTTTCACCCAAGGTGTCAGCCAGCAGCTACATTGGGGGCTCTCCCAACTTGATGCTATTTCAGCAGCAATGACTACTGCTGGTGGGCAGGCTGTGCATGGTGGGCACAGGAAAGGTGGGAGCTGCCCTTTACGTGGTGCATAACAGCTACCAGGTAGGCCTGGGATTAAAGGACCAGATCTTTGGGCCCTCACTTCCAGGCTTGGTCATGAGCAATGTGAAGCACAAACAATTTGGTGTCCTACAAGAACTCCTTCCATTAAGCAGTTGCAGGGCAGCTGGAGCACAGCAATTTGCTCCTATGGCAGCAACACTTCCTGTTCTTGTTCCATAATTGATGAGGCTCTGCCAAGTCCTGTGTCTTAGGTACCCATACAGAGAGAGGCTTGGCTGCTAGTAATTAGGGGGGCTGAGAAGAGATAGAGAGAGACAACTTGGAGACAAGAGCTCAAGATGGGCTTTTAAGCTGGGAGGCAGGAGCACTTAGGGTATACAAGCAACTTGAAGCTCTGCAGCTAGACCTCTCTTGAAGCCCCTTGTTGCCCAAAGCCTGTCTGCTCTGGATGATCACATCCCACTCTTTATGGCTACATCTATAATAGTAAACATTGCATCTAACATTGCTACTCTGTGCATAGGCATGGCTGGGGGTACAGTATAGCTTGGGGACTCATCCCATGTAGTGATATGGATGAGGCCATCTTTTCTGGGGATAAGGAGAGAGTTTAGCTGCGTGGAAGTGATCCATACTAAGCTAGTTGGCCTCAAGGTGAGAGACCTGGTCATTTTATGCAGTGGCATTGACACAGTCTGGCAGACTTGGGTATGTTTGGTAGGCCAGAGAGCTGGGGATTTCCTAAACCACAGCAGGGACATTCTGCTGATCAGGGCCCCCTCCGTGAGCTGTGATGACGGACATGTAGTGAAGCTCTCTCGTTGCAGCTTCCTCTGAAAAAGCTGAGCAAATACGCTGAGCTCACCAAGCTGTGCCTCAGGGCAATCTCACATTGTCTCTTAAACACATTGGGAGTCTTTTTAGAAAGACTCTTCAATGATTTTTTTGTGGAGGGTGGGGGAAGAAAGCTGAGTGTGAGCTTTACCACAAGCAGATGAACCTTATTCAGGTCTCCTGCTAGCTTGGCTGCTTCCTGAAGTGACTCACTGGTCCTGTGAAATCTGTGACTCACTGTTGTCTTGACTTTGTTATGGCTTGGCCCGTTGCTAGCAAGGAGGTGAGGGGTGGCAAGGGTTCCCCAGCTGTATAATTTAGATGTATTGAGGCTGATTGCTGCCTTCCACCCACTCCCCAGCCTTGCGCAAGGTGGCGGCTGGCGTACGAGGGCTGAAAGACCTGAGGATGGAGTCAGGATCCCCAAGACAAGCGTCCTCCCCCAAGCTAAGGGGGGTGAGCAGCCTTGCAAAGAGGAAGGCATGAAGGGGAAGGCACCGCAACGATGACAATGGAAGACACTGCAGCCTGGCATGGAAGGTCATGTACTTTTATTTCTTGACTCAACCCAAGACAAAGGCTGGGAGATGTTCCCAGCCTGGGGTGCTGCTCACTCCCCATTTTCCCCCACAGACCCCGATGACTCCCCAGAAGCGAGGGGAATGCTCTGGCCTCCCACTGGGCCCCCTGCGGCCTCCCGAGAGCGTGGCAGGGGCCGTGTCGTGCCCATCCCACTGCAGCCAGGGCGCTGGTGGTAGCTGCTGGCAAGCAGGGTGTAGAGGAAAGGGTTGACGCAGCTGTTGCCGTAGGCCAGGCAAGTGATACCAAAGTTGAGATAGGCCTGAGCGGTGGGACCGATGCCCAGCCCCTCACCCTGGTACAGCCTGGCAAGCTGCCAGGCCCAGAAGGGGAGGAAGCAGGCCCAGTAGGCCACCACGATGGCGGAGATCCTGGAGAAGAGCCGACGGGTGGTGGCCCGGCTGGCCACTGGCAGCCCCGGGCCCCAGGCAGAGGACCAGTACACCTGGGCCAGACGGGCATAGACGACGCCCAGCACCACACCGGGTGCCAGGATGCTGGTGGTAAAGAGCACGGTCAGGTATAGCCGGAAAGCTGCCGGTGTCCAGGTAGGGATGCAGATGCGCTTCTGGGGGCCACCCCCCTCCCGCAGCTGGGTCATCACCATCATGGGGGCCGTAAGCAGGAGCGAGAGGAGCCAGAGGATGGCGCTGGCCAGCTTGCGGTAAGCATTGCTGGCCTGCCTGGCCCACAGTGGCCTGGCCACCGCCCAGTACCTCTCCAGGCTCATGGCAGTCAGGAGGAAGATGCTGGCATGCATGGTGAGGAGGTCCAGGCTTAGCAAAAGTCTGCAGCCCACGTCCCCAAAGAACCAGTCGTGGGCAAAGTAGGTGCAGACCACAAAGGGGATGGTGGAGAGGTACAGGAGGTCAGCCAGGGCAAGGTTGATCACGTAGACCCCCAGGGAGCCAGCTGAGCGGCCCGCCACCCTGCCAGAGGCCACCACGACCGTGTAGACGTTCCCCACCATCCCAGTGAGGCACATGACCAGCAGCACTGCACCCAGTGGCCCCGTGACTGGGCTGTCCCCTCCCAGGACACCATTGCTGTCACCCCTGCCACTGCTTTCCTCCAAGAAGCTGCCAGCCTCGGGATCCTCTCCAGGCCTTGCGCTGATGGGGGAAGGATCACGAGACATCTTTGGGTAGGGCGAACAAGAGCAAGTCAGGCTGTCAGAACCTGTTCCTTCCCTCTGCCTTCCCCCCTCACTGTATGGGACACGTCTAGCCTTAACACGAGAGGGAAAAATGGTGAGAGTTGAGCAGACACAGGGTACTCCAGAGAAGTCTATTCCTCACCTCCAGCCACCCAGTCCATTTTGCTGATCTGGTCCATCAGAAGCTCCATCCGGCAGTTTTCCTTAACCACCAAAGGGCTGAGAAGGGGACACCTTGCTCCTCTTCAAGACTGATAGGTGCAAAATAACCTCTGCCAGCCAGAAGGAAACGTCTCTGGTCTTCACCAGCTCCTCACTTGTTGCTCTTCCAGCATTCGCTAGGCCCACAGAAACCAGGAGACTCGCAGGGCAAGTGGATTTCTCCTTCTCCCAGGTCTGTGTCCTCTCTGCTCAGATAAGACTCTGGAGAGGTGGGCTCTGCCCCCTGAACCAGCCCCTGGAGAGTCGCCTTGCCCACTGCAGGGAGGAATGTGTCTGAGTCACAGCTTCACACACCGGTGTGAACGCAGTCCCGGTTTATACTGGGCTCTTAGCCACTAGCTGAGGAGTGATGCTGGCTCCCTCCTCTTTCCTGCTCCTTCTTCCCCAGTGCCTTCCTGCACCTTCCTCTGGCTCCCTATTCCTTCATGTTCTTTTTCCATTTCCCCTTGCACAGTATTCCTCATTTGAAAGAGGAGATAACTGAAAGACAAGACTCCCTAATGTGGCAGCACAGGAAAACATCACACTGGGGCTTTAGAAGAGAAACAAGGGCCAGCCCTGAAAATGCAGTAGGCAGGGCACACTGCTCTCCTTGGCCTGTCCCCCACTCCCTTCCAAGGACATCAGGAGCCCTTGAAGTGTAGGCAATGGATGCAGCCCCCTGTTTTGCAAGCAAGCCCACCCGATGCTAGGATGTCTCACATTTACTCAGATTGATCTGGCCCTGTTCTACCTTTGTCCCTCAGTCAGCAGCAAGCTCCTAGAGATTCAAAGGGATGGATATTTTACACCTACTCTTTCCTCCATCTCCCTAAAGACCATCCTCCTCCTCTAAGCCTTCCCCCTTCCCACCCTCGAATGCCCAAGACCTGCTGCCTCACCTCAGAGCAGGGAGCAGAAGTGTGTTAGGTAGGCACCATTGCCTTCTAGCGGGACACCACTGCATGACACCTATGCACGCACACTTCTGCGCCCAATGCTATTCTGCTCGCTCTTCACCCATATCTGGGCCTCATTCAACTCAGGGAACAGACACAGTGGGACAGAATTTGCAGAGCAGAGACAGATGTGCCATTACCAAACGCGCTCTGCTGTAGTTCTCGGCGGTTTTCAGGCCACTCCAGCCACACTCTTTTGCATCCTTGCTGCAAATATCTTCATTGTGGATGAGTTAAATGCCTCCACTCATCTCCAGCAGCCGTAACTTAGCAGCAAACAGGAGAAGGAAGCATCCCACCAGCACTGCCCTCACTGCAGTAGGACCCGAGCGCCTTCCTGAGCAACGTGCTGCATGCAACAGCAACAGCTTCAGCATGACCATGCCACAGGAGTGGGCATATGGCACGTATGGCATTTACGGAGGGAAATTCAACGACCTCCCTCTGGGTTATCTGTATCACCTCTTGGCATGGCTGGGTCACACCCTCTGCTCTTCTTCCCAGAGAACTGAACATGCAGGTTGTTTAGATGGGGCTCAAGCTTTTTTTTTAGTGGACTGCCCCATTTTCACATTATGAGAACTGAAAGACACTTTGTTTTGAAACACAAGCTTTGCAATGGCCTTCGGTTTTTAGGATAGCCACGCTCAAAACTGGGAGAGATCAGCAAACTGCAGGGAAAATATATTTTGAGGTGGAAAGCTCTATCATGCCATGGCAGCAGGATGAGTGATGCTGCTTCTCATCCCAGAAGCTGATGTTCTCAACAGGTTGTGGTGGTCTCAGCACAGAACGGGGCCCCTGAAGAAGCAGTGGGGGACGATGACTTCACCCATTTGCCTCTGATGGGAAGATTCACAGTCCACATGCCCCAGGAAAGGCAATGAATAGCCATGGCTCCTCACTCCGCTTGTCTGTGCTTTTTTTCAAGAAACGACCTCATGCCTTAGCAGTTAGCAGCTCAGCTCCTTTAGGAAGTTAAAATAAATTACAGTGGAACCTTTTTATTAATTTCTTTAGGAGCTAATTAAAATACTAGTTGCCTCATTAATTCCAGTTAGCTCCCCTTAACACACTAGATGCCTACTCTCACGTTGCCTGCATAAAACTGCAGACATATCAGATTCTACAGTCATCAGCAGAACTCAGCTGGTCCTTCCAGCATGTGAAACATGGCTCTCCCAGGAGAGCTTTAAGAGATGATCTGTAAGATATGAATCATGAGTTGATTTAGTGGTTAGGGCTAACTGTTACTAGAAGGACATGAACATACAGACTTCCTACTACTGCACAGAATTGTATGTGTATTTAATATACAATATATACATATGTAATGTAAAAGGCAGAATGAAAGTGCCAGGCCTTTGACATACAGAGAATGAGGGAGCAGAGATCCATGTGTTACTAACTTCAGCCATCAACTCCTACGCTCTAGTAAAGTCGACAGAGAGTCCAAAGTCTGTATCAGACACACCATAGGCTGCTTTCTGCCAGACCCAACGTCTCTCCATTGGTTTGACTAGAGACTCAAACTTGCCAGCTGAACTTCAATGGCATGAGTATCCCTCACAGTATCTTCCCTAGGGCAGTATTCCACCTCCCACTGCTTTTTGTTACTCACACACACACACTATCCACATACATACACACAAGTATACACATACATACACACAAGTATACACACACACTGGTTTTGAGCAGATCTCTTAACATTCACTGTAGCAACCGGAGGAAGGTCTCCACACAGATGTGGTCTGAAGAGCCACAGAAGAGTCCTGAAAGGCCACACACAGCAGGAGGAAGCAGGCCTCACATTTGGCTGGTAGATTACATCTTTTAAGTGACCTTTCTCAACTATAGCTCTACCTGATCAAATAGCTAGATGTTTCACGTCTGTGAGCAGACGTGTGAGCAGAGAAGCCATTTCTTGTCTCTCCTAGTCCAGCAGCCCCTGCAACCTGCTGGGGCGTAGCTCCAGGCAGGCAGCTGTTTCCTTGCGTAACGTAGGTGGCTGTCTGCAGTTTCATGCAGCAGTGACGCTAGGTCCCATGTCCAACACAGCAAGTGCCAAGTTTTCAAGGCCCGATTGACAGGCAAGGCCTGCCAGCATCTAGTCAGATCACAGCAATTAACAGTGACATGTTGCACTGAGGATTCAGACTCACAAAGTCTGCACTTGAAAGGAAGCAGCTTAATTTGGCCCCCGGAACAAAGTGGATCATCTATGGGGAAAAAAGTGCTTCAAACGGTGCTTCAAGAGCACTGTGTTTCTTTGATGTTGATCTCTTCTCTCGTGATAGCCCACCCAACAGGACCAGGAGGAGATGAGTCATAGCAAGGTTCCTGCATGGCTTCCTAGGATTTAAACTTGAAGTAGGCTTCAACTGCAGTGAAGGAAAAAGGTGGTGCATTAGGGCAATACCCTGAACTGGAGTGGCAGGAGGGGAATAAAGCAGCATCCAGGCACTTACTTGCATATTCCTGTGGTGTCATGGCCTGGTTGATGACGCTAGTGAAGGCTGCAATCCAGTCCAGCTGGTCAGTCTCCGTCTCGCAGGTGAAGAGGTATTCCCGGTCAGGGGTGACAATGGTGAGGCCGTAGTGCCAAGAGAAGTTACCCTGTGTCCCCGAAGGTAATCCTTTCTGGACACTATAGCCATTCTCTCTGCTGCCCACAAACACCTCACCCTTAGCAAACGCATCCTGTGCATCAGGAGGGAAAGAGAAAGATTTACGGAATCCCAGAAGAACCAGGGAATAATAGCAGTGCATCTAAGGGCAGGAGGACAGTGGGTGAGGACCAAGGATGTAGCAGCAAAAAGATTTGAGGGGGATTCAGAAGAGCAGGCAGCAGCAGAAAGGAAAATTTAAGAGCGTAGCTCTCAAGAGGTCTGAGAGAGGAACTGCCGCTCCTGTCTCTCTCCCATGTCACTCTCCTCCCCATCATCACCTTTACACCACTGCCCTCCTTGTTCCCATTGCCTGCAGGCAGTGAAACAAACACAGAAAGCATGGGATGAACTAAGCGGGAAGGAAAGGGGGAGACCTAGAGCCGATTCAGAGCAGCTGGGGAACCTGCAAGCCTCCCTTACTGCAGAGCAAAGACTCTGGTTGCACTTTGACCCTGCCCTCAGCACTGTTGCCTGCAGCTGCCAGAGGTCAGATCTCCTCCTCACCAAAGGGTCCTTGAAGTACATGAGCCTGCGGTGATCCAGCGTGAACCAGCGCTTCTTAAAGGCCTCTCTTTGCTGTGAAGGGAAGAGGTGACATACGTAAGGGGACAGTGCCCTCTGCCGCGAGCAGTGCGAATGGATACCCAAAATTCATCCCAACCACTTGAACCAAGCCCCTGCCTTAACAGCAACCTCCCTTTCTGAGCTGAGAGTGGGGATCAGTATCGAGTTTTTCAGTCCCAACTGCTGTCCCCAACTCTTGGACTTCTGTGAAGGACCCCAGAGTTGAGACAGGAAAAATCTAGACGCTAAATACCTGTAAAGCCACGCACACACAGACACATGCGGGGAGATCTGTTGTTCTGGGAGAAAGCAGGGACTCTGGCTTCATCTACTTTCACAAGTGTCCTTCCCCTTCCTTTTATTCTCCCCTCCCTTGGTGTACACACACTGTTCCCACGGGTGTCTAAAGAGTCAGGGGGGAATGGGGAAACAGCAGGAAAAAAACATTGAAGTAGGGAAGGTCAGTGGCTCTCCGTGAGGTCCCTGTTAGATTTTTTTCTCCCACAGCAGCTCACCTTGGGGCCAGTCTTCTCCATGTATCCCTCCTTCAGGAAGTTTCTTGTCAGCCGATTTTTAATCTGACAAACAGGCAAGAGTAACATTCACTTAGCCACATTGCTTTGCTATTCGCTTTCGCCCCTGACCCCTCCTTCTATTACCCCAGATTATTCCCCAACCCCTATTTAAATTCATGTTTGCAGAACTACCTAGCCAGGAGTCACTTCTGTCTCCAAAGTGCCCAGAAACAGCAGAGAGCAGTTGTTCTCTGGCCATCGCAGGCCCTTTTACACAAACTTTCTCATCCCTTTAAACACTGCAATTTCCACTTCTGTACCTGGGGATCTAACAGTAGCTCATGGGCTCTTTCATCACATAACCGAGCACCAGCAGGAGACTCAGCACTCCACCCTAGTGCTGCCTTACCTCATTATCGCTGGCAATGGGAAATGCTACCTTCAGATAATGGAACTGCACAGAGCGAATGGCATTGAACCAGTCCACTACCTCCTGAGAATGGAAAAGGACAGGACAAAAAGCTTATCCGGAGCAACAACAAGCCATCTAAATTCACCCAGCCACACTCAATCCAACTACAACGACAGACAGCTCTCCCTCCTCAGCACCCACAGCATCTCCTTCACACACACAGTCGGCACAGCTACCCCATTCCCTGAATGCATAGGCAGCACATCTGCATGTCTTCTACGGCGGCTCCTTCCACACAGACCGACTCAGCCAGCGCTCCCTGCAGCAAAACTCCCTCACAGACACACAGAGCCAGAATCCTCACCCTGTTACCTACAGCAACCCACAGACGCACGCCCCGTCCAACTCGTACTTCACACTATTTAATACCAGCAGCTTCTCAAGTCACCTCAATTGCTTTGCAGTGTTTGATGCTAAAACAAGATACCTTTCCACTTTCGTGGTAGACAAATATATTCCGGGTCTTGTTGTCTTTGAGATAGGTGATCTGCAGTCCATTGGGGTTCCCAATCTTCACTGGCTGGAACGTAGCATTGATGACATCTATTTTAACATTGATTTTGGGTTCTTTGGCCTGAGAACAGAATGGCATTGGTCATGCATGAGCAGTCATAGTGGGAAAGAGACCTGAGATGACTTAGCAGGGTAAGGCAGAGTCAGAGGGTGTTAAAAGCTAACAACTGCCCCTTTCCAACAGAACTGTTGTAGCACACACCCCCTTCACTGCGTGGCATGCTCAAGCCCAAATAGGGGCCCAGCCCCTCCAATTCAGATTTGAACTGTGCCTACTGTAGAACCAACAGTGAGACAGTAAGAGTGCATTTGACTTTCCAGCTGAGCCAGTCTAAAGGCTAGCTGACCCCAAAAAGAAAGACCCCACTCCACTCCTGCTCCTCCCTTCCCCAAGCCATTGCCTCCCTTGCAAGAGTATACCAGCACTTGCCCCATTCATTTCAAGGAGATGAACTGGCAGAAGAGTATCCTTCCTCAAAACAAACCAAACAACAGGTTTTTGCCAACTTTTGCCAACTCCACAGTGGAACGAGGCTGTTTCCAGAGATGGTGCAGGATTATACAGCCAGGCAAATGGATAGGGGTGAAGTAAAAGATAAGCCCTTTTTATCAGCAGTGAGGGAAGGGTGTAGGAAAGCACAAAGGGAGGATGTGGGGAAAATGTCACCCTGACAGTAGGAAGGGGACCACTCTCCTCTGTGACATGTTTCTGTTATCATCCCTGGCCCGGGATGAGCAAGGCAACCTCAAAAACATGTGCATAGGAAATAGAAATGTCCCTGCGACCCCGCTGCCCTGGGTAGAGCACGCACTGAGGTGGGAATTGACCACCATACTCACATCGTGCTTGGTGAAATACTTCAGACACCCCTCTCTCTCAGACAAGAGGAACTTGCGGGGTAGGAACTGCCCATTGTCTCGGCCTCGCTTCCAGAGGATGCCTTCTTTCACCCCTAGGAGCAGAACAGCCACTTTCAGGAGTATTCCCCCACAGGCACAGTACACATCAGAGAGCTGCGTGCAGCCTGGGGTCCCAGCCATACCTCTGGGATAAAGCATGTGAAGGACTATTGCTGAGAACAAACACCTGAGAAGGAGAGGTCTCACCTCTGACTTACAACTGAAGATGGTAGTGTTCCTGGGTTTGCAGCCCAGATAAATGGTGACCAAAAGACATTCCCAGATGCTTCCCACCTCCTACTCTGGCTCCCACTCCTGCCTCTGACATTGTGAGAGCCATCTCTCTAGTGAACACCAGAGTCTTGGCCCACACGGACCCCAGCACGGGACGAGAACTCTTCCCACTTGACTGCAGGCCCTTGGGCTCCAGCACCTTCTGTCACAGTACTGCCAGTGACATTTCAAAGACAACTGCTGTGGTTGGAGGTGGTGGCATGCAGCAGGGCAAAAACTCCTTACTGCAGAGGCCTGGCTCCACCAGCACAGCAAATGCCTTTGAAAAAAAACAGCTGGTAATACCAAGCTTGGAAGCAACCTGTGGCAGTACTAACCTACGCTGTACACAATTTAAACTCCCCCAAAACAATGCCCTTGAGTACCAGCTAGGTTCTCAGGAGTACGTTTGGGATTTGCAGCACTGACACTATGAGCTTGCTCCTCACGGTGCTCAAAAGCTTCTAGCGAAGGCAACAGGCAGGATATTTTGATGCTGTGCTCTGCTCTTACCATCAGAATATGGCAGCTGTTTTCCCGGCTCGGTGAACTCTTTGCGCTCATATTTGGCCCGTATCCACTGTTCTCTGAGCACTCTGGGGAGAGAGGTGACAGGTAGCTCAGAAACACACTAGGGGAACCCAGAACTGCCCTTCCCCCTTTTCTTCTGTATGCAGCAACTTACTGGCAGTCATTGTAGTTTGGCTGGTAATAGTAAATAGGGATGTGAGCTTCGTATGTGGCTTTAGTCACAGCATTCCCATGCTTGGCCAGAAACTGCAGACAAGACAGAGAGTTAGTGCCTTCACTTTGATGCAGACTCATGCTGGGCTTTTTCTTTCCTGACCCACTACAGAGCTAGATGCACATTGAGCCCTGATAAAGCATTCTCTTTCCTGTTCCCAGTGAAGTCTGCCCACAGAAAGGTGGCTCTCAAAGGTCTTGTCTACTCTCAGAACTTACACTGGTTGCACCCGAATCAACAGAACGCCATGAATGTCACTTCCGTGGGGCTGGGTGCACACACATTCAGTGGATTTGCAGCCATGGCCCACATCTCCAGGGAGATTGAGTTCAATGACAGTTCTGCAATGCCATCTGGGAGGACATTCCAAACCTCTTTGCTCTTCTCCAACAAGCAGTAAGATACAGATTATTTTCTTTGGATCTCCAGAAAATTTTTTCAGTTTCCCCGAAGATTAATGGGTTGAGGAGGGTGTAACAGAGAGAAGTCAAGTTCCCATAAATGCCATTTTTCTCAAGAGATCACATTATATCTGGAAGCTCTTCTCAGCGCATGGAATTGCCCAAGATTTTCCCCTCGGACTGCTGAAACCAAGAGGAGACACTGACACTGGATGGTGCTGGTGAGTGGGAAATGAGTAATCTGGAGCGACAAAGACCCTGAGCCTTGGCAAGATACATCGCAAGAGCTCTGCATTAGCCATAAAGTAACAGGACATGGGGAGACATGTAAGGCAAGTGCATCATCCCTCTCCCAGTGGGTTATGGGAAGTTATCCTCACTTAAGTATACAGAGCATGAGTAGCAAAGGGACTACATAACAGATTAAATCTCCAAATCTGTGAGGCCAAAGGGCTGATTTTCCCACAGGATATGTTAGTGTATGGCCTAGACCCAACCCACCCGACATAGTAGTGGAGATCAAGATCTCACCTGCACCTGAGCATCGTCCCAATGGTCCATCTTCAGGGATTTGACTTTGCTGATGCTAGGGATGTTGCGGTGAATTCCTGAGCAGCTGAGGCATATAAAGACACCCAAAGTAGACGATGCCCAGTCAGGATCTGAGGGCATAAAAAAAAGGGTGTGGCTAGAGGTGGTAAACTCCCCTGGAAGATTTGCCTCAACTGAGAACATAGTCTGGAGAAATAGAGAGCTGGGTGACCACAGTTTCATCTGAGCTGATTAATTAACACCAAAGGTACAGGCAGGAAAAAGCATAGCTATTAGTCCCTCATTCCCCCTGCTTCAACCACTCCATCTGAATCTCTATTGACCTGAATCTTGAAAGACTCCAAAGTGCTCTGCGAACTCCCTTTGCATAAAGGGTCACCCTAGACAAAACCGAAACCACCTCTGGGAAAAGACTCCAGGAGCTGTTTAGTGCAACACAGCAAACTCCCAACAGGATTTAGCTCCGGAAGTGGAAAGCGGCCTTGAATCCAAAATTCTCCAGGGAGAATTTAGGAAGATAAAATGGTACTAATTAGCCCAGTCTTAACTTCGCTTCAGTGATACAATCCATATGCCTCTTTTGGGAAGAGTACAATGGGTGCTTTTAGCAGCGCCTGTAGGACCTCAGACTGGATACCCTTTAAGACAAATCTCCGAGGCGCCTGTGGCAGGTTGTCAGTTCATAGCTGAGTCACGGAGGAGACAATGCCCTTCTGAATCATGCCTTCTTTCTTAGGATTTCACCAGGAGCTTTCCTGTCAGGTCCTGACTGGGCATGACCTTGATTTGTATTTGAGATCTGACATCACTACAGCCCACAGTGCTGCAGCTACACGTCCCCTACCATGTCCCCATCCTTCTTCCCACCAGCGCTGTGGCAGCATCTCCTTCCTCCTCCCTTGCCAGCTCACCTCCAGGGAGAGGAAACGAATACCCAGACAGAGCAATGCCTCTCTTCCCTCTCTGTCCTAGGCTCCTGTGCACTCAGATAGCCGGCACCAAAACACTACTAGAGCCCAGCCCCAGCTCCCTTCTTCTGACTCTTCCTCCAGCAGCCCTCGGGGACTCACCTGGCTTCCCGCAGTCTGCGCACAAAGCATTTTCCGCTCTTCTCCACACCTCCTTCAGGGCCTTCATGCTCCTCTCCTTGCCTCCAGCCATCATGTCCAAATGCTATCCCTCCAGGCAGGGCAGGGCAGGGCCCCGAGGGCAGCTGCCGTTGCCTTCTGCACCTGTGGGCCAACCTGCTGGGTTGCCCAAGGGAGAAGAAGCCACCAGAGAGCCAGAAGCTCTTGCAGATGGAGGAAAAAGGGGAAGGCAGAAGAAGCCGTAAGGTTAACGGATGGAGCGTGGAGGCCTGACGGTGCACCTGAGTCGGCTGAGGACGAAAAGGCTGGAGGCTGAAGTGCACCCAGACTGTGAGTGAGGAGGAGGAGACCTGCCCCATGGGCGTGGAGGGAAGTGCAGCAATTAACCACAGAACTGGTTTTTCCGCATTTCTGCTGGTGAGAGGACAGGCCAGGAAAAGAGTGCAAGCAGCAAGAAAGCTGATAAAGGCACAGGAGCCCTGGACCAGTGGCCACCAGGACGTGTTAGGACTCGTCACGCTCTGTGGGCTGGGAGGGGGTGGCTTTGGCTGCCTCCGAAGCGCTTTGTGAGCTTCACCAAAGTCAGCTGGCCACCGCACAAGCATTACAGCCGTTTTTAGGGCAAGGACTGGAGGGCAAGAAAGGTTCAAGAGTTCAGCCAAAGTCAGTCAAGCCAGCAGCCAAGAACACAGCAGTCCTGATGCCCCCAGCTACTTATGCTCTCTCCAACATCGGCTACAGAAACCACAGCCACATCCTGCATCGTGGAGACTGTGAGGGGCAAGACCTGTCCCTACACTTGCCTCCCTGGCTAAGAGCAGCACAGGTGCCACTGACACCAAGCAACAACCACAGCTTGCAATAAACTCTCAGATCTTTATTGAAGAAATGCGGGTGTTAAATGGAGGAACGACCTTTATTTAGAGTTGCAGATGTAAAGCACTCGGAGGAGCAGCAGGGCACACGCCAGGCGGAGAGATCAGGGGCTATGCTGGCTGCACAGGGCAGCGCCGTAAGAGCCTTGTGCCAGGAGGGAGCTGAAGAGGAGCAGAAGCTGGAGGCACCCAAGGCTGAACGAGCCCCCTGCCCACCCCAGGCTGGATGCCAGGGCTGGCGGCAGACACCTGCCAAGTCCACGGCAGCACCTTGTCCCTCCTGGCTCCAGCTTGGGGGGCGGGCAAGGGAAAGCGCCACGGGAGCACAGGTCTCACACACCGCTGGGACAAGAGAACCCGATGCCGGCCCCACTCTGCTCCTTCAAGCCGCCCCGCAGCCAAGGCAGTGGCTCTGGCACGCCCACCCTCCCACTCAGCCCACAGCTAGCGATGCTCGAGGTCCCCCCGCACCCGGGAGCCGCTCTGCCCTCAGCGCAACACCAGCTCAGCTGACAAGGGCCCCCCGTGAGTAACCCAACCCCTCCGCCCCTTTTCGCCCCTGCCGTACAAAATGGCGGGCGGGGCGGGACGGCGGGCGGCCCCTCACGGCCGAGCGGCAGCGGAAGGGGCGGGCGGTGGCAGCTGAGGCAGCGTGGTAGCGCCATGGGCCGCAAGAAGAAGAAGAAGAACGCTCCGGGTGGCCGTCAGGGGCGGCTGGTGGTGACTTTCGACGAGGAGAGGCGGAGGTGAGGCCGGGCGGGCCCCGGGGAAGGGAAGGGAAGGGTGAGGTGAGGTGAGGTGAGGTGAGGTCTACCCCGGTGAGGGTGTCGCTAAAAGCCTGGGGGCTTCTGTGTTGCCGGCGACAGGGAGTACCTGACCGGCTTCCACAAGCGGAAGGTGGAGCGGAGGAAGGTGGCGCTGGAGGAGATCAAGCGGAAGCTGAAGGAGGAGCAGAGGAAGATGAAGGAGGAGGTACCCACGCACCCCGCGGCCCTCCGTGGGACAAGCGTCCTCGTCTTCCCACCATGGCGGACCAGGCTGCGGGGCAAGAGGGGTCTTCGGGCTTCCCCTGCCCCGCTTGCAGGGAGATGGGGCCGTCCTGGGCGGCGGGCGGGTAGCTGGAGCGGCAGAGGCTCCGCAGTGACCTGTTTCCATCCCTCAGCGGCACCAGGAGTACCTGAAGATGCTGAGCGAGAGGGAGGAGGCGCTCGGTACGTGCTGGCCTGGTCGCGGGTGCTGGGCCCCGGCTGCGTGGCGGCTGCGTGAGGGGCGGGAGGTGGGTGCCTGTGGTCCGAAACCCTTGGCTGGGTAATAAGATCAGGGGTGCTTGCACGCTGTCCCACAATGTCAGCTTCTCGCTCCTCTCATGTCCCCCTGGGAAGCCGGGCAGCAATCTGAGCGGCGACCCCTGCAGCCCTCTGGCACTGGTGAGACGGGGTATCATGTGGGTTGTACAGAAAAGAACAAGCAGGAGGACATCTCCAAGGTGTTACCAGGTCCCCTCTGCTGGGAGAAGGAGCTTGCCCTTCACGCTTGTAGTGCTGGTGTTCAAGCCCCTCCACCCTTTAAACCTGCATGCAGAGGCTGGCTTGGCACCGCGGGAGCAAGCAAGTGTATCTTGTGAAAAGTTGGGAGCTTTGCAGTGCAGGATGTCTTGTCTCCCCAGATGAGGCCGATGAACTGGAGCACTTGGTGACATCACGGACAGAGTCTGTGAACATCGACCACCCAAACCACGTTGTAACAGTGACCACCATCAGTGACCTGGACCTCTCAGGAGCACGCCAGCTGGGACTGACCACCCCTGTGGTAAAGCCTCTCCGATTTTACCGGAGCTTTTCCGATTTTATCAGTTGTAAACTTTCTTGGGGCTGGCTAGCTAGGCTTGGTACTCCCTGAATGTGCCCAAAGACATGCAGCTGGCTGGGAGCCGGAATGAGAAGGGAAACTCGTATCTTCACATTCCTTCACAATGTATGTTGTGGACTCTAAAGAGGAAGAAATATCCTACATGAACAGCTCGCCCCAAACCTCCCTAGAATCCTTTGCTAGTCCCAGCTGACCCTGTGTATGTGAAAGGTGTCACAGGGCTCAATGGAGAGAATGTAGTGTTTTAAAAGCCAATACAATACAAGCAGCAAGATTGCAGACTTTGCTGCATGGGCTGTCCTCAACCTCCTTCCTGTGTCCTGTCCAGGAAAATTTACTATTAGCATGAGGGATTTATCTCTCCATGATACTGTGCTTGGACCACAAATAAGGAAACCATTCAGTTCTGGTTGTGGTTGCTTTTGTTCTCAAAACATACTGCAACTGAGATTTCATATTTGTTTCGTAGAGGCTTTCAGGCACTGGTTGACTTGATCCTTTTGATCTTTGTGACTTGTGGGTGGATTTTAGCTGTTTGGGGAAGTGTCTTGTATGTTTGTAAGGTCATCTTCTAATCTGAAAATCCACTTAAAGGTGTTTTGATAGTAATTTAAGAAAAAAAGCTGGAACTTTCAATTCATAGTTTAGACTTCAGTTGCATGGCCATTAAAATCATGCTGAAGTTTTTGGATCTTCAGANCACCAGGAGTACCTGAAGATGCTGAGCGAGAGGGAGGAGGCGCTCGGTACGTGCTGGCCTGGTCGCGGGTGCTGGGCCCCGGCTGTGTGGCGGCTGCGTGAGGGGCGGGAGGTGGGTGCCTGTGGTCCGAAACCCTTGGCTGGGTAATAAGATCAGGGGTGCTTGCACGCTGTCCCACAATGTCAGCTTCTCGCTCCTCTCATGTCCCCCTGGGAAGCCGGGCAGCAATCTGAGCGACGACCCCTGCAGCCCTCTGGCACTGGTGAGACGGGGTATCATGTGGGTTGTACAGAAAAGAACAAGCAGGAGGACATCTCCAAGGTGTTACCAGGTCCCCTCTGCTGGGAGAAGGAGCTTGCCCTTCACGCTTGTAGTGCTGGTGTTCAAGCCCCTCCACCCTTTAAACCTGCATGCAGAGGCTGGCTTGGCACCGCGGGAGCAAGCAAGTGTATCTTGTGAAAAGTTGGGAGCTTTGCAGTGCAGGATGTCTTGTCTCCCCAGATGAGGCCGATGAACTGGAGCACTTGGTGACATCACGGACAGAGTCTGTGAACATCGACCACCCAAACCACGTTGTAACAGTGACCACCATCAGTGACCTGGACCTCTCAGGAGCACGCCAGCTGGGACTGACCACCCCTGTGGTAAAGCCTCTCCGATTTTACCGGAGCTTTTCCGATTTTATCAGTTGTAAACTTTCTTGGGGCTGGCTAGCTAGGCTTGGTACTCCCTGAATGTGCCCAAAGACATGCAGCTGGCTGGGAGCCGGAATGAGAAGGGAAACTCGTATCTTCACATTCCTTCACAATGTATGTTGTGGACTCTAAAGAGGAAGAAATATCCTACATGAACAGCTCGCCCCAAACCTCCCTAGAATCCTTTGCTAGTCCCAGCTGACCCTGTGTATGTGAAAGGTGTCACAGGGCTCAATGGAGAGAATGTAGTGTTTTAAAAGCCAATACAATACAAGCAGCAAGATTGCAGACTTTGCTGCATGGGCTGTCCTCAACCTCCTTCCTGTGTCCTGTCCAGGAAAATTTACTATTAGCATGAGGGATTTATCTCTCCATGATACTGTGCTTGGACCACAAATAAGGAAACCATTCAGTTCTGGTTGTGGTTGCTTTTGTTCTCAAAACATACTGCAACTGAGATTTCATATTTGTTTCGTAGAGGCTTTCAGGCACTGGTTGACTTGATCCTTTTGATCTTTGTGACTTGTGGGTGGATTTTAGCTGTTTGGGGAAGTGTCTTGTATGTTTGTAAGGTCATCTTCTAATCTGAAAATCCACTTAAAGGTGTTTTGATAGTAATTTAAGAAAAAAAGCTGGAACTTTCAATTCATAGTTTAGACTTCAGTTGCATGGCCATTAAAATCATGCTGAAGTTTTTGGATCTTCAGAGGGATTACTGTAGGACTTCTCACTGGTTGTCCCTTTCTGAAGAGTTGCAATAAGAAACCTTGAGATTTGGACAGTAAGGGATGTGGAGAATTAAAAAAACTTCATCCGTGACTAGATGGTTCACAAAACAGAATGAAACTAAGCAGGCATCAGAAACACCAGAATTGCAAGGCTGCCTGTTTTAATGTGTCTATAAGGATTTTTTTCTCTTTTGCTTCGTTTTTAAGGGAAAAAGTGATGGATCAGATGAAGAGAAAGGGGAAGAGGTGGTGAACAAGCCTGTAAGAGCAATGCCCAAGAAGTCCAGAAACCCCTTCCTATCTGAAAAGTACGTACAAATTCATTCAACTCTTTGCTGCTGGACTCTGCAAGCTGATCAGGAGTGTCCTGTGTTCCAAGATCAGCGGTGTGGTTGCAGGGAGGGGGTGCTATGCTGCCTGGGTGCCGGTGGGCACAAGCCAGCAGAGGGCACTGGCAGAGCACAAGCCTGCCCCGGCTGCTCCGTCCCCTGTCGACAGCTGCAGCAGCAGGAAGAGGATGCTGTGGTGCAGGATGGGGTTTGTCCTGAACTGTTTGCCTAGTCCTCCTTCTGGGTAAATATTGCAGGGTTCGGAGTTTGTCTCTAGGATGAAGGTCAAAAGACCATAAAGCTTAAAGCTTTGGCATTCTGCACATTTTTCAGTATCCAGGATTTACAGCTGCTTTGAGGATGCAGAGAATTACTTAACTCTGTGGTGGCTGGACAGCCCACTGCTCAGACAATTCATTTTGGCCGTTGCTGCACATGTAGACTTGCAAGTTTTCTGCTCTGTCAGGATGATGCCCAGCACGGTGGAGGTCCCCTGGGGCTTGCAATGGCTGGCATCCGTTCCTTCTGGGCCACACAGGGCTCTCTTGCTATTGTTGTCACCTTGCTCCTGCAGACTTTGGTCCCCAAACATTTCTCTCTTCCTGGCCTTCACAGGATCTCTTCTCTCACTGCCACACTGCACATGCACAGCCGGAAAAAGACGAAAGGAAAGCGACCCCAACGTGGGCAAGGCTCGCGCAAGAAAATCGAGAAGTCCAGCACAGGGCGAACCACTAAGACTCAGCGACGGAGGCTGACGGGCAGAATGGGCCGTGACCAAGATTAACGGAGAAACAAGTGCTCTGACCAGCAGCTGGGACAGCATATTCCACATCTGGCCTGCTGCTTTTTGGGGGCCCTTCATTGTGGGCAAGGGCTTGGTTTACTGGGCTCTCTGACAAGCCGTTCAGCCTTCCTCTCCCCTTTGGAGCACTGGCCAGGATCACTAGACAATCTATCCATTTATTTCTGCAGTGATCTCCGGCTTAAGTGTCTGGGTGCCACAGAATCTCTAAAAACTTCTGCTGGGCGTCAAATTCTTTATGTGGCATAACCCTTCTGTCCTTGGGCCTCTGGTTCCAGAGCTGGTACTTGGTGTTATCAAAGGAGAGGATCTGGGGCTGAGTGCAACGGGCACGTCGTTGGGGCAATTTATGCAACTAGGAAGAGCTCTGCTTCCACTCATGTATCAGTGCCCTGGCTTTTCTGCTGTGCAGTAAATCCTTTTTACATGGAGACATGGTGTCATCTTGTCTCATGTGTTTCTTCATTGCCACACTTGAATGGGGGGGGTACTTTTTGTTTGATACCTGTGCCAGGTGAAAATTGGTAACTTTGTGAATAAATCTTTATGAAGTCATTTTGTCAAGAAAAAAAATCATTTGTGACTTATTTGAAACATAACAGTGACTGTGCTAACACCAGTACCAGCTGGGGAAAGGGGAGATAATTCCTGTTGCTTAAAGGATATTAAAATCTGCTGGTGCTTAGGGAAGGGAATATTTCTGTGGTAATGCAGAGCCAGCCAGAGCAGGAACAGCTCATTCCATTGTCTGCTGAATATGCCGATCTTAATTGTGATAGCTCAGAGGAGTATGAAGTGCCCTAATGCCCTCGCTGTATGTGTGTGGGCCTCTCTGGGATGGGAGTGGCAGAAGCTGCCCTTTACCTCAGGGCTGCTGCAGTCATCAGCAATTAATTGCCTTTCTTCTTGGGACCTCAGTGTGTATATTTTTTAGCATGAATGCCTTCAGGAGGGAGGAAAACAAAAAAAAAGATTTGCATGGTTGAGGAATGCTGATTACAAAACTGGGAGTGAATGTTCTGAGGAAGAGAGGGAGCCTAGGCAGTGCGCTGGCCTCTGTCCTCGAGTCATCTGTAGGAAATGGTGGCGCTTCTGGCAGCCAGGCCCCCTCCCTTGTTGCGTGTGTACTGGGGAGGAAATGACAAAGGGAGAAAAGGCCTGTGTGGCCAAAACCCACACCAAAAAATTGGCAACTCAGCAATGGGTGAATACATGGATTCCTCATGCCAGAAATGGGAGGGGGAAGAGTAAACCAGTGCCTGAGGCTTCATGGAGGAACATCAGAGCAATGCTGATGGCCACCAGCCGCTAAAGCTAACAGCACCAGTCTGATGTACTTCTCATCGTTTCTTGGAGCATGCGTATGCAAACACACAAATTATTCAGAGCATATTGGGGAGGGGAGTCTGATCTCAACACAGCAGCTACACAATTTCTGCTATAGCCTGTTCCTCTGGAGGGAGCTGTGCATCACTGTGCTTGTGGTGAACCTTTTGCACCTCCCTTTCTCCTCCAAAGGTGGTAAATGGCAGGGAAGTGGGTACTGTTATCGCATGTGCCCTGTGTGCTTGAACTTCAAGTCCTGTCCCGGGCTGAGGCTCAGCGCTCTCAGGCCCTAATTCTGAATAACCTTTGTTGCATCATGAAAGCACAATCAATGTGTGTGGTTTCCTCACTTCCAAAATAGCTGTGGCGATCTTCTCTTGCTCTGCTTTAAACGCCACTCCCGAATGCTCATGGGGTTTAATGCATGACCTTGCCCATCTTCCTGCCTCACGTCAGAGTGCTGGGTGTTTCAGAGCTGCAGAAACACGACTTTGGGGCAAGGCCAAAAGTCTGATGCATCCAGAGTGTCCAAGTGGTGCCATGTGCAGAGCACAAGGTGTTTCTTGTTCTGGTTTGGGAGTTACATGCTCTACAGCCATTCTGTGGTGGTTGGATTTGAGTGGGATGTGGGAGGCAAGGAGAGGGAAGTTCTGTTTGGAGTGGTGCACCCTACCAAAGGGACTGTGGCTCAAAGCAGGAGGCCAGCGTGTGGCACCCTTGGTCTGGGTTGCACAGCAGCTTTCCCTTCTCTCCAGGACGTAGTGCCTTGCAGGGTAAGCACAGGCAGAAGGTGACTTGCACTTACCCCCACCACAGGAATTTGCTTTGGAGCTGGCACGGCTGCTGTTAAGGAAATGTACAGTTCACGTTTGTGGAGTCTGCTGAAGAGTAGAGTGTGAACTGCGGGTTGGGTTGCCTCCTGCAGCCTGTAGACAGCCTCACATGGTAGTAGGGACAGGGCTGGATTACGCCTGCTGGGATGTTAAAAGTGACCTCAGTAGCACATCAGTGTTTGTTATTTCACTGCCAGGTGATTTAGAAGAATCTCTCTTTTAGTTTGCTTTCCTGGCCCTAGTAACTTCTGAGCCTTTCTCAGGTGTAAGCTGAAATCTCCAATGCCCTCCGGCACACTCTGAAGACTTCCATTTCCTGCTGGAAGTTTTGTTTTCACATTTAAAAAGAAAATACGGGAAAACTTTAGAACAGAACGGTTGAACTGTTAAATCCTATATGGAGTTAACCATCAGGATTGCTTGATGCGCTCTTGATTTCTTCATTTGATCAATCAAAGCTTTAGTTTGTAATGTAAATTACTGACTCAGCCTTAGCCTGCTGTCTTTGTTACACACAGGGTGTGCAGTTGGGCTTCCTCAGCATGTACTACATTGAGGAGATGAGCTCCCATGCACAAGTTAGTGCGTTAAGCGTTTGCCAGACACCTCACAGTTCATACCAGGCTGTGGCTTAAAATTTTTCTTTGCTGCTTCCCCTTGTCTTCAAGAGTGATTTGAGCATTTTTGTTGTTTCCCCCCCAGCTGCTCACAAACAAGTTCCAGCTGTTCAGGACGAAGCCGCTTCCGAATATAAGGTACCTGCAAAAATCAACGTCCTAGCACAGTCACTGCTCCAAAAAGGAACAGCAGAGACCAGCAGCTCCCTGTGTGCTCCTCCTTCCACGGCCTGCACACACGCTTTTCATGCTTGGCTCTGCAGCTAGGCCACCTCAGGCACCCGCGTGTTTCTTGTGCTTGTGCCCGTGCCCAAGGGCTCTTATGGAGAGATGCAAGGCTTTGACGTGGGCTGCCACGCTGGGGTTTCCATGCATGATGGCTTTCACTGGCTAGACTGTGATTGTGCACGCATGTGCACACAGAAATAAAATTGGGATTACAGAGGATCAAAACCCGACTGGGAGCCAAAAAGGTCAGATGGTTGGAGAAAAATAGGAGCGCGGTGCAAAGGAGGCATAGCTGCAGCATGTGCGTGAGCTGTGTGGTAATCAGTGCACTGTATTTATTGCTCTTAAGTAGCATATCAAGCTCAAGGCTGTACCCAGTACGGTCTCACAGCTGCTTCCAGCATTGTATTCCAGAAATGAACTTGGGAAAAAAGTTATTTGGGAGAGTGACAAGAACTTTTGGGGACTAATGGAGCTGAATAACTGGGGTCATCTGAGAAAGACAGGTTTGAAGAGTGGATGGCAAACTGCCTTCAATGGGTAAAGAAAAAGTGAAATTAAATGGTTTTTGATGCTCACCAGAAGCAGAAAAGAAGGAAGCTGAATTGCAGCAGGAGCAGCAGAGGACAGATGTTAAGCACATGTCACTAGGAATAGCGAGGCTCAGCCAGGGCTTGTGCTTGGCAGGGAAGGCCCAGGTTAGACAAACCTCTCTGGGGAGTGCTGTGGGTCGGGGTGGCCTCCCGTTGGAGCTGTGCCGGGGGACGCGGTGATGCTGGGCTGTGTCAGTGCTTGCAGAGGAGTCCACTGCTTTGGCACGTGTTTGGGGTTCAAGTTAACTGATTCCTGCGGTGATGCCCGCGGGGGAACGCTGGGGCAGGCCCGAGACAGGTGGGGAGGTGGTCTCGAGGAGGAAGGGCAGGGAAGAGGCCGAGCTAGGAGGGGGCAAGGCGGGGGGCTGAGCCGCAGCCCGCCGCTCCCTCCCCAGGCCCAGCCTCCCCCCAGCGCCGCAGCCGTCAAGCCCGGCCCGGCGGGGTCGATCGATCGCCCGCCCGC